>QANU01031071.1:62414-72549 GCA_003254905.1 Nissolia schottii
ACGACGAGAGGTTGAAGATGATGGGTGAAAACGACGACGAGAACGAATTTGAGATTGGGCGCGCGCGTTGTGTATAGTTATACGCTATACGTATAATTATCATTAATTGTGCATAAAAACGTATAAAAGACTGGTGTATATACGGGTGTATGGTTTATGGGTGTACATGGAGCATTTTTGTTTCTTGTAATGTCTTTTCCTTGGCCACAACGTTTCCATTATCATTGGCAGTCATGCCAGTGGTGGAAAAAAAACCGAAAGGTCATCTCTCCCGGTGCCAGACACTACATCTTGCCATCCCCCCATGGCGGGTAGACGACGACGGATTTAGGTATGGCCGAATCGCCGGCAATGACTTGATCTGCTTATTCGCTGTCCTCCACGATCACTCAAAGGTGGCCAAGGGCATCCCACTAACATTCACCACAAATCAAACCACCGACTATAACATCATATATCCATTCACCACCGCGCTTGGTATCGAGTTGCGGAGGTGCCAGGGTCTGCTGAATCCAAGAAGTGGATGGTGGTTTATGAGAATGGTTTCTACCTTCCGTGGGTGGGAATTGGTGGTCCAAAAAACTTTCCTGGCAAGAAGATAGTTGACGGTAAATTCAAAATCGTGAGAACCGACGGTCAAAACATTGAATACCAGCTTGTGTTTTGTTACACAAATGCCTCCCCACCTGGTGTTTGTTCTTTTCTTGAGTCATACGATAATGAGAAAGAATGTATGATGATAAGGTAGGATGTATGGTTCTAACTCAGAAATTAAACCCTATCGAGTTGTGTTCGAAAATGCTTTTTTTTAGGCCCATGGACGCTCATAGTTTAATGTACATGTCTATGTTAGGGTTGCATAATGAATGGATGTATTAAATAACACTTGTGTTAATTATGTGTATGTACTCATTAGGTGTATATGAGACATTATGTCGACTCACATCTTAATTATCATTGAATGAAATTTCAGTAGAGTGCGAGAATCACAATTAAATCTCATCTTATAGTGAATAGATGAGTTGGTGGCATATCTCATACAACCAAAAAAAAAAAAAAAAAAAAAAAAAAAAGAGTACAATTAAGATTTGCATTAAATAATAGTTAATTACCTGATCATGTGATATATGTATGAGATATAGTGGCCAACCATGTATGCAAATGTTGAATAATTATTATAACAAAAGTATTATTTGTACACTCGAAAAAGTTAATATCTTATGTACACTACATAAACAAATAAATATTATCATCGAACATTTATACGTGCATGGAGACATGTGCTTAAATTAAATAAACACTATTCTTTCTCAAATTAAAAAAATAAAATATAAAATAAGGTTGGGTTCTCATGCATGGAGTAGTAAACTACTATACCTTCACGAGGAGCTAATGAATATTTAATTATAATTAATTGGCTAGTTAGGTAACCGTAGCCCTTTTTGTCAAAATCATATGTACGTATTTACCATGTTGATTGTTTGAGCTGGACGGGTCCATCAGAGTCCACATGTTTGAAGTCTTCGTATAATATTTTTGAATTAAGAAATTGTTGAACAGAAAAACTGGCAACATAACCAATCAACAAACACCAACATAGCACATATCCCAAATCAATTACAAACACTAAAAACTCATAGCCCGTCGTATAAAATGATAAGGTCGAGCTGCATGGAGGAGAGTAAACTATATCTTTTAAGAGTGTTTTTGTTACAGACTTGGCCTCTCGGCCCATTCCGTGGAACTATCAACGCTGGCCTACTAAGCATGACCCGTCCGCACATCGGCCACCCGAACCCACTAGCAGGCCCAACTTATGCCTTCCGCAGAATCTCATCAGAAAAGACCCCCTTAACTCCCCCGCGGACATTCCGCGGAGGTTACTCCGCATTAAGAAGATCCCGTAACCCAGCGAGCCAGTCCCCATGATCCTCGGAAACTGACTGAGAAGAATCACCGCAAGCAACGAGGAAATCAGGCAACCCACCAAGCATATAAGCACGACTAGTCCACTAGGTAAAAGGTCAGACTCTAACCCATTATTTTCACTCCCTTCCTCGAACACTGACTGACTTAGGCATTGGAGTCCTTGCAGGTAACCCGCCGGTCCAGACGTCCTACGTGGAGCTCCAGAACCCGATTGTACCACCTCTAGTACAGTTTTAAATTTAATCTATGTATTGTGATAAAATTAAAATCTCACATTATTTAAAGTTGACATAAAAATTTTTATAAATAAATTTAGTTGATTATTAAATATTTTAATATTGAGCTAGACATTGATGTTTGTAAGAAAGGTGACTGGGTTGCTAATCTAAGTTTACATGATGCCATGGTGCACTAGCCTAGGCTCTAATATATTAATAGGCATGTGTAGCATGAGCTTGCAACTTCTAATTAGGCCATAGGATAAGCACTAATTGCACACTTTACAATCTCTAATCCGTGAGTGGAGTAAGTGGAGCTGCAACTTTTGAATTATTTAGGCCTTACTCCGTCCATAAGTGATGTAACCGCCATAAACTCGTGTTAAAAAAATGTCTCATATGACATAAAATATGTGTATTTATTTTATGAATTTAATAAATAATTAATTAATGAAAAGTTAAAGGGAGTTATTTAACAAAATAATCATGTTGATGGACAGAGACGGAAGATGGTAAAAAATTAGGGGAGACAAACATATGTATTAAGTGAATTTTTTTTTAACACTAATAACAAATGAATGATTTCATATATTATAGTTTAGATAATTTATTTAACCAAAAGTAATTAAATAGAAATGAGTGGGTATTAATCTATGGTTTTAATTATCAAATGGGATGCGGAGAGAATACGAATTTTCTGGGAATCTTATTAATTATATTGAATTGCCCCTACACCATTAAATTTTACGTAACCTTTAAAAGAATACTAATTTTTGGGTAATTTAATTATATCATTTATCTGAATCACACGAAATAACATAACTAATAAACCTTGACAATCCATTTGTATGCTGTCTCGGTGAAGTGCAGCCATCCCAGGAAATATACTGGGATGGATCATCGCAAGCAACCACACCTGGGTTTCCACAACTAATTGCGATGGTGCATAGTTGTTGTTTTCTTGACCTCCACCCACACAGCAAGCATTTTTAACTGTTTCCTTGAATCCTGCAATTAATTACTGATAATAGGAAAAATGTTAGCATTTGTGACACCGTGGACACCAACCCACGTTCACATCCAATAAGATCTCTTCTAGGTATGGATTTAGCCCATTGACATTAACATTAGATGAGTGTATCGGCACATACTAACAAATAATACAGTTACTGTATGCACCAAATTTTCGTGGAGATTGATATAATCGCAATGCAGGATGGTAATAATCTGCATACCCATAATTTGCCTACCCATAATAAATGTCGATTGAGCCTCTCCTATCAAGGAGGGCATCACGAGCTTCAATCTAAGGGCTAGGATTCATGACAACTTTTGGTCCTCTCTCTAGCCATGAAATTCTCGTATCAATATTATCACCATCACTAAAGGAAGCATGGGGTAAAGGAAAGGTTAAGTGATAGCTAGAAACCAAAAGTACTAGATGATTTCTACACTTCTAATTATTGTCTTAATCATGAACCAAGGTATTTCTTGAAGTCTTTCTATTATGTACGTGAGAATCGTAAATTCTAAATCTTTATGTCATATGTATCCTAACGAGATGTCTCACAACTCATCAAATATTAAAATAAGATTTAGTGAGAGAAGGTAAGTGCGGATCGCTCCATGATACAACTACGTAGCTTTCCCAATAAACATATGTATAAATAGAGGTGCGGTTTAGACAATGAAGCACAAACACACAACACATAATATTGGAGTATATAAACGCCATGAAGAATAATGCGTTGCTCATCATCCTCTTGCTATTTGCCATGACCACCACCCTACCGTCGTTATCGATGGCTGCTGACCCAGTAATAGTATTGGACACAAATGGCGAGGACGTTACTGTCCACGAGAGACACTACGTGTTGCCAAAACCCTTTCCATGCGGGCCGGACGGTGGCGGATTGAAGTACGAGAAAAACACGGACGACAAGGACTCAGACTGCTCATACGCTGTCGTCCAAGATGAGAGGGTGGGCAACAAGGGCCTCGAAATACACATCATCATAAATGTAACCGCAGACGCTCCCGTCATCAAACTCGATACCACCCCGTTTAGGCTCCAGTTCATGGTGAGGCCAGGGTGTGCCGGAGGCTACACGTGGGTGGTGATCGACGACGATTTCCCTCTTCCGTGGGTGGGTGTTGGTAGTTCTCATAACTTTCCCACCAAGCAGATAATTGATGGTAGGTTTAGGGTCAAGAATCATGGCAACGAAACAGTACGTATTGTATACAAGTTTGTGTTCTGTCCTACCATCACGCCCGATAATTGTTATGATGTTGGGAGGTATGATGATAACGGAAGAAAACGTTTGGTTCTCCTTGACCAGAATATTGATGATCCCTACCTATTTGTCTTCGAAAAGGTTAAGACCTGTGTTGGACGCTACGTCTTGTAATGTCCATGCGCCACTGTTGCGTAATGAATGAATAAATGCATTAAATAAGAGTCGTGTTATTATGTACATGCACTCATCTATAGTCTATTATATATAAATAAAGAGTTATGCTACAAGAACACTAAAAATCATATATTATATATACACTCTGTACTTATATATATAAAGTTTGTGTTTTAACCTATGTAATGTTTGTGCACTTAATTAAGTACAGTTGAGAGTATCATTTACAAGTTTATAATGTTTGTGCACTGGTGAGAATAAAGTTTATGCGTTATTAATGGTGTACATATGAGTGTATGAAATTAGGTATACATGTAGCATTTTTGATATATAAACCAGAAGGTTAGCTTAAAAAAGGAAACTGTTTGTTTATTTGACACAACTACAAGCTTTTAATAATTAATGTCATTAAGCTTAAAAAAGATAAGAAATATCCCGCATTCAAAATAAATTTCTGAAATTACTTAATAATAACTGCTTGAACAAATTAAATTTAATAACCTACTTAAAGAAAACTAAATTTAATAAAAACATATTTTTTTCTTTTTACAGTGGGAGACTATATTTTATTATTTTATTGTACAGATAAGTTTTAATAACCTTTGCTCAAACTTGCAGTAGAGTTATAGGTAAGAAGTGATTTAAAAATATGATTTTTTTTTAACTATTCTTTTATAAAAACCATATTTATTGAAAAGTAAAAATTATTAATTCTTCAGTGCATTGAACGCACGTAAACACATCGATAATTCTTAGCTTTTATGAAGCCTTGGCAGCACAACAAGTAGTGGACACAAACGGTGGCAGGCTCACACCGGGTCGGACCGGCAACGCGGAGTGCGTGCCTGGTCACAGTCCTTCAAGATTTCTCAGAGGTCATCAACGGCCTCCCAGTGAAGTTTGCCATATTAGTTTTGTACTGCACTTTATAAGTGGGTGTGTTAGGCCCACGACCGCCGTGCCGGATCATCATTTGTGGGTATTAATCTATGGTTTTAATGAGTTCCACTATACTTACATCAAAAATTATACACCATACATACACTTCGTACTTATATACATAAAGTTTGTGTTTTAACTCATGTAATGTTTGTGCACTTAATTAAGTATAGTTGAGAGTATCATTTACTAGATTGTAATGTTTGTGCACTCGTGATAATAAAGTTTGTACATTATTAATGATGTATGTATGAGTGTATGAAATTGGGTGTACATGTAACATTTTTGGGTTTTAATTATCAAATGGGATACGGAGAGAATACGAATTTTCTGGGAATCTTATTAATTATATTGAATTGACCCTACACCATTAAATTTTACATAACCTTTAAAAGAATACTAATTTTTGGGTAATTTAATTATATCATTTATCTGAATCACACGAAATAACATAACTAATAAACCTTGAGCAATCCATTTGTATGCTGTCTCGGTGAAGTGCAGCCATCCCAGGAAATATACTGGGATGGATCATCGCAAGCAACCACACCAGGGTTTCCACAACTAATTAATTGCGATGGTGCATAGTTATTGTTTTCTTGACCTCCACCCACACAGCAAGCATTTTTAACTGTTTCCTTGAATCCTGCAATATATTAATGATAATAGGAAAAATGTTAGCATTTGTGACACCGTGGACGCCAACCCACGTTCACATCCAATAAGATCTCTTCTAGGTATGGATTTAGCCCATTGAAATCTTATTAGATGAGTGTGTGTCGGCACATACTAACAAATAATACAGTTACTGTATGTACCAAATTTTCGTGGAGATTGATATAATCGCAATGCAGGATGGTAATAACTGCATAGATGATGTTAATACGGGGATGGAGCACTTGAAGCCGATTAATCTCAGCATAAAGGTGCTTGTTATAGTATTCAGCCAACTTGTTTAATTTAACCACTTCAAACATCCATATTCATCATATTCCTCCATTTCCTTACCCCGAAAAATTGTCAAATAGTTGAAAATGCATCCAATAGGGAAATTCCCAGGAACCACCAGAGTTTGACCAATCAAGTTCTGAAAACAACAACCCATAACAATTATTGAAATGCATGTATTGTATTTTTTTTAATTCTTAATTAAAAGATGATTTCTCACATGTCTCATTGGATAAATAACCACTCCTACTAAATTTTTCTAACTTAATGCATCGAATTTCGTTATTTTTTCATGATCTAATATGACATATTGATGTGTCATATGATTTAATGTGATAAATGAATACTTTTTAAATACAAAACTTGTACAAAAGGTGTATCATAAATTCAAATAAACAAATCTCTAAATCTTTTATAAGTTGATTTTTTTAATAATTTAACTAATGAAAAGTATATCAAAATTATATAAAACATCAAATATAACAAAAATCAACAAATTTAATTCTAAAAATTCTCAAAAACAAAAAATAAAAAATTAATAGGAGAAGGTGTTTGATGCATGAGACGTGTGAAAAATTACTTGCTTAAAAGCTTGCATTAGTTGTTGATGAGATTTTATTAATCACATGTGGCACGTATGTCCTCATTTCTTCCAACACTCTGTACTAAACAAAAGGCAAATAGAAATCGTTGAAACCAATCTCCCCAACAAAAAACAAAGATCTCCCAAGGACTTCTTTACACCCTACAAAATAAAACATTAGTTTCATAAACTTAATTCAATTCAAACTCAGCCTAGTGCTAAACTTTGATATAAAAATAAAAAATTCAATTCACTCTTGACCATATTGTTGGGACATGTGATCAGGGTATCAGATCCCAAAATCACGGCAGAATCTAAATCAATCGACTAACTAAGAAATTATATTTTTTATTTTTTAATATTAATCTTTTTTTATTTTTTATTCATTCATAACTTAATGTATTTAGACACATTTATATTAAGATACATTGAGTCAACATTGAGAAACGAATGGAGTAATAAATAATGGTGTGAATGCCTCATTTTAACCAATTAGAACCTTATTAAAACGAGCATGAATCCTCTAAAATGATAATTTTACTTTAGGTGTTTTCACTATTAGATCATATAAGTGAATAGTAAGATTCATCTCTACTTTAATAATTTAAGGGTAAAAACACTCATTTTACGTTTTAAAGTAAAATCCTCTTTAAAGAATATTTTCACAATCGAAACAAGTTTAGCTAGGGTGATAAACTTAATCGGAAAGGAAGCACACAGTTTGAAAGTTAATCAATTACCTGAAGAAGAAGAATTACATATAGAAGGGAGCAACTCCTTGAACCAATCTAACTGGACTCTTAGAGAGTTGTTGGTGGGAGTAACAACACCCTTGCTATGGAAGAAGCTAGATTCCAATGCCGTGGATTCCAATCTTGTATCTCACCATTCTTGATCCCTATGTACGGTTTCAGCAGCGGGATCCCCTGAAAGAATTATCATGTTTATTCTAATCACAGCATATGAAATATAAACAATTTTATATTGATAGAGAATAGAAATTGTTACCTGGAATTGAAGAAGCAGATGCCATTTTTGTTTGGTGCCTGCAGAAAAGAGAGATAGACAAAAACCAGAAGGAGAGGAAGAGTTTCTCACCTAGCTCTGTGTCAGGAGTCACACACACACACACCAGCCAACCAAGGGCCCGTATTAATTTTTATTCTTAATAGGGAGAATAAAAAACTGACACAGGGTAGGCGAAGGGACTCTTCCATATATTAGACAATCATGGACCTAGCCCACCTATTATCAGTTAGTCCAACACATGTATACATTATTCTGGTGAACAATTTAATCTGGACAAAAAACACTAATTTATGCATGTCCAAAAAATAATAATTATTATAATTATTCCAACATTCTCCTACTTGGACAGCATAAATTAGATTACAAAATAAACGTTAATCCAAATCAACTTACACTATGTGGCCACAATAAATACCAGAATAACACAACGTTCTTAACCATAAGATCCAAAATGAAATGTATAAGTATTCCATTACTGCAAAAAATCACACTCGAAGGAGCAATGATATCATACAGAAATAAAAAACCACTACATTTCGGTGACCTTTAAGAATGTGAAAATATTCGTCCCAATCATCCGCCCAAGATGCTATGAGATTGAAAAACAATCTCGTTACAATAACAACATGAGACTGGGTCCGAAATGTCTCAATATTATGCCATCACATTAGTGAATAATTATTGTCAAACATTTCAATAAAACGACAATGTAACACATAAGGTCCAAAAGAAAATTACATATGGGATAAAACTCCCACTAAACCAATATATCAAAAAACCTCATTATAACCATACGGGTTACATGCTCAACAATGAGTTACATACGCCACATATGCATTTGAGATGCAACAAGATATCTCAACATAAATATTGAGATTGGGTCCAATATGTCTCAATCATATGCCATTACACAAAATTTGTCAATAATTAAGCTGGGCAGGCTTAAATGGCATTCACAATAATATGAGGTTACAACGAACCTACAGAACAAACTCCCCTAACCCAAAACATCAAAATGAACCTCATTATGCCCTTAAATGTTACTAGCCATTGATTAGGGGATTAACAACAACATGTTCTGTAGTAACTTAATAGACAAGAGTCTACCATAATACACCATATACAAAACGGAAGGACGCGATAATATATGGCAAAAACCACAACATGCCATATATATAAAACGAAAAGACACAATAATATATGGCAAAACATTATTTAGTCTTAAGACAATAATGACAATATATATTACTCCCACTTACTCCCACTGATCCAACATATTAAAACAAACACAAATTTTAATATGCCAAGGAGTAACAAGTTCGGTCATACACTCAATAACAATTAAGAACATAACACAATATAAAGTCTCTAACTCCCACTAAACAAAATTTTCAGTATGCCGAGGAGTAACAAAACAATCAAAGAGACTTAACAATGTTCTTAATTAAGGTTCTAAAATTGAAAGCGACGAAAGATCAAAAATAGAGAAAATCATAAACCCAAATAATATTTGTACACGTATTGATGATTTTCTCATGTTCAATTAATTGGGCAATAAATTGAACTAGAGCACTTATATCATTGTAATCCACCCGAAGGGTCTTGAATCACAATATACAAGTCTCTCACTTAATAGAGAAAAATAATAATACTAATACTGAAAAATTACTTACAGTATATATAAAATATAATTAAATTATTTTTTCTCTATCACACAATGATTATGTCAAATAATGTCACACCGAAGGGTATGCCCATTATTTACACAATCCAACAATAGTCGCAATCCATTAAAAATAATAATAATAACACCAATAATAGTAACTTATTTAACAAGGATAAATTTCGCCAAAAGTGAAAACAAAATTAATGAAATTTTGACATTTCTACAAAAGTCTCAATGAAGCTCCCTCATGCAATGTAATTCCTTTGGGGAATATCAATATTATAGTGCATGTGCAGAGTCTTCTCACAAGCATTATTCTAATATAATTCTCAATATAACACAATAACAAAATTGAAATATTTATAGTAGGTAAACACTCAGCCAAAAAAGGAGCACACAACATTATTTA
>QANU01031071.1:72808-103600 GCA_003254905.1 Nissolia schottii
ACAAAATATTGTCCAACTCGTTAACATACAATAAGATATTTCATAATTTATAACATTATTAAATTTGAAAACTCAAAACAAATAGTTCCAAAACACCAAAGTAAATAAAATTTAACAAAATATTGTTTTAGAACTTGGAACATGATACAAACAAGAAAAAAACACAAATTCTCAAATAATTTTTTTTAATTAATTACAAAATTACATTTGATTATAATTGGTCTCGCGAAGGCAAGCACACAATTATAAAAAAAATGTATGTTAGCAAAGCTTAGCAAATGGCAGGTTACCATTCTTTTGAACGATAGCAAAGTTGGGTTATTTGAACTTTCCACAAAAATTGTTCTCAAAACAAACTTTACATGAATTCCATGTTAATTAATCCAAGTAACCCAAAAACAAAAGGTACCCAATTACATAACACAGCCACAACATGCAGTTAGATTGGCTTTTATACCTATTGAAGGAATTTTGGGAATCAAACAATAGAAACAATAATCTCAAATTTATATTACCATAGAGAATGTTGAGCTGTCAATACAACATTACATCCTCAAGGCTAATATCGAGAGGATACTGAAAACCTTAAGGACATAACTTACCATTCATCAAGAATTATATCAACAAAAAACGAACCGAAGGGTAAGATTTTCATTAATATAAATCTTAATGCAACAATAGAATGATGTCTTAACATAATCCGACCCGCGAAGGCGAGTTCACAATTATGTAAGACATCCAACAGTTTTTTCCAAAAAAATATTTTATCACAGTCCGTCTCGCGAAGGCGAGCTCTCAACCATGCAAAATATCCAACCATATTTATCAAGATATACCATGTCATAATTTCTCAAGGAAACATTGTTGCATTTCTCCAAAATAAAATAGGGCTCATCCATATTCAAAACAAAACCAAATGTTTTGACAAAAAAAAAAAACATAAAGGATAGTGGCCCATTCCGCAAAAACAGCAAAGTCATAAGCAGAAAACATAATGGCCCATTGTCCTTTATCACCCCAATCCGAAACCAATGTCCATTTAGTCTTCCTTAGTAAATGGAAACATTGCTATAATTTTATGGGAGATAAAATTAAAATTATCTTCTTGGCCCATAATTATTTATATTATTGGCTCATAATGAATTCTGTTTATATTCCACCAAAAATAAGATTGGCCCATTCAATTCAAATATTAATAGCCCATCTGAATTCAAACAAACAATTATTATGCAAAATAATAAAAAAAAATATCATGCATTAGTCCATCATCGACAGCAGGCCCAAACAAAAACTTTGCATTATTCAAAACAGATAGTGGCCCATCTATCAAACAAAACAACAACAACATTTCGTTTGAACCCAAAAAAAAGAAAAAGAAATAGGCCTTAAAGCCCATTGGTTGTATCCAAAGCATTAAAGACCAAAGTTCTTGCCCATATCAATAGAGGTCCATATTCAACAAATTAAAAAAAACACACAACCAGTGGCCTAACATGGGCCCAAAAGAGAAAGAACATATTTAACCCAAAAATATCAAGGAGAAAAAACAGCATCATAAATCCAAGTAATTACATCATCTACATCATCACGTATCATCTTTCCTTTTCTTTAGGCACAAATCATGACAACAATTATAGTTGTTACAACAATCCCATTAATTGCCTAAACAATAAACTTGCAGTGAATACTTT
Organism: Nissolia schottii; assembly: GCA_003254905.1. Classification (NCBI taxonomy): domain Eukaryota; kingdom Viridiplantae; phylum Streptophyta; class Magnoliopsida; order Fabales; family Fabaceae; genus Nissolia; species Nissolia schottii. The sequence continues at coordinate 74,500 of QANU01031071.1, forward strand.
ATTTCCAAAATAAAAAAAAAAACAAATACAAAAGTAATCTGTTGACGGCAAATCAAGGGGATGCAGCAGCGGCAATCATGGCATTAATGGCCAAAATTAGCCAACCTTAACAAAATCAAGGCAAACAATAATTGCCCAAACAATAAATCTGTATCCATTTCATGCCAGCAAAAATAATCATTCATCAAATCAGAATTTCATGCCACATATTGGCCCATCAATAAAAACAAAAATAGTCCATTGTCCTTATAGCATCAAATTTTTCCCAATTTCACTAATCAATCCTTATGGACCCATGCTTAGTGGACCAACAGCAACTTGACTTAGTGGGAAGCAATTGACGCATTTTGTATCCTTAGCTCAATGCCATATATTAATAAATCAGAATCATAAACAGCAATTACATAATAGCAATCAGTGGCCATAAAAGGAAGGAATATATATAGCATATATTCAGAAAATTAGAATCACAAATAAAACAAAAGGAAAAATAACATCTCATATATTCAGCAATTAAGCAAGGAAGGAAATAGCAGCCCAAATCCTCATTATAATCAGTTTCAACAATTTTCATAATGACAAACAGTGGGCACATTTTCATCAATTAAGAATCGCAAACTGGAATTATAAACGGTGGGCATATATGTTCAACATATATACAGAATATTTTAACAAAAGTTATCCATATACAAAATTTATCCATATACACATATATATTATAATCAACAATATAAAAATAAACAAATGCAAGGCCTTTATTTCAATAATAACAATATGAGCATAATAACCATATGCATAATAACCACAATAACCATAAGCATAATCACTGAAATATGGAGAATATATAACATATATGGTACATAAAAAAAAAAATATTTTCTTTAAACATTTAATCATTTATCAGTAATATACAAAATTAATAATTTTTCTGATGCCCAGAGAAATAATTAAAAATCACCAAAAATTTTATTTCACTGAAACAGGGCAGAACCATAAAAAACAAAATTTTTGGCCACCTACAGCAGCCTCACGCGCCCCACGCGCCGCATGCCGAGAGTGGGCGTGTTGCGGCGCGTGTCATCCTGTCTCCTTCAACCTCCAGCGGGTCGCGGGTTGGGTTTCGCGGACTCGTTGGGTCTGAAACACGGATCGCGCCATATCTCCCTCATCCGGACTCCGTTTTGAACGATTCCAGTGGCGTTGGAATCGTATCGACGAATACTACAAGATTCTATAATTATTTTGACCAAAAAAGGCTTCTAAAATTCTGGGTTTTCAATGGAAGAACACGGTTTTATGCATAGGTTTTTCACCAATATCTCTTTCAATACTCAACCAAACTGCATCATTCCAATTGGGTTAATTTCAAAATTTCATCCTCTACAAAAACCCTAAGTTTGATTTCACAATTTTAGCAATTAACTGGCTCACGAATTCGAAAATTAATTTAGGGAAAATAGGGTTCATACAATCCGAAAATTAACCCAAATTAACCATTCTCTATACACATAGATTGCAGAAAACAATGTTAATTTCACAGCCATAATCAGAATCAAACAAGGCTCTGATACCAATTGAAAGAATTATCATGTTTATTCTAATCACAGCATATGAAATATAAACAATTTTATATTGATAGAGAATAGAAATTGTTACCTGGAATTGAAGAAGCAGAGGCCATTTTTGTTTGGTGCCTGCAGAAAAGAGAGATAGACAAAAACCAGAGGGAGAGGAAGAGTTTCTCACCTAGCTCTGTGTCAGGAGTCACACACACACACACACCAGCCAACCAAGGGCCCGTAATCTGGACAAAAAACACTAATTTATGCATGTCCAAAAAATAATTATTATTATAATTATTCCAACATCCCCATATGCTGAGCTGTCAAAATTCAAAACAGAACATCGTAACAGAAAGAGGAGAATACCGTTAACCAGCTTAATTCACTTTCAAACGGTAATTTAAAGGATTTATATTCAGCTCTTAGACGGACATATAATGTGTCTAAACTAAAAATACATCTATCTTAAAGGGAAAAAAAGAGAGGAGGAAAAGACAGTTAATTAGAAGTACCAAAGAAATCGATGATAAGACGGCCATCAGACACTCTTCCCGTTGGGTGATGAAAAAAGGTATCTCCATGGGGAGGGTTTAAGGAAGAAGGATATTGTGAATGTATTGTGCCGTAGTAGCAGGCGTTTCCTGTATCAGCAAAGGAATCACCGAAACTGTATATCGCTTCGTAGCAACTACTGCTACTATTACTATTACTACCGGCACTGTAAATAAAGGATGGAGATGATGTAGCCATGGGAATATCGGAGAAAGAAGCAGCAGCCACGTGGACAACAACAACAACAACCGCCACTACGGTCCCAAAGCGAACCCAGGAATTAGGCGAAGAAGAAGAAGAAGCCATAGCCATGTAAAGTCTCAGCTCTCCACACACCCCAAAAGTAGTTGTCTATATTTTGTTCACTTAGGTAATTGTATGTTTGAGTATTTTCTTTCATTAATTGTTGTGTCTTGGTACACGTGTTTCTTGTTGTTCACGTAGGCTGGTCCAAGAGGAGCTCATGAATATTTGATTTCTTGGTTTGTTAATCAAGTGATTCGAAAAGGACAGCCTGGTGATCGAAGCATTTCACGTGGTAGTGTTGAAACCAAAGCTACGGGCTCGGTGATTCTGTTTGATTTATCAGGTATTGTTCTAGTAAGATTGGGTTGTTTCCACGCTAGTGATAGGGTTTAGGGTTTACGGTATGTGTTTGGGAATGTTGAAAAATTAAATTTATTTTAATAATTATTTATTTTAGAGTTTTGATTTTTTGTATACTTTTACAATGCACATTAGTTGCACATCCTTTTTATAATTAAGGCTTATTACTATGCAATTTAAGGTTGTGTCTAAATTTAATAAAACGTTGTGTCTGTTTATTTAAATAGATTATGTCTAAATCAACATAAAAGTTAGGTCTTTTTATTAAGTAAGGTTGTGTTTGTATTTATAAGAAAGTTGTGTCTTCGTAAACCATATGATTATGTATTATACAACCACAAAATTAGATGTTATTATCTATCATGTTAAGTCAGCACACTCGATTGAGAATGAAAAATAGCCTAAGTGTGCAATAGATGTGTAATGTGTAAGTGTGCAAAAATAATTACCCTTTATTTTAATAATCATTTTTTTATATAATCGCTTATTTTAAGAATTTGTTGATATTTGGATATTTTAATTAAAAAATAATTTAAAAATAATATGTTTTGTTGGATGATTTAAAAATAATTGCTTTTATATAATAAATTATTAAAAAGGACATGGACTAATGTTTATAATAAAAGAGTATAAATTATATATGTTTTTTTTTGTATATTTGATGTCCTATTTTTTTATTTTTAATTTAAAGTCTTATTTTATTTATATATAAAATTATACTATCGTTAAAATTAATGTGTACTAAATAAAAAACATTTATGTTCTAAAAGATAAAATTAGAATAAAAAGAAATAGAATATCCAAAAATTAAAAAAATAAAAATCATGTACATTGCTTTGTATATGTAGATTGTGTATAACATCATTCATTATATAATAAGAAATAAAAATATACACAACATAAATAATTAGTATACGTTAAGAGAAAAAAAATAAAATTAACCTCAAAGTGAAAAGCTTAACATAAATTAAGCAATAACAATAGTAGTTTAACATCAACTACAAGTCATACATACAATGATGTTTTTTTTTTTTTTTTTTTGCAAAATTAAAACAACTTAATATCACAATAACAATTATAATAAGTTAATTAGATAATACAAAGTACAAAGAAATGACTAATTTTCAAAAAAGATGGCACAATTTTATCTCTGAGCGAATTACAAACTTGATCCATGTGAACAAGTGTATCATCCATATTTTTTGATAGATCAACAACATTATTATCATCATCACATTCATCATTGATAGGTGTATTCTTTTCATCTTCAAACCTAATAAACCCACTCTCTGTAATATGTTTTTTTTTTTTAAATAAAGTTGTGTTTTTCCATTGTTGCAATCACAATTTGTACCTGCATGATATATTTAAATTTGGGCATGCAATCCAAAATTGCAAAACTATTATTCCACATTCCAAAAGTTCTTTCAATGGTGTCTCTTAAGCAAGAGCGCAAAAAGTTGAAGACTTCATTGTAACAGTTAAAGCTTATGATTTGCTTAAAATCAGGAATATGATATTGTTCACATTTGTATAGCCAGAAACCCGTAACTTTTGAATAACCAATATTAACCAAATAATATTTCCCTAACGTAAGAGTAAAAAGAATAAGACACATATAAATAATTATAGATAATATTCATATGAATGTTTACAATATCAAACCTGGTGGAGGATGAGGAAATCTCAGTTTTTCATCACGCGATGCTTCATGAAACATTCTACCATCATGTGCTCTACCTTCCCACCCTGCGAATACAAACGTGAAGCACATATCCCAATCACATACATCCATGACATTTTGAGTTATATATCCTTTTCTACCTATAAATCTTGCATGCTCGGTTGCATTGACTACACATAGAACATGAGTTCCATCAATTGCTCCGATACAATTTTTAAAATAGGGCCAATATCTTGTGTCATGTTGAATATTTGTATGAATATTCTTGACAGAGGGATCTTGTGGCTTAATCAGTTCTCTTGCTAACTTCAAACAAGCCATTAAAAACAATTTCACCCGAGTGCTGAAATCTCTCTTGAGCCATTCTATTACCTGTCCCATGTCCAAGAATATTAAAAAAGATGACAACCATCTCATCTACCCACATATTTCTGGTTTCCTTCAACCCATGTTCAACTAATTGATCACAGAAGGCATAAAAACCATGGCTTTCCATTCTAAACATCTGATAGCAACGAATATGATGTCCATTTAATTCTTCTTGAAACCCATTCATTTCCTCTTAATGTACTTGTGCGGTAGGGTTCTTTGCATAAATATTTGAAGATTGTTAATGAAAAAAAAGAAGGTGTAGAACATACCAAAAGGGAGAAAGATGTTTGATTGGAATTGTTTTGCATAGAGAAACGGAAAAAAAAATATATAATAAGAACCTGGTGTAAAGAAAATAGGAGTAGTTTTGATGGGTAGTTGTGAAGTGGAAGTGAATGGATTTGGTAACTTTGGAGTTGTTTAAAAAATTAATATTTAAATAATATTCTCCAATAGCAGTTAAAAAAATAATGTTCAAAAATCAGTTGCTATTTTCATAGCATTAAATAGCTAAAATTTGAAAGAAAAAAAAAAGTTGTTGCTTTGTTTATGTTTATATGTCAAGCATATCCACTTATACACAAAATAAATTTTACACTAAAAGAAAAAGCTGTTTCAGCAAGTACCCAAACACACACACCGAGTTGGTGGGTGCTGGGTTGTGTGTCTGCTCAAGTTTATGTTATGTAATTCTAGGTGTTGTGGTCTGTTTTTTTCCTGACACTATTTATACACTATGTGGTGTTTTTATTGTCGTGCTCACTTAGTTTGTCTTAATTTGAGTGGGATATTTTACTCTTTTTTTCAAAAAAAAAAAAATTAGGAATTTGTCTCATTGAATTTTTTTAAAAATATTTGAATGAGGCTTTCCTAGTTCTTGTTGAAAGTTGTTTAGTTTTTGTGATCAGTCAGTCTTATATTCGTTTTCAGCATCATTGGGGAAAAAAAAATTTCTAGCCATGCATTTAATTTTTGTCAAAATACTTATCGACCATCTTGACTGTTTAAGCAGGACTGTCCATAATATCGAGAGTGTCCTGCACAATCTTGAAGTAAATTAAACATCTTCGTCACAAAACGTTTAAAAAAATTAAAGTGATGCAAATTTTTTTTAAAAAAAATGAAGTAATAAAATCAACGAAGATTGCAAGGGAATATTGACGTACAGCCCCATTGCTCCTAGCCAATTCTGCTATTACATCTTTAATTATTATTTAACATGAGTGTGTAAAATTGATAAACATCTTTTAGTTTATACGTAGCATTTATTTCCAATATAGTTCCACGTGAAAGTTGCGTGCGCTCTCTCTCTAGGGACACTTGTTGTATAAATAGACGATAATGACACCGAATATAAAGCACAATCACGCATACACGAATCAATCGTTATATTATACTTGTTAGCTTTCATTGAGAACTAAACCATGAAGCCTGCAGCATTGCATGTGCTCGTCCTCTTTGCCTTTGACCACCGCGCTACCCATCTCCGCCCAACAAGCCCCACTTATTGACTACAATAATGGCACCATCTTTGTAGCTAATACGGTCTAACAAGTGGGTGATGGTTAAAGACGATTCGACATGGGTGGGTTTAATTTCAGTTCATTAAACACTAATTTTCCCATAATATAAAGTATGGAGCCACCAAAAAATAATATAAGTTGCCTTATGATCATAAACAAACGAAATCAAATAAGAATAAAATGATTCTATTATTACAAACTTAAGGACAGAAACTTTTCATTAGTTAAATTGTTAAAATAACTAACTCATAAGAAATTTAGAATTTTGTGAACCATTTGAGTTTACGATGCACCTTTTTTGACGAGATCATAGTGGGTTCAAATCACACAAAGGATGAGGAGCAACAAAGGAAACAATAGGAGGACACCATTGCTCCTCACAGCAAATACATAGTATCGACGCAGAGGAGGCAGAGTGAGAAAAGGCAATAATACTGAGCTAGCAGAGCAATCCAAGCCTGAACAAAGCAACAACCAAAGCATGGCCAACAGAAAAACAAGCCTAGCAAGATAAAGAGCCAAAGACAAACACAAGAAAACAGAGCAAGAGTGACAACATAATGCCCATCCATCTTTATGGTGACTATCCCAATCTGCTGGTATGGAGAGCTTCCCCCCTACGCACTTCCCCCTCGGCATGGCCATCAGGGAAGGCTCCAACACCCCCAGCTAGTAACTTGAACCCAACTCTGCTGCACAGCTCGGCAGGTACCCATATATTCAGCGAATTCAGTGTTGTAATTTTCATTGTCAATTGTCAGTCCACGCTCTAACGAGAGACAGATTGGTAAGGAAGAATTCAGGATCATAAGGCACTTTGTCACACCAAGTTTTGGTCCAAAACCCTATAGAAGGGATATCCATAGTTTCCTATCAAATTTTGTGAATGGAGCACCAAGCCAAGCATCATAAAAGTGCACCTAGTTGTTTGGTAGGCACTAAGATATATTCCATCAATTTGCATAATAGATTCTGAGCAATCGAAGAAGAGGTGTTCTATTGTTTCCTCAATCGAAGAAAAGATATAACTATTGTATTAAAAAATATTAATTTATTATATTAGATCATAAAATTTATCAATATATCATATTAGATCATAAAATGATAATAAAATTTGATGAATTTAGTTGTTATATTAATTTGTTACACTAGATTATATAATTTATCAATATGTCATATTAGATTATAAAATAATAATAACGTTTGATAGCTTTAATTATTATATTAATTTATCGCATTAGATCATATAATTCATCTTACGTGCATGCATGTTATCCCAAACCAATTAACAAATCAAAAATGCTACATGTATACTCAATTTTATACACTTATACATACACCATTAATAATGCACAAACATTATTCTCATGAGTGCACAAACATTACAAACTTATAGATGATATCCTCAATTATACTTAATTAAGTGCACAAACATTACAGACATTAAAACACAAACTTTATGTATATAAATATAGGGTGTATGTATAATGTATATTTTTTGGTGTACGTGTAGCAGAACTCTGAACAAATATGAGAAACTCGTCGCCCAACGTACATATAAGGCCATGCTGCCTGGAGGAGTAAACTATTCCTCCACGAGGAGCTCGTGAATATTTTTACTTTGTCAGTTTAATGATTTTAACCATGTTGATCTTGGTTTTAGACATCAACATAGGCACCAGCGAATTTTGACATTAATTTAGTTTTTTAAAAATTAAATATGGTATCAAACTAACCCTTTTGAATTAAATTTTCATCTATTCTCAATTTTACATGACACCATGTTTCACCTACACGCTCCAATCTTAACTTTAAACTATCAATTTAACACCTCACTAAAAACAAGCTCAATATACCCCCAAATTCTCAAATAGTGCCCTAATTAACCTTATTCATTAAAAAAAAAAAAAGTCTATCTGTTAACATATTTTGTGACTTTTACTGAGGGGCAAAACTAATAGATGCTAGAGTTAGGTTATAAGGATGGGAAGGACAAATTATTGTAGAAAGTTAGTTTGATTCTACATTGTATTAAGCACTTAAAATCGTGTTTGGCTCTCTCTGACGGACATAATGTCCAACCTTTACTTAAACAGACAAAAAAAAATAATTTATTCAACCAGTCTATCTTTTTTCAAAAATTAATAGTTGAACTCAAATTAACATTAACTCATAGTTATTACACACGTTCAAATCAATTTTGTTTGTGTAGTTGTTCAATTCTTTTTTCTTGGTTTGTTGGCAGTCAAGCGTTCGTTGGTCAGCACCAAGACGTCAGATCACTATCTGCAAGCAACGAACCATCATACATAATTTTGTCAAGGGTATTTTCAAAAAAGATATATCATATCCTCAGAAATGTTGATAAAATTTCAATTAGCAACAAACATCTTTAAAGTACATTCCTAGTAAATATTTCCTAGAATGAAAAAAACATTTTGCGAATCAAACGCCCCATAAGAGGATGAGTTGTTATTAGGCTTAATTGTACTTTGGATGAAAAGGAAAGAACATGAGTTTAATTCTACTTGAGAGTTTTTAATTTGGTCTTTTAATTCTTTTTCTTTCATTTCCTTCCCCTTTAAAATTATACTCACAAGCACACTAAGAAGATGTTAGCGTTGGAGTGAGATGCAATTTCTTAGATAATTTGAGATATGAGATGCGATATATTGAAACCTCAATGGAAGTATTGCTATTTACCCTATACTTCATCCATCCAATATTAAATGACATTTTTCATCTAAAACTTTGTCAAAAAAATTAGTTATCACTTGATTAAATTATAAAAGTATTAATTATTATTTTTTTAATTTTATCTCTCAAATAATTCACCATGTACTTTAATTGATGAAAAAGAATTGTGAGAAAAGTAAATATTTAAAGATAATTTAGTTTAAACACGTACTATTGTTTTAAGTATGTGCAAATTAATTAAGTTCTTAATTTGTGTGCTAAAAGTGACATCTAATATTATTGCACACGTGTTATTTTAATAACTCTTAACTCCCAAACCATAAACGAGTCGAATTTCATCTTCTTTATTTAGCCTCAAACACTAAGCTGTCACCCAACCCTCCATCTCTGCATAACACCACGAGCTGCTCCGCCATCCCATCATGAAGTCAAGCTAGGCCAAAGGACTCCGTTAGGTCACTTGACCTAATCTCACCTTTACCTCCACCCCAATAAAAAATATAATGTATTCGATGATATAAAAAAAAGAGAAGACAATTGTAAATTTTAATGCCAAAATCTTTCAGATTATCAAACATTTTGGAGTTCTAAGACTTTTATCTAATTTTAAGCTATGATATTTGTACCAAGCCTCTGCCACCAAGGTTAGTTGGTCAACTGTACAAGCTGTAACGGTCATTGTGTTAATAGTTTCCAATTCTATATGTTGAATCTGAGAGTGATTTCGACTGAGAATGGCGATGAGTTTCCCGTTGTGTTAGAATGAATATACATTATTCCAACATTTTACAATCATACCACCTTTCACATTTTTGTATACCTAAAATATTAAAACACTTAACAAGCATATTCAAAAAAGGGTACGAAGTTCACGAAGTGAATAAAAATGATAACCTGCATATTTTTGTTAATGCAAATGTTTGGCGATTAGGGTTAATATGGTATACAAATATTTCCTCCGTTTTCAAATACCTTTTTATTATGGTATTTCTACAAACAATTTATTACGATATTTCTACACACAATTGTACATTTCTTATATCAAGATAATATTAATTACTTCTTTTTTATTAAATAAACTTAATGAAAAAATAGTAAATGAAAGAGAAAATAAAAGTATAAAATTTTAAGTAGATGCAACTTTATAAAACACCTCATTCTCAATTAATTTTTTAATGCTCATGTATAATTTAAAATGTTACCCATAAAATTAGGATCTGGCCCCACGGCGAGGCATAGATTATTCATCAATATTTGTCGTTATTACTTATTCCACCTCGTGGGGCATCGACCAATACTTTATTATTTTATTCCATAAATTCAAATCGAGCTCCACGCGGAGGCATAATAAATTCCCATGCTGGTAAGTAAGTCTCTGAGTGTCCGTAATAATTCATCCAGATGTTTCTTTTAAACAAACTTTACATTATCTCATTTTTTTAGGTGGCTAAGTCAGTATTTAAGACTTAATCTTAATTAATTTGGGTCAATTTAGGGTATACATTTAGTTATAGTGAGTGAGTCTTCTAATAAAAATAATTGCATACACAAGATATCGAAGTATAAATCTCTAGCAGTAAATAAACTTCTTCCCAAACTTCTATACATCTCAAGTATTAAATAAACCTCTTCCCAAACTAAGTGGAGATAAACTCTACAGCGTTACTAATAAGTAGTATAAATAGAGCTAATTAAAACCCCACACCAAAATCACCAAACATCCATAGCTTCTTACTATTGGGCCTAGATCATCATGATGAAGCCTGCACCGCTAATCCTCCTCTCCATCCTCCTCTCTTCCGTCTTTCCCTTAGCCTTCTCCAACGATGTCGAGCAAGTCCTCGACGTAAGGGGCAACCCAATTTTCCCCGGCCGCCAATACTACATCTTGCCAGCTATTTGGGGCCCACCCGGCGGCGGAGTGAGGCTGGGGAAAACCGGGAACTCGCAGTGCCCGGTCACTGTCCTACAAGACTACTCAGAAGTAGTCAACGGCATCCCGGTGCAGTTCAGCATAAAAGGGACAAGCACCCTTGAGATCTACACGGGGACGCCGTTGGAGATCGTGTTCGCGGAGATGCCCAACTGCGCCGAATCTGGCAAGTGGATAGTGTTCGTTGACAATGCCATCCAGAAGGCCTGTGTGGGGATAGGGGGCCCACAGGACCACCCGGGCCAACAAACTTTCGGCGGCAACTTCAGCATCCAGAAATACGAATTCGGTTACAAGCTCGTGTTCTGCATTAAGGGGTCCTCCACTTGTTTGGATATTGGGAGGTACGATAACGGCGAGGGAGGGCGGCGGTTGAACCTCACGGAGCATGAGGCTTTTGATCTTGTTTTCGTTGAGGCTGCTGATTTTGACTCCAAAATTAAGTCTGTGGTTTGAAGAGCACAAAGTTTTCGTTTATTTTTAACCGTTACTTTTAACTTTTAGACTCATTATATTGACTATGGAGTCAAAGATGTGTCTGAAAGTTGTGAGGAACAGCTTAGAATAGACGACGGAAGGGGTAGTTGTTTTTGTTGCAGTTAATCGATGCAAGCTTGGAACGCATGTAACAATATTAATAATAATAATAATAACTCCTTGTGGTGAGTTCCCCTGCTTGCATTTGTGAGTTGGTAATTTCCTCTTGATTATGAGTTAATGTTTAGCACCATGTTTGTGTTATAAGTTCTCCTATATCTATCTCATTAACCTTTTTTTTCTGGTGGTTACCGTTCATTTTATTATCCAACCAAGGCAAAATCAAAAGCAGGACCCACAGTTGCAGACTTGCAGAGAAACTAACAAAGTTATAAAAGGTCTCGCAAGAAAAACCCTTATTTTTTTATTTAAGGGAAAACAAAAACACCTAACCTCCTAAATAGCACTACTCATACTATGAAGACACAATAAATCATGCGAACAAAGGGTAGAACATTAACAAATTAAAATAATGTTACTTAAATCATTTAAAATGGATAAACATTTTGTGATTTCTCTTCGAACACATTATTAATTTTATTTTTAATAAGTGACAAAATATATAGACCTTTTAGGTGGTTAAAATAATATTTCTTAACAAATTAAGACGAGCATTTACGAAGTCCATCACACTAAATATAAAATTAATCAAACCCGTGCTCGTCGTGGTGAAAATTAAAGTAAAATATTCTAACACGAGGAGCTCGTGGAGTGGCTTTTTTCGCTTAAATAAAAGGAACTAATTTTCCTCTTTTGTGTAGCTTGTTTTCTAGTGGTGACAGCCTTTTATTTTTTGGGCTGTAATATCAACTAGTTGAAAGAATTATAATATGTTTTGTCCAATTATAGCATATGAAATATGAACAATTCTGTGAGAGATTGGGAAGAGAATTTGGAACCTGGAATCGAAGGAATAGAAGTCATCCTTTTCCTCTGAGTTGAATCCTGATGAGAGAAGAGAAACAGGGAGAAGAGGAAGAGTTTCTCTCCTATGCACTGTGTCAGACCCTAGAGGGCAGGAAAAGGGTATTTATTTATTCTTAATAGGGAGAATAAAAACTGACACAGGGTAGGCGAAGGGACTCTTCCATACATTAGTTAATAATGGGTCTAGCCCACCTATCATCAGCTAGCCCAAACACATGAACACAATATTCTGACAGTTAGGTTAATCTGGACAAATTACTAATTTATGCATGTCCACAATATAATTATTCTAATTATTCCAACATTCTCCCACTTGGACGGCATAAATTAGATTACAAAATGAAACATTAATCCAGATCAACTCACAATATGTGGCCACAATAAATGCCAGAATAGCACAACGTTCTTAACCAGAAGATCCAAAATGAAATGTATAAGTATTCCATTACTGCAGAAAATCACACTCGAAAGAGCAATGATATCATACAGAAATAAAAAACCACTACATTTCGGTGACCTTTATGAACGTGAAAATATTCGTCCCAATCATCCGCCCAAGATGCTATATGAGATTGAAAGACAATCTCGTTACAATAACAACATGAGACTGGGTCCGAAATGTCTCAATATTATGCCATTATACAACAATATACATAATTTCAATTGTGCGAATCACAATAAACAAAAATGGCAATGCAAGATAATTGTCGTCACATTAGCCAATAATTATTGCCAAACGTTTCAATAAAACGACAACGTAACACATGAGATCCAAAAGAAAATTACATATGAGATAAAACTCCCACTAAACCAATATATCAAAAACCTCATTATACCCATACGGGTTACATGTTCAACAATGAGTTGCATACGCCCCATATGCATTTGAGATGAAACAAGATATCTCAACATAAATATTGAGACTGGGTCCAATATGTCTCAATTATATGCCATTACACAAAATTTGTCAATAATTAAGCTGGACAGGCTTAAATGGCATTCACAATAATGTGAGGTCACAACGAACCTACAGAACAAACTCCCCAAACCCAAAAACATCAAAAATGAACCTCATTATGTCCTTAAATGTTGTCAGCCATCGATTAGGGGATCAACAACAACATGTTCTGTAGTAACTTAATAGACAAGAGTCTATCACAATATGCCATATATAAAACGAAAGGACGCGATAATATATGGCAAAAAACCACAACATGCCATATATATAAAAAACGAAAGTGCACAATAATATATATGGCAAAACATTATTTAGTCTTAAGACAATAATGTCAATATATATTACTCCCACTTATCCAACATATTAAAACAAACACAAATTTTAATATGCCAAGGAGTAATAAGTTTGGACATACACCCAATAACAATTAAGAACATAACACAATATAAAGTCTCTAACTCCCACTAAACAAAATTTTCAATATGTCGAGGAGTAACAATACAATCAAAGAGACTTAACAATGTTCTTAATTAAGGTTCTAAAATTGAAAGCGACGAAAGATCAAAAGGTAGAGAAAATCATAAACCCAAATAATATTTGCACACGTATTAATGATTTTCTCATGTTCAATTAATTGGGCAATTAATTGAACTAGAGTACTTATATCATTGTAATCCCGCCGAAGGGTCCTGAATCACAATATACAAGTCTCCCACTTGATAGAGAAAAATAATAATACTAATACTGAAAAATTACTTACAATATATATAAAATATAATTAAATTATTTTTCTCTATCACACAATGATTATGTCAAATAATGTTACACCGAAGGGTATGTCCATTATTTACACAATCCAACAATAGTAAAACAATAATAACACCAATAACAATAACTTATTTAACAAGGATAAATTTCACCAAAAGTGAAAACAAAATCAATGAAATTTTGACATTTCTACAAAATTCTCAATGAAGCTCTTTCATGCAATGTAATTCCTTTGGGGAATATCAATACTATAGTGCATGTGCAGAGTCTTCTCACAAGCATTATTCTAATATAAGTCTCAATATCACACAATAACAAAATTGAAATATTTATAGTGGGCAAACTATCAGCCAAAAAAGGAGCACACAACATTATTTAGTGAACAAAGCTCCTTAAAAAACGCAATGTGGCTGATCAAACAAAACATAGAGATATTGTCAAAATTAAAATAATTTCTCCATGAAAAATGATGTTTTACCCAAAAAGAATAGCACTTTGATGACAACAGAATTTTACTATAAGCAGCGGAAGCATAAATAATTTCATAATTATTGTAAATAGTATTTTATTACAATTGTCAAAGTGTTCCTCAAATTTAATAGTGATTTATGCAATTCACACAATAATTTAATATTCTCCCACTTGAATTGCATAAATCATAATATCTGAGAATAGACAAATTATGAGATACAACAAAATTGCCATAAATTTCAACAAAATATTTTCCAACTCGAAATGTAATAAGATATCTCATAATTTTATAACGTTATTAAATTTGAAAACTCAAAAAAAAAATAGTTCCAAAACACCAAAGTAAATAAAAGTTAACAAAATATTATTTTAGAACTTGGAACATGAGAGAAACAAAATCACAAATTCTCAAATATTTTTTTAATTAATTACAAAAATACATTTGATTATAATTGGTCTCACGAAGGCAAGCACACGATTATATAAAAAAAAAATGTATGTTAGCAAAGCTTAGCAAATGGCAGATTACCATTCTTTTGAACGATATCAAAGTTAGGTTATTTGAACTTTCCACAAAAAATTATTCTCAAAACAAACTTTACACAAATTTCATGTTAATTAATCCAAGTAACCCAAAAACAAAAGGTACCCAAATTGAGATTTTGTAGGGTTCATGCTTAAGTAAAGATGATTTCCCAATTCATATCAGACACCCAGTCTCACAACACAGCCACAACATGAAGTTAAATTGGCTTTTATACCTATGAGAATCAAACAATATAAACAATAATATCAAATTTTTATTCCCACAGAGAATGTTGAGCTTTCAACCACAACATTATATCCTTAAAGCTAATATCGAGAGGATACTGAAAACTTTAAGAATATAACTAACCATTCACCAAGAATTATATTAACAAAAACAAACCGAAGGGTAAGTTTATTATTAATATAAATCTTAATGCAACAATAGAAACAACAGTATACAATCTAATGATGTCATATTAACCCACAAAATTTATTTGGGTGTCAATACAATATTACATCCTCAAGGCTAATATCGAGAAGATATTGAAAACCTTAAGGATATAACTTACCATTCATCAAGAATTATATTAACAAAAACGAACCGAAGGGTAAGATTTTCATTAATATAAGTCTTAATGCAACAATAGAATGATGTCCTAACATAATCCGACCCACGAAGGCGAGTTCACAATTATGTAAGACATCCAACAGTCTTTTCCAAAAAATATTTTATCACAGTCCGTCTCGCGAAGGCGAGCTCTCAACCATGCAAAATATCCAGCCATATTTATCAAGATATACCATATCATTATTTCTCAAAGAAACATTGTTGTATTTCTCCAAAATAAAATAGGGTTCATCCATATTCAAAACAAAACCGAATGTTTTGACAAAAACAGAAAGGATAGTGGCCCATTTCGCAAAACAATTAGTCACAGCAGGCCCATCCCGTTTTGATACAAAAAAAAACATTGTTTGAACCCAATAAAACAGAATCAGGCCCTTGAGCCCATCACAAGCAGCCCAAACGAAAAAAACTTATAATATATCACATTATTCAAAATAGATAGTGGCCCATTATGAATTGTGTGTTTGCATTTCACTAAAATGACCCATCTGTGGGGGGAATGTTTGAAAACGGGCCCATTCAACATTTTTGACAAAATTTTTCAGAACCAGTAGGCCCATTAAACAAAACAACAACAAAACTTCTCTTGAACCCAAAAACAAAACACGAAACCCATTATGGTTTGTTAGCCCATTATGCAAACAAAAAACCAATTCTATTTTGACCCAAAGTCATTCTAACTAAACAAATTAATAATAATAATAGTAACAGTCATTAGGCCCAAACACAAAACAAAAAAATTCTGTGGCCCATACACAATCAGTGGCCCATTCACAAGTTTTCGGCCTATTCACAATTATTAGCCTAAATAGAAGCCCTCAGCTTTGACAAAAAACAAAATGTCAGGTTTGCCCAAAAACAATAAAAGAAAGGGGCCCATGATCCATATCCTTGCAAAAATTCCACATCCAGAAAACATAATGGCCCGTACACAGGCCCATACACAAAACAAAAATATGTTTTGATTAAATGTAAAATTGGCCCTCAGTAAAACAAAAAACAAAAAATATATATATGATTGATAAGTCCAAAAATAAAAAAAACTTCAATTTTGGTATTTTAACAATCAAAAGTCAGTGGCCCATAATCATAACCACAAAATATATGTGTTTGACAAAAATCTGCAGAAGAGCCCATACCAAAAGGAACATAAAAAATTAATCACAGTTGTGTCCATGGTCTCAATAATGGCCCAAGCAACAATAATTTAAAAAAACTTTCAGCCACATAACGTTAATAATGGCCCAAAACCTCATCAAAATGTCAAAGATTTAGCAATCACAACAAGAAAGGCAATAATAATAATTGCCCAAACAAATATGAAAAGAACCAACACCATGTATCCATATCATGCCAGCAAAAAATAATCCTTCATCACATCAGAATTTCATGGCACATATCGGCCCAAAAATAAAAAATAAAAAATAAAAATAGTCCATTGTTTGGATAGCCTTATAGCATCGAATTGGGCTTTGCCCAATTTCACTAATTAATCCTTTCCTTCTATTAAGCAATTTTGACTTAATTAATGGCATAAATTTCGGCAATTTCATCACTTATATTCAGCAATTTCAGAATCACAAATGGGCATATATTTAGCATATATTCAAAATCACAAACAATCATGGAAGTGGGCCAACATGTGCTAGGAGGAAAAAAAATAAAAAAAATAAAATTTTGGACCAAAAACAAATAAGGAAACAGCATAGCAAAATAAAATTCATGCTGTATCAGGAAATCATTATGGCAAATCTCTTGAGTTACAACAAAAAACCCAAAAACAGTGCTGGCTCAATACGCATTATATCTAGAACAAATTCTAGAAACAAATACAGCAATCCCATTTTATTTTATTTTATTTAACTTTTAAAAACCCAAAACAGCAATACCTTTCCTCTTTAATTCCAGAAGCAGATTTGCAGGTTGCAACCGCAAGTCACGGCAGCAATCGTGGCGCAAATCATGACACAAAGAATTATTTCAAACAAATTAAATCCATCAATAAAACAAAGAAGGAAACAGCATCTCCATGGTTCACAGCAAAATAAAAGAAAAACGGAAACAGCTACGCTAAATTGCCCATAGCTGAAAAATCACCCAAAAAAAAAAAAAAAAAAGTTCCGTGAACCTCGGATTCCACAATCTGGATGAGACTTGGCAGAACAAGGCCATTCGGCGCACCAGCTTCAACAAGCCGGAGTTGTTCATTTCGCATCCAGAACAAAAAACTTCGAAAAACCATTCCTCGCCATTTCACCCATAAACACAAACCAAAACTAAAAGGCAACCACACGAAATTCAAATCCGTATTGCAAATCGCAAATTGTTCGGAAATTCAGACAGAATAATGCAGAAAAGAACAAATGCAGAATCCAGAGGAATCAGTAACGGAAGCGGAAACACAAGGCAGCATTTAAGATGCGGATTAAATTCAATAGTAGTAGTAACGTTGAAGCGGGAGATTCGGGATGCGAAGCGTGAATAAAAGGAGCGTGCGGCGCAGCTGCGACAGCGGCGGCGCCGAAAGCTACGGCACCTGGTGGCAACAGAATGCCACCGACACCAGAGCCACCGCGACGGCAAAACGCCATGGTCGTCCATCACCGCACAAGGCCATCACTTTCTTTCTTTATTATTTTACTGCATCCATGGCTGAATCCATGGCTTATTAACCATGATATAGTATAAATATGTAAATTGCTTAATGTTATGAAAACCTTGTGTCTACAAAAAAATGCTTGGATTTGCTGTATCCGTGATTGAAAAATTAATTGCTGAATTAGTGTTAAAACAAAATTCTCATATTAACAACTTCAGGGTTCAACAAATTCCCAATTCCATATTCAACAATTTTAGGGTTCATAAAATTTGAAAATTAAATTAGGAAAAATTAAGGTTCATACACATTTTAACCCAAATGAAATTAAACCTTCTCTATACACATATATGCACAAAATTATCAATGTTAATTTCACAGCCATAATCAGAATCAAACGAAGGCTCTGATACCAATTGAAAGAATTATAATATGTTTTGTCCAATTATAGCATATGAAATATGAACAATTCTGTGAGAGATTGGGAAGAGAATTTGGAACCTGGAATCGAAGGAATAGAAGTCATCCTTTTCCTCTGGGTTGAATCCTGATGAGAGAAGAGAAACAGGGAGAAGAGGAAGAGTTTCTCTCCTATGCACTGTGTCAGACCCTAGAGGGCAGGAAAAGGGTATTTATTTATTCTTAATAGGGAGAATAAAAACTGACACAGGTAGGCGAAGGGACTCTTCCATACATTAGTTAATAATGGGTCTAGCCCACCTATCATCAGCTAGCCCAAACACATGAACACAATATTCTGACAGTTAAGTTAATCTGGACAAATTACTAATTTATGCATGTCCACAATATAATTATTCTAATTATTCCAACACTAGTAGCTAACAAAAATAAAGTCAAATATCCACCACTCCAATAGAAACCTTGGTCCCCCGGTGACATTTTACAATTCTCAAGAGAAATTTGGCAGAGATGCTCCAAGTCCTTAATTTCCTTCGTTTGATCTGGTGTGAGAAAATTTATCCACTTGATGGATGCTTAAGAGTATACCAGATTTGCAAATCAATAATATTAATATGTTTTCTAACCTCAAAACCCAGAAAGAAACGGCATGTGTTTTCATTTGATTAACTAATGAACCACTTACATTTTATTTAATATTAAATAAAATTTCATTAAATTATAGATTCTATAAGCATCTTATTTAATAATAAATAAAATGCAAATTATCAATATTTTTGACATATACTATAATACAAATACAAAATATTTAATATAAGCAAAAGTAACATTTTTTACTCATTCAAGGTGAAATATTTCGTATCTTTACTTTTCATTTATTATTGATTGAAAATTTCAAAAAGATGTAAGCGCTATTCAAATTTTATTTAATAGTGAATGAAAAGTATTACACTCCCATTCTTGGTGCCTCACTTCCACCATAACGCGTTCTCTCCTCCCAGTGACGCAGCAAACTAATGGGATTATTCATTTTTTCTTCAACAATTCATTGTAAAAGGCTTATGCCCAAAAATGGATAAGCAAGAACAAGAAAAAGAATTTTATTAACGTTTAACAACTTTCAACTCAAATCATGTAAGTCATGTCTCATTATCAGAGAAACTAAATTGGTAAGAAGATAAAAAAAAAACTAAAAGTATTATTACTTGAATATAATATTAGTTTTTATTGAAGCATGCATCAGTACTACGAGATATATATATATATATATATATATATATATATATAATAGCTTTAAAATTTATAATTAGTGTCTACTTTTTTTAAATGAATTTACAATTTGCGAATGAATTAGTTACTATTTTTATCTGTAAATATTATAGGAGACAAAAAAAATGATGAGATATATAGACACTATAATTAAATATTTTTATTAACAAAGACAACATTTCATGAAGTGTAGTCTTCCTTAAAAATAACATTTTATGATAATTTTGAACACATTTTTGAGTGGTTGTTATATGTCAAAGCAATCCCGAATAGCTTACCTCTCTACTACCTTAGCATTTTCAAGATTCCCAAAGCTGTGGAGGCCAAGATCATTTCCTTGCAACGTCGATTCCTTTGGTTCTCTAGCACCTCAAGGAGAGGCATACTCCTAAGGAGGTTTGGTTGAGGAAGACTATGAAACCAACGCTCTCGTTCGTGCATCAGTCATAGAAAGGGATTTCTATTGCTTAGCCATGGATACAAGTATTTGTTAAATCCTATATTCTTTATGTAATCCCATAATCCTTAGTAATCTGACGTGATGTAAATTATAAATTATAACACAATTTTTTTTGGTTAAGAATTAGTCCACGAAAAATGTGACACGTGTCACATTTAACGACCACGTCAGCACAAAATAGGAATACACGAGTCCTTAAATTAATTACTTATTGTTCCTTAATTTGACAGAAATGCACATGTGATTTGTTAAGTCATTGAGGTGGCCCTTGTTACCTTTATCCTGACATCAAATGATCTATATTATTTTATACATGCAACTATAAGAAAATGGGTCTCATATGATATATATATATATATATATATATATATATATATATAGATAGATAGATAGATAGATATAGTGTGTTGTGTTTATTTTATGAGTTGAATAAATAAATAAATGATGAGGAAGTTAAAGAGTTACTTAAGAAAGTAACCAATTACTTAATGGAAGTTGATATAATAGTCATACAACTTTATCCTCTTCTTAGCCACAAGTTCTCATTTCACCATCACCGAAGGAAGAAGAAAGTAACAAAAGGTTAAGGAATAAAAATTAAATGTTCAAGAAAAGATTTCTACTCTTCTCATTTGCTAAATATTGTCCTAGACAAACGTGGATCAAAGCATGAAAGTTGATATTTTCGATTACTAATTATGACGCAACATAAATGATTTGTGTTGCACTGTGAGTTTGTGAGTTTATGTATGTTTTGAATCAAATTTAACGAAAACTATGTACAATACATGGTAGCAAGGCACGAATTATGTTTCCAAACAATCATATTTTCACCTCTACCTCTCGTTCTATAAAGTTTAACTCCTTTAAAGTGAGAAAAAGACATTTTTTTGGATGAGTAAGTCAGAGAAAGACATATAAATGCATAATAATCTCAATTTCGAAGGAAATAAAATCAATTACATAAAATATCACAAATATATAATCAATCATATTACTGAATTATATTTTAAAAAATTGTAAACTATTGATTTGCTCATTAATAATTAATATAATGTACTTTAAAAATAATATTTTTGCTCATAAACAAATGTTAAATTTTAGTTCAAGATAGGTGAATATTACGGTTCAAACAAAAAAAAAAAAAAACTCTTTGTGAGAGGACGTGCCATATTAAAATATATATAACCAGTAATCGATTGTCGCTAGAAGATATGATTAAAATAATGACTATTGCAGCACGTTTTATAAATTGTAATAGTTTTTTTTTTCCTAAAAAAGATATTAAGTTTTTGTCATTTTGGTTTGAACTTATCTCTCATGTTCATGTATCTGAAAAAAACCAATATCGATCGCTTAAAAAAATTTCATAAAATATCCACGAGCTACTCGCTGCAGGAAACCCCAACCTTATCTTTATATATGTTGCTTGACAAGTATTAATTAATAAGTATATAAATATTGTTGTGAATGTACTGTTTTACCTTGTTCTGCGTGGTTTTTTTTTAATAATTTGTATTATATTTTTTTGGCTTTTAGAGTTTTTTTCTCGATGTCTCAATAAATAGACTTAAACCCCTAAGAGGCAAGCAAGAGATACAAGGCCACATGGCCAAACCCACTATCACAACCACGCATAGGGCACGTAGGGGCAGAGCCACGTTTTAACCAAGGCCAAAACCGACAAGTTTTAAGGTAACTCACGGCAGAACAGCAGCACAAAGTGCACAATACCTAAGAAACAATCACAAGCCGCCCCGAGACACAACTACACACCACCTAATAAAGAGCCATCACGTTGTGAATTGAATTTTTTTTATTTTTTATTTTAAAGAAGGTATTTGTTCTTATCAAAAGGATGTGTAGGAATCTTAGATTGGCATTCCATGTGTACGAGGATGCTTAGAAATGGACTAAACAACAAATACAATCAATGTACCTTAGAAAACCGAACGCTTATTATTATACAGA
Organism: Nissolia schottii; assembly: GCA_003254905.1. Classification (NCBI taxonomy): domain Eukaryota; kingdom Viridiplantae; phylum Streptophyta; class Magnoliopsida; order Fabales; family Fabaceae; genus Nissolia; species Nissolia schottii. Next base: position 96,962 of record QANU01031071.1, read on the forward strand.
AATGTTTTATGTACACCCTCAATCCATACACCCCGTATGTACACTCTTATTTTATACGGTTTGAATGATTATTAATACAGAATACAATATATTTTTCTTATTTGGAAACGACGCACTACTACGCTAGTTTTCTCACGTAATCAATCTAGAACGCGCCCCAATCTCAAACTCGTTCTCGTCATCGTCTTTATCCTCTCGTCCTTGTTCTGTTATGTTTATCATCGTCATCCTCGTTGAAGATCCATGAAAAATTAGTAGGTACTAACACAATAAACTATTTAGAATTAATGAATCATATATTTTGAAAAGAGTTTAAAAAACATTGAAGATTAATAGTTTGACATCAATGAATATATCAATCTGTTATTATAAATTTTAAATTTTTATGACTATATATCGCATCTATCTCCTATAATTTTTGAAGTTGGTGTGTCACATATTCCATCTTGTATTGTCACGTGCTCGTAGCAGTCTTTATGCTTCTTAGATTCTAGATAATATAATAAGCTTTTTCTATTTTCTAACTTATTGTATTTGTTGTTTAGTCCATTTCTAATATAAGTCTCTTAGTATTCATGCATGGACTATGCCAAAATAATCGGTATATTTTAGATATACATATAATAAAAATGATTCTCATTAATTGGTAGGACCTAAAAACATATGGCAGGACACACAATAAAAATGGTGGGATCTATTTTTATTATGTGTGTGCCAAAAAATGAAGTGTTAAAGATGTGGTTAAGTAAAAAAATATCCTACAAAAATAAGGTTGGGGTCGAGGAAGAGTAATTAAGCTTTTCCTGCAACGAGGAGCTCGTGGATATTTTATGAATTTTATTTTAAGTCGTCGATTTTGAACTTTTACAAATACATGATTATAGTCAAACATGAAAGATAAGTTCAAACCAAAACTACAAAAACTAATTATATTCGTTTGGAATAAAAAAAACAATTACATTTATAAAACGTGAATAATCAGTTTTCAAATGTATCACAAAAGGACAGAGCCTCGAGCGGCAATTGTCATTTTTGTTAAGGGTCATGCTACGTAATAATAAAAATAAATATCAATGTATAAAATAGAGTAACTTTTAATTATACATCAATTCTACATATTTGTTATATTATATAAAAATTATGTTCTTATTATATTTTGTACGTTGTCTATTTTAATTGTCCACTTTTATTGTTGATTTAAAATTTCTCTTTTTTTAATCATCTGCGATAACGACAATCGATTAATGGTTTAATATTTTAATATGTTACGTACTTTCTCTCACAAATAATTTTGAGTTTGAAGCATAATAATCATTTATCATATGTTTCTTATGGATTTGGAAAGAGAATTTAGTAATTTTAATGGAGTAAGAGTTACACATAATTTGGATAAAAAATTTAGCCAACGTAAAAATTGATTACGAACGAAGGATTAATACAATTTTTTTAAAATTCATACATTGTTAATTTCAAAATTAATAATACACATAGTGCAACAAAAATGATCTGCGTGACATCATAATCAGGGATCGAAAATTTCAATTTTCATGCTTAACCCATGTTTGACATTCGCTGAAGCATGAAATTGAAAATTCAATTCGTTAAAAAAAATCTCAAAGTACCTCTCCCTAACGCTTTTCTATAAATAGAGGGTTAATACACTGAAGCAACACACACATCTTTCATCCTTCTAAGCTTTTTATCAAGTAAAAACCATGAAGCCTTCAATATTGCTTATCCTCTTTGCCTTGGTCACCACCTTGGCAGCCGAGCCGGTGCTGGACACAAACGGCAACGCCGTCATCCCCGGCGGAAAATACTATGTTTTGCCGGCCTCGAAGGTGCCGCCTCCACTTGGGAAAGGCGGCGGTGTCTTTCAGGGCACCACTGACAACTCAGAGTGTCCACTCACTGTCCTCCAAGACTACTATCCCTCAAACCGCCTCGCAGTGAAGCTCACACAAAAAATAAAACCCGCAGCGATCCTCACAGACATCCCACTTGACATTGAATTTGCGGATATCCTCATTGGTCCCTGTAACAGACCCACCAAGTGGTTGGTGTTCGACAGTGATGTCGCTAGATATGTGGGTATTGGTTATGTTAGCGACCATCCTAACGCCTACGGCATCATTGCCGGTACTTTTAAGATCGAGAAGTACGAAACCGGGTACAAGCTTGTGTTCTGTCCCTTCTATCTCCCACCAGTTGGATTATGTTATGATATTGGGAGGAAGGATGATAAGGGAGGAAGGCGTTTGGTTCTGATTGATCAGAGTCTGAATGAACCCTATGAGATTGAGTTCGAAAAGAAGGTTCATGATGATGATGATGCCAACAATGGACTCTCCATAGTTTGAATAGGCTTCCATCCATCCTAGCTAGGGTTGCATAGTAATATTAATAAGATGTAATAATTTGTTACGTGAATATCTCTTATGCGATGTTTGCATAGAGAGATCTTGTAGCAATTAATGCAACCCTTGAATAAAGTACTGTTGTTACTCCCCTGCTTGCATTTGTACTAAGTTCGTATAACTAAATGATTTCTCCTATAACCATCTAATTAATTATATACCTGAAATACAAGAGTAATTTGAAGGGAAACTACTAGAATGTTGGATAACAAATGGTTTGCTTATTAATTATATCAAACACAATTAGTATTGTTTTCTTTTTTTGTTTAGTTAAACTTATTATAAGTACTAAGATTACTCTCTCTTGTCTATTTGAAGTGTTACTTTGGTCAACTGTACAAATATTATGAAATCTAAAATTAAGAATGATTTAAAATGTAAGTGTACTAAAATACTCTTATTTACTTTGATTAAAATACTTCATAATGAAGAGAGATAGAGATAATATTAAAAAGTTACTATTTCAAAACTTGAATTAAGGGTACACTTATAATTATAACAATAAATTTTATTAAAAAGTAAAAAAAAATATAGATAATTCTAATTAAGTGATAATTAAAATAGAACGTTAAAAAAAAAACATTTGAGAATGGTTTAGATGAGTCTATGGAATTAGAAAGCTTAAAGATTCTCAAGATGCACGCGTCTTTCCATTCTTTTGAGTTTTGATTGCAACATAATTGCTTTTATTTTTTGGGAATTTGAAATTTGTGAAAATCTTTGTTAACAACTCATTTTTGAACATAAAAACATACGCTTTTATCTTTTTATAGTAGGAATTAACCATTTACATCACGTCAGATTATCAAGGATTAAAGGATTTCATAAATACTTGTATCATGGTTTAGCAATAGGAATCACCTTGGTGCAACTGATCATGAATGGGAGCGTTGGTTCCGTGGTCTTCGTCAACCAAACCTCCTTAGTTCCTCAATGGAACCTTCTGTTTCTCTTCAGATGGGGAGAAGTGAAACGTTTTCCGATTTGGTGTCTGGGCTAATGCTTGGTGCAGGAAGCCTCACTCCTGGGACTTTTAAGATTGAGAAACACGAAAATGGGTACAAGCTTGTGTTCTGTCCCATCTATCTCCCACCAGTTGGTATATGTTTTGATGTTGGGAGGAAGGACGACAAGGGAGGAAGGCGTTTGGTTCTGACTGATCAGACTAAGAACGAACCCTATCAAGTTGTGTTCGAAAAGAAGGTTGATGATGATGCCAATAATGGATACTCCATAGTTTGAATGAGTGTCCATCCTAGCTGGGGCTGCATAGTAATAATAATAAGATGTAATAATATGTTACATGAATATCTCTTATGTGATGTATAGAGAGATCTTGTAGCAATTAATGCAACCCTTGAATAAAGTAATCTTGTATNCAGCAAAGCCATGAAGCGTTAAGGTTGAATCAGAGGCAAAGAAAAGCCCAGCTGCTGGTGCCCCCTTGAGGTACCTGAGAATTCGATGAGCAGCCTGCAAATGCATGGTGGATGGGCAGTCGAGAAACTGACTAAGTCTACCAACAGCATAACAAATGTCAGGTCTTGTGTGAGTAAGGTACAGAAGCTTGCCAATGAGCTTTCTATAGGAAGATATGTCAACAGAAGTATCATCAGGATCTTTGCTCAACTTGGTGTGATAATCCATAGGAGTAGACACCGGTTTGGAGTCAAGGAACCCACTCTCCTTGAGTAAATCCAAACAGTACTTGCGTTGATATAAGGCAATCCCACCTGAAGATCTTGCCACTTCCATACCAAGGAAGTATTTGAGAGTCCCAAGGTCCTTTATCTTGAAAAGCCGATCAAGCAGTCGCTTGATTGAATCAATCTCTGATGAATCATTTCCAGATAATACCAGATCATCAACATAGACAAGGATGATGGTGAATCCACAGGAACTCTTCTTGGTGAAGAGAGAATAATCAGCCTTGGATTGAACATAGCCTGAACTTGTAAGAACTGCAACCAGCTTGGCATTCCACTGCCTGCTGGCTTGCTTCAAGCCATACAATGATTTTTGGAGTTTGCAAACCATGTTTGCAGGTGCAGTGAGACCAGGTGGCAATTTCATATATACATCTTCATCTAAATCACCATGAAGAAAGGCAGTATTTACATCTAACTGCTGCAAAATCCAACCCTTGGAAGCTGCAATGGCTAGCAGCACTCTCAGTGTTGCCATTTTAACAACCGGGCTGAAGGTCTCAGAGTAGTCTATGCCATAGGTTTGGGTAAAACCCTTTGCTACCAGCCTTGCCTTATGTCTCTCAATGCTACCATCAGCATTGTATTTTATTTTGAAGACCCACTTACACCCTACAGCCTTCTTACCAGTTGGTAGAGGAACAATAACCCAGGTTTGATTTGTCTCAAGTGCTGAAAGCTCAGCATTGATGGCATTTTGCCAACACGGGTCTAGCACAGCCTCCTCATAGTTCCTAGGTTCATTATGTGAGGATATAGCCAGGGAGAAATGTTTGTGAGGAGCACATAGTGAGGAATAAGACAAGTAGTGAGATATAGGATGCTTACTTGAAAAGGAATGGCAGTCACCACTTGAAGAGCTGACCTGCATACAATGATAATCCTGAAGATATTTTGGTGGGTTTCTCAGTCTTGTGGATTTTCTTGTAGGCAGGTCAGGAGTGGTCGAATGGGAAAGGGATATGTCAGGTGGCTGATGTGCAGGTAATGAAGTTTCTTGGGATGAAGATGCAACATTGGTGTCATGTAATGCTGATGTGTGTATAGGGTGATGAATGACATCTGTGCTTTGTGAGTGTTGTGATGGGATCGAATGATGCTGTGAAGCAACTGAGTGATGATCATAAGAGAAAAGGCTGTCAAATGCATGCTGTGCATCAGAAAAGCAAGGACCAGAATTATTTTCACCAGAATTATTTTCAATGTTAACAGATGCACCAGGACAGTTGAAGAATGGAAATTTATGTTCATAGAAAACAACATTTCTGGAAATGAAAATTTGTCTTGTGGTTAAGTCTAAGAGGACAGCTCCTTTTGTTCCTGACTTATGACCCAAAAATATGCATTTTCTGGCTCTAGGGTCCAACTTTGTTCTATGAGCCTGCAATGTGGAAGCATATGCAAGGCATCCAAATACTCTCAAATCATGAAGGTTTGGTTTCTTGTTATATAGCACTTCATAGGGGGATTTGTCCCCAATAAGCCTACTAGGCTGTCTATTAATGAGATAGACAGCATGGCCAATGGCAAATTGCCAAAAACAATGGGGCAAAGATGAGTGAAAAATTAGAGCTCTAGCCACATTCAAAATATGTTGATGCTTCCTTTCTACTATTCCATTTTGTTGAGGTGTCTCAACACAACTTGTTTGATGAATGATCCCTTTTGCACTAAAGTAGCTTGATAAACCAAACTCAGCCCCATTATCAGTTCTTATAACCTTGACACACTTATTAAATTGGGTTTTTACATAATTCACAAAATCTTGGACAAGTTGTCCTGTTTCGGATTTGAGCCTCATAAAGTAAAGCCAGGTGTGCCTTGTTTTATTATCAACTATAGTTAGAAAGTACTTATGGCCCCCTGTGGATGGTGTAGCAATGGGTCCCCATATATCCATGTGAATTAAATCAAAAGGATCCAAGGATTCAGTTTCACTATCAGGAAATGGCAATCTCTTTTGTTTAGCCAAATGGCAAAAATCACAAGGTTCAGCAGAATCAGTACAATTAATGAATGGAAACTGATTGTGCATTACATGAATTCTACTCCTAGATGGATGTCCTAATCTATAATGCCAAAGGGGAAATGTGGAATGGTCAGTTTTGTGTAATCTTGCTGCAGAATTAGCAAATTTCAGAGATTTCAGAGATTCTGTGAGGCTATTTGCTTTGTTTAGACTATTTGTAACATCCTGTGAGCTAGGATCAATCATTGTATATAGGCCTCCCTTCAAGTTAGCTATACCAATCGTCTTCAAATGAAGATCCTGTATCAAGCACAACCTGTCATTAAACATCACTGTGCATTGCAGGCATGAGACAAGCTTAGAAACAGAAATTAAATTGAAGGTGAATGATGGTATATATAATACTTTTGTGAGGTAAAATTGGTTTGAAAATATCACAGTGCCTGCAATGTTAGCTTGGGTAATGGTTCCATCAGGCAATTTCACTTTTATGGGCCGAATTGTGTGATATGTATGGAAAGCAGTGAGTGAATGGCACACATGGTCT
>QANU01031121.1:0-33815 GCA_003254905.1 Nissolia schottii
ATCAACCCTGATGATTCCACAATCAATCTTTTCTTTTATGAAATGGCGGTCAATTTCCACATGTTTCGTTCTATCATGATGAACTGGATTCTTTGCAATGCTGATGGCAGCTTTATTGTCACATAAAACTCTCATTGTATAGTTCATGGGAATTTTGAGTTCTTCAAGCATCCTTTTTAACCAAACTCCTTCGCAAATACCATGTGCCATAGCTCTAAATTCAGCCTCAGCACTGCTTCGTGCCACCACAGATTGCTTCTTACTTCTCCATGTGACCATGTTTCCCCACACGTATGAGCAATATCTAGTGGTTGACTTACGGTCTTCCACACATCCTGCCTAATCTGCATCCGTGTAAATATCAATACCTCTGTTTGAGTTCTTTTTAAAATAAAGTCCTCTTCCTGGTGTGCCTTTTAGGTATTGAAGAATTCTGTTGACAGCTTTCATGTGAATTTCAGTGGGGTTCGTCATGTAGCGACTTGCCATGCTCACAGCAAACCCGATATCGGGTCTGGTATGAGTTAGATAGATTAGTTTTCCTACCAGACTTTGGTATCTATCTTTGTTAGTTGGATGACCTCCATCTTCAACGCCATTTTTCTTGACTGGTTCCACAGGAGTGGTGGCAGCCCTACACCCAAGCATACCAGTTTCTTGCAAAAGATCCAATGTATACTTCCTTTGAGACACATAGATCCCATTTTTTGTCCGTGCAACTTCCATTCCGAGGAAGTACTTGAGCTGTCCCAAGTCCTTTACCTCAAATTCCTTAGCCAAAAGTCTCTTGAGGTGCGCGATTTGCTCATAATCATCCCTGTGATTACAATATCATCAACATATACGACAAACAAGGCCGTTTTCCCTTCTGAAGAGTATTTAACAAACATGGTGTGATATGTTTGACATTGTGTGAACCCGTTGTTTTTAACAACTCGAGTTAATCTATCAAACCATGCTCGTGGGGATTGCTTGAGGCCATATAAAGATTTTCTGAGCTTGCATACTTTGTTTAAAGTATTGGATGACTCGAGGCCTGGTGGAATTTGCATGTACACCTCCTCTTCTAACTCTCCGTTTAGAAAGGCATTCTTGATATCTAGTTGATGTAGAGGCCAGTCTAAATTTGCAGCCAAAGATAGGATGACTCGAACTGAATTAAGTTTGGCTACTGGAGCAAACGTTTCTTCATAGTCAACACCGTATGATTGAGTGAACCCCTTTGCCACCAGCCGAGCTTTGAACCTGTTTATGCTCCCATCTGCATTATATTTGATCGTAAATACCCACTTGCATCCAACTGGCTTCTTCCCTTCTGGTAGTGTAGTGAGCACCCATGTATGGTTCTTATCTAAGGCTTGAATCTCCTCTGTTACTGCAGCTGCCCATTCAGGTTGTAAGAGAGCTTCTTGAATGTCCTTAGGTATTTGAATGCTGTCCAAGGAGGAAGCAAAAACCTTGTACCCTTGTGACAATTTTCCATATGATACACATTGTCCAATAGGGTGTTGGGTACATGACCACACCCCTTTCCTCATGGCAATAGGCACATCAAGATCAGTTAAGCCAATATCAAAATTATGAGGTTCTGAGTTAGGAATAGCATTACCTGCGTGAGTATCAGAGGGCCCTGAAGTTGGTGCAGATTCTTGGCTTTGCTTTGGAGCTGTATTAGACTCTAACCCCTTGTTGGCTTTCCACTTTCTGAAGTAAACCTGAAAATTGTTTTCTTGTGCAGTAGAGTTTTCTTGTGTTGTTTGAAGAGAGTCTACTTCAGCTGGTTCAACAATTTGGGCTTCATTCTGTGCGGCTGCAATAGGTGTTGCTGGAACAATTTCAGCAGCTTCAAAAAGTTGAAATTCCCTTGTCGGAGCAGCTTCTGAGATTGCTGTCTTCTCCCCCTGAATTTCAACTTTGGGGTAATATGGCTCATTCTCAAAGCAGGTCACGTCCATGCTATTATAGAATTTTCTGGTTAATGGGGAATAGCATTTGTAGCCTTTTTGGTGTGGTGAATAGCCTATGAAAATGCATTTTAGGGATTTTGGATCTAGTTTGCTGCGGTGAGGGTCATGATTATGGACAAAGGCTAAGCATCCAAAAACTTTGAAAGGGATTGAGGTGAGGATTCGGCTGGTTGGGTAAAAATTCTGAAGGGTAGAGTGTGGGGTGTTAAAGTTGAGGACTCGGGAAGGCATTCTATTGATAAGATAGGTTGCAGAAAGTACAGCTTCTCCCCAAAAATGAGTTGGTACATTTGTGGCCAGCATGAGTGATCTTGTAACTTCCAATAGGTGTTGGTTTTTTCTTTCAGCGATTCCATTCTGTTGAGGGGTGTCTACACAAGAGCTTTGATGCACAATCCCATGATTCTGAAGGTAAGAGCTCAGAATGGAATGATAATATTCTCGACCATTGTCAGTCTGAAGTACTTTGATGCTGGTCTGAAATTGTGTTTGCACCATGTTGTGAAAATTTTCAAATATTTTTCCCACCTCTGATTTTTCTTTCATGAGAAAAAGCCATGTTACTCTTGTGTGATCATCAATAAATGTGACGAACCATCTAGAACCAGTTACGTTGTTGACTCTTGAGGGTCCCCACACATCACTATGAATCAAGGAGAACGGTTGAGATGGCTTATAAGATTGAGCTGGATAAGAATTCCGAGTATGTTTAGAAATTTGACACACTTCACATTGAAAGCTCCTTTGATTTCTAGTAAATAATGAGGGGAACATTTTTTCCAAGTACATAAAATTGGGGTGGCCTAATCGGTAGTGCCACAACATTACAGAACTCTCATTATTTGAAGAAACTACTGCACAAGAACTAGCCTTGGGTTTACTCCAGAAATCATTAACTTGAAGGAGGTAGAGTCCAGCACATTCTTTAGCATTGCCAATCGTCTTCCCCGACTCCAAAATCTGAAATTCACACAGTTTAGGACAGAACTTAGCTACACAACTCAAATCAGTTGTTAATTTGCTAATAGACAGCAAATTACAATCAAGCTTGGGAACATAGAGCACATTATCTAAAGTGATACTCTCTGAAATGTAAACAGAACCTTTACCAATAACCTTTGAGAAAGTCCCATCTGCTATGCGAACAGTTGAGTGGCTGTAACAGGGGGTATAATTTTTAAAAACTGTTCTGTCTCCAGTCATATGATCAGAGGCTCCTGAATCTACATTCCATGATTTTCTTTTTTCCTGATTAGCATTAAAGGCAGTAGAAAAATTACCTTTTTGTGCTATGGTAGCTGTACCAGTATTTTTATCAGCCTCTTGCACGGAGTGCTGTAGGAGTTTCTGCAGAAGCTCCATTTGCTCCTTGTTAAAAGGAGTCTCGCCTTGAGTTGTTTCTACAGCATGAGAGCTGGCACAGGCTGTGTTGCCTCTGATTTCTCTTCCTCGGAATGACTTAGAATCAGCTGGTCTTCCATGAATGACCCAGCAAGTGTCCTTAGTGTGGCCTGGCTTCCTGCAGTGCTCACACCATGGGCGATTCTTCCTTTGTTGAGGTCGTAGCTGATTTGTGTTGGCTGCCATAGCCACGTTTTCAGAATGAGGGGCTGAGATTGAGTTTCCCAACATGATCTTTCTCCTACTCTCTTCTCTTCTGACTTCTGAAAACACCTCTCGGACTTGTGGAAGTGGTTTGGTTCCAAGAATTCTCCCACGTACTTCATCAAGTTCTTTGTTAAGTCCAAGTAAGAATTTGTAAATCCTATCCTTTTCAACCAGCTTCTTGTACTGCTTCTTGTCTTCAAGACATTTCCACTCAACTTCTTCATAGATATCAAGTTGTTGCCAATGTCGGCTGAGTATATTAAAGTATTCAGTAACAGTGGACTCACCTTGTCGTAGATCATGAAGCAGGCTTTTGACTTTGAATATTGCGGAGGTGTTGTCCACATTTGAATATGTCCATGGCTGTTAAACTCTCTAGTTAACTCATAAACTCTTACGAGTTTACGATTTTACTACACAGAACGAGTTAACACTTATGTAAACTCTGTTTTGGTAAACTCGTACGAGTTTAAGTAAACTCTCGATTCTACTAGCGAGTTTACAAGTTAAAATCTACCTACGAGTTTACGAGTTTACCTCAAAATGTATAAATTTTGTAACTTTGTTAGATAAACTTTGTTTATATTAGATAATGTATATTGAGTTTATTTAGTTAATTTCATATATTTATCATAATTGAGCTATGTTTTATTGAACTATAAAATAATACAAATACTGAATAAAGTATGACATAACCACCAAGTGTCATGCATTAAGGTGTATTTTATGATATTTCTTTCACTAATTTAATTTAAAGTTAACATTATTCAATTTCAATTATAAATACAATATTTAATCAAGTTTAGTTCCTAATTATATTGCTTATAACATATTTTTTTACGTATGTAAACTTATACGAGTTTACGATCCGAGTTTGCTGAGACTCTACGAGTTTACTTAAACTCTCAAGTTTGACAACCTTGAATATGTCTCCTCCACCGCATCCCATATCTCCTTGGCAGTGTCGAAGTACATGAAGTTTTCTCCAGTTTCGTTGGTCATGGTATTGAGCAGCCATGACATCACCTGGCTGTTTTCGACCCTCCACTTTTGGAGATTGGGTCATCCTTTCCTGGTTTCTTGGATTCCCCAGTGATATATCCGTCCTTTCCCCTTCCTTCGAGAAAGATCCGAACTGATCTTGCCCACTGGATGAAATTTTTTCCATTCAGTTTGTGGCCTGTAATAAGGGAAGTTGTTCCCTCGACTGAACTGGTACCAGAAAGGATACCCACTTCTGGTTTGGACGCACCTGCGGCTGTTTCTGCCTCCATGGTTAAACCAGAGATAGTGACTATGAATGGTTCAGATCATGCTCTGATACCATGCGGAAATATTTTATTTCTGAATGAATAAAATCAATTACATTGTGGAGGCATAAATAGGAAAGATTAGGGAGGCTATACACTAATCAATCCCAGAAGATTAGGAGAAATATCCTCCTCATAATGAGCTAGGAGCTAAATTAGGAAAGGCTATATATCAGATCCTAAAACTAATAAGGAAATAATTAGTAATTAGCTGTACAGATTTTGAGGCAAATAATCCTCATTAATTACAGAAATCAGAATCTAATTTCCTAAAATAGGACCCAATTATCAACATAAAAATAATGGTTTTTCCTTCGGTACCCAAGCTTTTATGAAGGTACTAATACCTCTTGGTATTTAAATGGTTATGATTCAATCACAAATTTAAAACAATCAACATTTTTGTTAGTAGGACATTTGACAAAATCTTAGATGCTATTGCACCGATACCCTTGAATTTTATGGGGTACCAGAAAAATCTCCAAAAATAATTTAGTTTCTCTAGTTGTTAGATAGAGGGTGAGCCTCGACGTGTAACATCCCAATATTTCCCTTAGAAACATTTTGTAAAATTTATGGATTTTGACTAATTAAGAGCATAAAAGGAAAGTGATGATAGGACGGAGGAAAAATTATTTACAAGATTTCTTTCTCTTGAACTTTGGACACGGTCAGGGAGTTACGATCCCGCGGAATACCACGAGGTCCATGCTCGTTTTCGGTCAAAACGGAAATCCAGTTGAGGGACAAAGGGATCTATGAAGTATAGGCTTCCGGAAACAAGTTCCCGATACCTTGTTTCGGTACGCCATCCTAACTAGAAAAATTTGTAGATCGCGGATATGGGTTTGGTATATTTTTCGAATACCCGTACGCGGGTGAATAGTTGCCAAACGCGACCAAACGTGACCGAAACTGAAGCGAGGGCCAAGATATTTTGGATATTTATAATAAAATAATAATATAATAATAAAATTAATTAATAATTGTATATAAATGTTCAAGCAGGGGGCCACGGCTATAAAAGGGCCCCTGGGTTAGAAATTTTATATTTTTACTTTCTCTTCAGTTTCTTTACTTCTAGTACCGCTCGTGCACATCGCGGAAGCGCTGTCAGACTCCCAAAAATTTCTTGGAGCATACCATTGTGATGAGGATTTTCTCTGCAATCCCCTCATCAACTCTGATTCCGCATAGGAAGTGGGTAACTCTAATCCCACTGTCTATGTGGTTGATTTTAGGACTGTGTATATGTATCTGTATGTATTTGACTGCAAAACTACTTTGTGAAAACTATAAGAAGTAAGTTGAGTAGAATGGTTTTTGATGATTTTGACGTTTAGGAACCATAACTGTACTGATTGGATCACTGGAAAATGAGAAAAGTTACGATGAGGAGCTGCTGGGAGAAAAGGCTCTCGGGAGCCAATTTTACACTTTTTCATTCGATTGAATTCCCAAGGGATTCGAATGAATGAATTTTGGATTTCAATCGAATGAACGAGGATTTCAGCCGAATGAAAGCCTGAGAAGGATTTCAATCGATTGAATTCCTTGATCAATTGATTGAAAGAATCATTCAAATGCACAACCCTAATCATTCAAATGCTCACTGGAAAACTTGGGTTTTAACTATGTTATGGGATCCATCAGGCACAGCTATGCGTACCCTATACCATGAGAGCATACATCATGAGGAAACGACCGTCGTTTAGGGCGACCGTAGATAATTAGAAGTCCTCACTTAAAGTCCAACAAGATCATAATTGAACCCTACAGAACGAAGACGAGTTAGAGAGGTTCCGACCCCAGTTGGTGCGCAAGACCTTAGTTAAAGAGTATAGTTATACAACTAGGAAGTTCCCCTATTCTCTTGGCACATCTTATAGACACGCCCGTCACTAATTCGGCAAGCTGGATTGGTTATAAGCAACGCAGGTAGAGAGACCTGACTACGATAGTAACGGGCCAAGGCCCAAGATTATGAGAATAGGCCAAGGCCTTAAGAAAGAAAGAAAGAAGGGGGACTCCAGTTAAAGTAAGCAGTAAAGTAGAACGTGGTCGAGTCGAAGGGCCGACCCACGCGTCCACATCTGATCAGTCCAAGGTCTGATCCCTCGCCATTCCTATCAGGGGGTGGTTGTACCTATCTCGTTCGATGTCTTCCTCCTATGAGTTTTACATGGTTAGCTACCACACCGGTCAAGAGCGCCGCCGGGTCGACACGATAGGGACAAGAAAGAGGTTGTAACCCAGGCCACGATTACAAAGGTGCAAAGGACTAAGAAGGACGCGGCCATAGGGCGCGTAAGAGATCCCCAGATTCCCCCCATACACTATAAATATATATATCCATATGTATGAATGAATGAATGAGTGCATGAAGGTATGAATGTATGCAGCTATGTATGTAAATGTCTATATAATTATGCATTACATATCATCAAGGGAACGCCCCGAGGCGACGAGTAAGTCAGTTAGCAGTAACATGAGCAGGCGATCTCGTATTGCCCTACTTAGACGTGATAAAAGTACAGCACGAAGCCTAGGTAATATTCAGAGTAGATATCCAGTCACCTAGTAAATTAGATAAGCTACTCAGGACGTAGGCCAAAGATAATAAACAGTAGGGGGATAGTATGCATGACACTTAGAGGTTTTCTGAGCGGCCTGGAGAATATCTGAGGAAAATGCAAGACCACGTTAGAATGTTAACCAATGAGAACTTGCAGTTCTCACCCCCACTCGTTTATGACTCCAGGAATGTATGACGACTCCTACTATGCCGATGCTGCTGAACCTGCTAAGGAACCATGAAGGGGTTTCAGGAAGAATAAGTAGTATAATGAATAAATGAACTGTTGGTACTTATGTGTTGTAATATTGATACCACTTTATTACTTTCTATGTATGTATGCGATGGACCCGCTGAACAGGTAATATATATTGTATGCATGACCTCGAGCCTAGGAGAGTGATCCTTTGTAAAAAAAAATATTCCTTTGCACTCACGGCTCCTATGCTATGAAATTTCCATACAAATGAAAGAAATGGATCCTTATGTTCTAGAATAATTATTTTCAAAAAGTATGCATGAACCACCAGAGAGTAAACAACCTAGCGAGTATTGCGTACTGCTCAAGCGTATGCAGTTAGTTAGGGATGTTTCATGATTCATCATGGCCTCCTCCCCAAAATTTAATTAACTTCTCCTAACATTAAGCAACCAAGCCCATACCTTGCACTATACATACCATACTTCACACTATTCTTCCAATTTCTTTATTTATTTCATTTCCTTCCAAAATTTGGCCACAAAACTGTGGCACTCTACCCCCATCAACCTTCTTTGTATTTTTTATTTCTTCCTTAATAAAACAAGTCAAAACAAGGTCATACTTTGCACTATGTGCACCTTATCTTACACTATGCAAACACTATACACACACTATGCATTATTTGACTATTTTGATCAATTTTTCCCAAAAATCTAGGCATGAAAACCGTAGCCCTCTTCCACAAACCTCATTAATTTTGTCCCCAAAATTTAAGCTAAGTTTACTCCAAAATTGATCAAAAACAATCACACACTCTTACACTTTTCCATACTATCAACTACACTCTCTTAAATAACTAATTTCTCCCAAAGGTAATCACACACAGCTCACATACTGAAATTCTAACCCTCTCATTTCAATCACATTCCTCAAATCACTCACCAACACTTACACATCTCACATACTCTATTACAACACCTTACCTTCACCCATATCTCCATCATATCACCATTTTGAAAATTTAATAAATTTTCCTTCAAAATCTGCCTCCCCAACCATAGCCTCCTCTTCATCTCTTAGAGAAATTCATTCTTCAAATCCTCAATAAGTACAAACCAAGTTAAGCTAGCCTTAAAGACAACTTCTTTGCTTCCTAAATAAATTGCTTCTTCTTCCTTAGTTTCCCTTGCATTCCAACCGTGCTTACTCCCCCAAAATTCTCTCATCTTCACTTTTCATCTTCTTCTATAAGCAACCAAGAAAGAACACTACACCATCATCTCATAAAAACTCCATCTCATTCTCCTACAATGCCATAAACATAACACCACCATCCTCACAAATTTTCCTCATTTTCCCTCTGCCAAAACCGTGGCTACTCTCTTGGTTCTCTCAAGATTTCCTCTTGAGCAAAAGTGATCAAAAGCTTTGGAGACACCAAGGCTTTAAGTTTAAGGGACTTTTACTCAAAGTTTCCTACATCCTCTCAAAATCCTCCTACAATTGGGTAATCCTAGAGAGGCCACTACTTAAGTGGCCTATGTTGTGCCTATATTAAGTGGCCACATATTTGAAAAGCTAATGGTAGTTCTTTGTGTTTTGTTGGGATATGAGCATTTATAAGTATGTATAAAAATTTTACCATGAACATAATGATTTTAGAGTGATTCCAATAAGAGAGAGGGGTTCGGTTTTTGGAGGGAAACTTAAGGAAATATTTGGATAAAAGTGTTCGAAAATGAAGTAGAAAGTCTTGTAGTAAAAGAATAAAAGAAAAGGAGGGTGTATGATGGGAGAGGAGCAACTCAGTTTTGGGGTTAGAAGATTGGAAAAATAAGATTTTTTAGTAGTTGTGACGGTAAGAGTGTAAAGGAAAACGAGTGTGAGTGAACCTAGGCATATCCTAGACATAAGATGGTTAAAAATGGTTGTGTAAGTAAAAGAGAGGATTAGGGGTTGAGAGGGACAACTAAGATAAAGGAGTCTTAAAAAAGTTAAGCATGAATATGAGAGAAGTCCGAGCTCATTAAGGTGAGTTAAGGTGTGAGAAATTTCAAAGATATCTCAAGAGTGAAAGATTTCAAAAGTCCCTGAGAAATACGCATATCCCCAAAGACACTAATATCACCTTGGTTATTATAACACCCTAGCTAACTGCCTACGCTTAAGTCATAGGCAAAGCTCACTAGGTTGTTTACTACCTGGTGGGAATACTTATAGCTCGTTATTAATTTCTGGAAAATATTGGTTTAGGAAAATGGGGACCGTTTTCAAACTTTTCATTGTATAAATTGTTTCGTAAAATAGGAGCCATACATCAGAACGAACAGTTATTACAAATGATAGAGCCTTTGAGGCTTAACAAATAGCAGTCTGGTAATAGCAAAGCATAAACTGTACACCCATTTGGTCCATCACAAAGAGTCATATAATTATTATAATAAGTAATGTACAAGCAGTAGGTTTATTATATGCAATACATATCATCAAAATACAAGGGCTACTGTAGCACTGTTCAGTCAGCCCCTAACAAAATACTGGCTTCAGCTGGCTCTGGTGTCCATGTCTTGTTTGGACTTCTTCAAGGCTCCTCGGGTGGTTCGGCCGCATCCTCGTAGTACGAGTCATCATATGTCCCTGGAGTCATAAGGTAGTAGGGGTGAGAACGGTAGGTTCTTAGTGGAAAACTGTAGCTCTGGGATCTCGTGGTTCATTTAGTTATACTCCAGGCCGCTCATGGGTTTCTAAGTGAACGTGCATACTAACATCCCTACTGATTATTATCTGGCCTAAAGTCTTGAACGACTTTATCTACATTACTAAGTGATAGGGGTACTAATCTTCCTTACTAAGTTCTCGTGCTTATTAACATTACGTGTACATAGGCCGTCTCGAACATTCTCTTGACTGTACTTTCATGATATCTGCTTATCTTCTTACTTATTCATACTTTCATACATACATTCTTACATACATCACATACATGCATTCATGCACATATCACATACTTTAGTTCATTCTTTCTTTCTTTCATACTTTCATACTTTCATCTTTCATCTTTCATCTTTGAGCCCTTACACTCTTGTAGCCGTGGCCTCGACTACAACCTCCTTGCGTTCCTTATCGTTGACGACCCGGCAGCGCTCTAACCGGTGTGGTAGCGAACCACATAAAGCTCTTAGGAGGAATGCATTGATCAACGATATGAACAACCATCCAACTGAAGCGATGGTGAGGGGTCGGCCCTTGCCACTCGACCAAGCGTGGTACTCGCTATCCCCACCATGGCATGCCCTCTTTCGACAGTGCCTGACAGGATAACTGCACACCCCCAGGCAGACCCTCTTTCGACCTACCTGCGGTGGACTTCCACCTTTTGCGTGCCCTCTTTCGACACCTCAAAAGTGGGCTGGTAACGTACCCCCACCTTAGCATGCCCTCTTTCGACATTGCTAGGCGTGGTAATCGCACACCTCCAGGCATGCCCTTGGGACACCACCTGCGGCGGTCTTCTACCTTCAGTATGCCCTTGCGACGCTACTGAAGTGGGCTTGTCATTTGGACCTTATGATGTCACGTCCTTTACTTGTTAACCTTTTCTCTTTTCTTTCTTCATAGCATTTCATCCTTTCTTTCCTTTCTTTATACTTTTCATGACATGACTTGTTCCCTATGGTTCAATTTATAATCTTTATTCATTACATGATTAGCTTCTAGTCCTCTAAAATTGCCCTAGCATGATGCATGGAATTCTAGCATATTGCATCACATAGTTCATATACTTCAGTCATATACCTCATTTAAATCATGGTTTGTTGGACTATGTGCCTCAAGACAGCTTCCCTGAGATGTTTAGGTCTCAGACCGCTCAGCGGTCCCCTGAAACCACCACAACATTTTTTCCAAAATCCTAAGTCCTAGTGACCTTCAGGCCGCTCAGCGGGTCCTATGGCCGCTCAACGCTTCACCTGGGCGAAACTGCAGCCTGCTTCTTTGTTTGTCTTGCTTTCTTTTCCTTCACTCTTATGGCCACTTCTTGAGATTTTTACACATATTCCAACCATCATAAAACTAACTAGTGCAGGTCACATGACCCTTCAGAATCACTCCTAAATCCTAGCATGAATTCTAGCATACCTACAAGCATAAAGACATGCACACACATAAACACAAAAACAAGTAACAACCACCAAAGAAGTGAGTAAGCTAGAGTTATCCACTTCTTGGGGGCTGATTCGGTGATGGAAGAGATGTGGGGGAGTAGTCCTCTAAGCCTTGGGCACGATCCAAGCTTCTGGCAGAGTTCCTACAGCGTAACCGCGGCACACACGGGCAGAGTTTCCTCTAGTTCCAAAGAGAATTTCTCTCAAAATTTTCTGCATATGGGGTGGCTATTTACAGCCAAAATTTTGCCCCTAAAAATTACCTTTTTGCCCCTTGAAATAATTACCATTTTGCCCTTTTCTATTTTCTTTAATAATTAATTAATTCCAAAGATATTGCAAAGGTCACATCAATGAATAGTGTTTAAATTTTATATTATTTTCCCTTGGAATCAGATTTCCCACGTGCTGGTTTCCATCATTGACCTCCTCCCGGTCCCGTTTCGCTTGTGTTCTATCACTTGCAGTGCCGGTGCGTCGCGTACGATCGTCCGAAAAATATTTCGCTTATACCGTCGCGATTCTCTAATTTCCCTCGTCATGGGAATATTATTGTTTCAAGGCATTTGTGAATTTTTCTCCAGAGAAGTATTTTTCACATATACCTTTGACCCGTTGTTAAGCTATTGTGTCCATAGACAACCGTTCTGCTTGCGTTCCTGCGATTGCCAAAGCTTCCTAGTAGCGGTTTGGGGATAATCCTAGGGATTGGGTAATCTCTCTCCCATAAGGTATGATTTCCCATGACTTGAGGCCCTCTGCTCAGTTCCACTAGTTAAACGGGACCAAACGGGACTATTCTAGTGTCTGCGGAATCGTCCGAAACCAAACTGATTTCCGTTTTACCGACACTTTAGGTTTTTCATTCATCTCCAGGGGTCGAGAGAAACCATTTGAGTGTCACCAGAATTTATCAAAACCAAACCGAATAAATTCTATTGCCCCCGGCATTTTAACTCATGCCGAGAGTTCTATCAACAGTTATTTGGGAAATTCTACTAAGAAAGGAGCGGGATGTTACAGTTATGATTGTAATTACTGTGTAAAGTGATTGTATATTATGTGTTGTATATTTATTTTACTCCATCATGAGGAACGGGATTGTCATAAAAATGTTAGGACAACCTTAGATAACTAGAATATAAGCCACTAAGTATGAAAAGATAATAAAAGAACCATAGGCAACAAAGCAAAGTCTTAAGAAAGTTCCGGTCACAGAGGATCCGGTATACCTTAAAGACAGGAATATAGTTATATGAACAGGGAATCCCGCTACTCTTGGCACAAAAACTGTACACAACCTAGAGAACTACAAGTAAGAAATATTATATGAAATTTCACTACTACACGTGAACTCATACCAGTGTAGCAAAAAATACAACACATTGAGTAATGCTAATCCACTGCACACTAACTTATATAAGCTACATCGAGATCTTCAATATACTTGAAGGTCTCAGCTGCACCAAACTTGCGACGCTCTTCTGACGGTTCTTCATCACTACTATTTTCTTCTTCCTGTTCTACATCATGCGAGGAGGGATCATGCATACTTTTAGACTGACATAATGGGGTTGCAAGCATACTCACTTGGCCATGATGAGATATTTCAACAACAACTGTGTCATCATCTTGTGGTAGGGGTTGTTTCCACGGCTCTCCATCAATCCTCATGAATGTGCAGTCAGCTGCCCCCTTATGAAACTCGAAACGGATTTTACTCGCCTGCATGATGATCACAGAACAGAAACAGAAGCTTGAGCCAAAAGAAGAAGGAGGAAGAATTAAAAAAACCACCTACATCCACTTTTTTTTTCTTAACATGATCATTTTAAACATGAGAGGATACAAATCGAAGAAATAATCAAAATGTCTTACCTGTGCCAAACGAGTCCCGTGCCCATTTGGTGCAAGCAAAACAAGACCATGCCAACCGTCTCTAAAACCAACTACCTCAAATAAGCCATCATCCAGATAGGGACGAGTCAGGTCCCTCTGCAAGGCACAAAAATATAAATATATAATCAGAGTCCACTTACACAAACCTACATAAGTTAGCAAAAATGTTGCCTCAAAGATAAAAACTGCAAAATTCATCTACAACTTAGATAAATGGAACATTTCAAGAGAGATGGACGAAATATGGCACTTACATCAATGGATTTCTTTCTATTTGGTTTTCCCCAAGGATTGAGTCCACCAAAAAAACTGGGCAAGTTTAGGATAACAATTGATCTTATGCTGCATATGAATGTCAAATTCTTAGTTACGCTGTGAGTATTAGGATTTGTAAAATTATCAATAAAAATCATAACTAGGAATATATTTATATTTATTGTAATTTGATGTAATCAACTGAAATAATACGAGGGTTGCAGATCATATTTACTTTCTTATTTTGCGTCATTCTCCGACATCTGGTAGTTTTCCCAAACATATTATAAATCTCCATATTCAATTAATAACAATATGCTCAATAAGGTAAATTTGCAGATCAACGGAGGTAGGAAAACCTCACTTAAAGCAACTGCAGTCTACTTCTGTTTAAATTCTCCACGGAATCTTCATTGCGAAATCAAAACAGAGTACTCCTAAAAAGATGATGTGTCATCAAGATATTGAGTGTCCAATGAAGTACCACTCAGTACAATAATTGCTTTAGCCTTTGACTACACAATAGATCTCCTATTGATTCAGTCCAAGTACAAGATGTTTCACAAAAAATATACAATGAATAACAATATAATCCATGAATTCAAGTTTTTGAACTGTTACCTGTGAGGTATGTGTAGGTCTTCCCACTGACCATGCTTTTTCATTATCTTAACCTTTGCAAGCTGAGCAATATTCCTGTGTCAAAATACAAACATTACAATTCAGACTACCCCTGATAGAAGGCAAATATTCAGAAAACAGTACAAAGAAAACCAGAAGTATCCAACAGAAACTAACATTTCTTATTACCCAACACTGTATAACCATAATATCATTGACAGCTATCCCTGTTTCAGTTTAGCATCAAAGAATCCAGACTATTAACTAAATATTTGAGGGATGTTCGAAATTTAGCATTATTTTAACTAATATCCTATAAATGACTACATTGACGTGGAAGATTCATCTGGTACAGCAAATTCAAATTGATAAAGAAAGAATATTATTTGGCAAGTGAATGCAATGATCATAGGTACAAAACCAAGTTTCTTACACCAAACACACATCAGAATTTCCAATGGCAACGGCTAAAGACCAAAAACAGTGGGTGTAATCCCTATTTAGTCAAATACTACTTATATTAGTTAAATGTTATTACTATAAATAAATAGTACTTGTATTCTACCAGATTGAACTCAAAAGTAATAATAATTGGAGCTTCTTTAAAAACCAACCTCGATGAAGATTGGAACAGTGAAGAAAAGAACCATCCCTGTGTACACCCAAGCTTCAGATAGGCACTCTGGTTACCAAAAGAAAGGCACAATAAGGCGGCCAGATATTGACAAATGACAATGGTGTTATACAAGAGGATTATTCTCCCTAACTTAGAGCATATATACCTCATAGATTCAAAATCTAATTATATGTAGTATTCACCAAATGATAAATGGTTCAACACATCAATAAAAAAAATGAAAATAATGAAATTTATTTATAGCTTCAACACATCATTTAGTTACTACATTGACATTTATAGCATCAAAATACATTTGGCGAGGAATTTGGTACCTGATTATATAACTGGCTTTTAAACTTTTCAGGATGTAACTTCCTCTCAGAATGAAATGCATAAGATACTTGGGCATCCATACCTGCATGGAACACACACATTATATGGTGTACTTGCTGGTTACACTAATATAATAGCTTTAAAATAGTCCTTCTTCCCTAGATCTAATCTTGTCCCAAAGGAAAACCCAACGTCTGCAACTAAGAACTATTTTTCCAATGTACAGAATATTAACATTTTCAAAAATGCTATCTCCACCAACCCATACAACCAATTTTAAGACAAGTTTGATGTTTCTTACCCATGCTAAATTTGTTCCAAAATCCCCCACGGTAAGTGTGGTAACCCTCCTGAGAACAGACGACAACTCAAAAAAATAAGCATCAAGGGAATGATACACTAAAAAGAGGGAAATAACAAGGACTATCAAGTAAGAAATGCAAAAGAAATAAAAATGCAATTTTCTGATTTTCATATTTTGAGTCATTTTCCCTTTTCCTATACCACTGCAATAAAAGCAGAGGATTTCCTTCATCCTTGGCTAATAGTCAAGAAATATCAATCATCAAAATTCATGTTGCTTCTTTTATATTCAGGTGATTACCAGAGAATCGTTAAAATCATATTTCAGCCAAGCTCTTATAATTATTATTCAAGACATTTATCGTAAATTTTATGATCTTTTACCATCAAAATGATTTTGTGGTGTCCAAATCAGTGATAAAAAGTCTTCGATGTAGAATAGAAGTCGTATTCCTAGAGTCCAGATTTCAGTACTAATTTTTATAAAATCAGAACAAAAAGTTGACTCAAACTAATAAACGCAAACATTAGCTTAATTTCAGTAGAGTCTATTGCTTCAGACAACTTTCACAAGCATCGTTTACTTATCTTAATCAACTTTATGGCATTTCCAGGTGTGCAATGACAATAAATTACTGAACATATAAATTTATTAGCGCACATAATCATGCACGCATATCAACCAATTAAAAGAAACAACAACAAACATAAAAAATTTAACTCACCAAGTTGAGATTATCTGTTGAAGAGACACGTTGAAATGGATGCATAGGATGAGGCAGCTCAAGAGGCGCAATAGGGTCACAAGAACCTTCTTTAGGAGCCCGCATTCTCATTATAATATGCCAGCTGAAAATCATTTTGATCATTTAGAAATAAAATTTCAGCAATGAAAGAAATTTATCGATTGCAGGAAAACAATTGGACAAACATTATCAACAGCAAAATAATTTGAAAAAACGACGCAAATTATATTATATTATCTATCTTTGTACATGCATTATCAAGTTCCTAGTTGGAAACGCTAGATATACAGGAAAGTAGATTAACAAATATCAATATCCACATAAGCAAGTCAGAGAAAACCACGATATATTTGATTACTTACAATTAAATACAACTTTTGTAGCCATCTCATTTCAGGACACTTGATGTAAAGTTCCACTGAAAACTGATGTTAATAATGATATCTCATGTGTTACATTTGCACATCCATATTTGAGGTGTCACTACATATGAAAAATAAATGGGGGAAATACCTGTCTACTTTCATCTCCTTCGCATCTTTTACTTGATTTAGAAACGACATAACAGAATGGCGGTCGGTGGCAGGATTTTTCTTTCCCTGTGGATGTGGTAAATCATAATGAACTTATGCACTGATTCGAGCACAGAGCAAAGACCAAAAATTAAAATCACTCATAACATGAGTTAATTAAATTGAGGATGATTAGCACAAATTATTCTTCAAGTTTGCTAAATACTTGCCCTAATTTTTTTATTGTGGGGAAATGGATCCTCTTATGTTAAAAATGATCATGTTTGATCATGTTAAGAGAGAGATAAAGACAAAAACATATTTTATAAGTGAAGCTTTCCCAAAATTGGTAACACTTCATTTAATTTTGTGTCTTTCTCTCTCCTAACATAATCAAACATGGTCATTTTTAACATGAGAGGATCTAATCCCTTTATTAGGACTTACTACATGTTAGGCTTCTGTTTTTATTTCGTGTTTACTATTTTAACTTGAGATCCGTTTGGTTTTTGTTTTAATTTCAAGTGCTTCTTGATTTTAGGATTTTATAAAGGAAATGCGAAAAATAAAAACTATTCTCTGAACAAGCTTTTGAAAACTGGAAAACAGGAAGTGAAAACAAAACCTTAACAGATTAGCGGTGATAACCACAATGAAAAGCTGAGGTGGAGGGAAATTTTAACAAACTTCAAATGAAATTTGGGCTAATTTCCTTAAGTTTATATCAATCTTTGAAGTTATGCAACATCTGTATAGGACCAAACCCTTACGCAAGAAACTGATAACTGTGTAGTAAAATGTCCCCGATGCAAATATAATACAAATCTGATTAGCATATTGAGAAAATAGCAAATATAATACGCACCCATCCAAATGCAAAGGGGAGATTATTTCCGGTCCCCAATGGCACCGTCGCAATTGGTGGTGGCCGAGGCAATTTAAGGTCGGAGACCACTCCAAGAAGCCAGCTGGCAGTACCATCTCCACCTGCAACCTGATTTTATGGGAATATATTCAGGGTCTAAAGAATAACTGACGATTATTCACTAAAAGCAAGAGCATCGAAACGTTACTGTTCTGTGTGTGTGAATTTTGTGAAGAAAATGTTGAAAATAGTGAAAATAATTCAATTCTATTTCTAGCTTTTATTTATTGCATTCATTATTTTTTATATTTTACAAAATCTTAAAAATAGAAAATACAAAAATTAAAAATAGAAAACGAAAACGAAAACGTAATCAAAATGAACCCTTAATCCTTTGCTCATCCATTTGTACACGCGTAGGAACAAACAAAAAAGCACGGCCGTCAACTTACAATAATTCTCAATCTATTCTGAATTTCAGCTGCGAAATCATCTCCGTCGTGCTTCAGCTTTTCCAAAGTGGCATAAAGCCGATGAAGCACCTTATCTGGAGCATGCAATCCCAAATCAAAAACCTGACAAAATCAAAATTAAATGAATTAAATAACATGAAAGGGATATTTAATCAACCACTCATTAATATTCAAAAATAATATCACATGGAATGCAACTTGTTTGCAGACATTACAATGTACCTGGTTTCTGTTTAGAATGGAACTATAGGTTAAGAAAAGTTCCCCTCCAAGCTGACCACCACTTTTGGAGTTTATAAAGACAATCACGGGGCATTCTGGTATACGGGAAACATTACCGCTACCGTTACTGGCCTCCTTTCCCGGCACTAGTATGTAATCAGGAATTGAGAATTGCTTCAAGCTTCTAGCCTCATGGTGGGAATCCCCCATCACTGTTACCGCTCTGCATAATTTCGTCACAGAGGAGACTCAATCAAACTTTGTAGTCAACAAAGTGAAAAGGAATTATTCGAATTAGTAATTTTCAGATATTCGATTAATGATCGAACGAACAGTGTTAGTTAGCTGACGGAGCAGCCGTGGATTCCTTCGACAAGGCCTCACACAAGAATTAATGCGCGTGGAGAGGAAGAGAATGGAAGACGTTGAGGATTTTCTGTTCTTTTCGCGTAGGGAATAAGAGAATGGAAGACGTTGAGAATTCTGTTATTGTTTTAGGGAAGGGGATTTTCAGATTTCGAATAAATAAATATAGTTGAGGTTGCTGATGGGGGATGAGAGCGCGAAAAGAAGTTAAAATGACCGCGAGGTCATGCCACGTAGGCAAAGCTCTTAAATTTCAAGCTTCGAGAGGGCTTGCGGCTGCGGTAACCTTCAATTGGTTGTTTCTTCCAACGAGTATCTGTGGGCCCCGGCTCCAACGGAGCGTACGTGACGTGGTAACTTCCGACAAGTGTTAGCAGTCAGGAGGAGACGTTCATAACTTCTTTGTCATTTCGTCTCCCTTTCCGGTTGAGTTTTTCTTCATGTTCATGTGTGGTGTGTGTGTGTGTATACACAATTTTCAGAGATTTTACTACTTCCTAAAAAAAAAATATTTGTTACATAATTTCTTTTTGAATATATTTTTACTTTGACTAACACATCGGGAATATAAATACTTGAGTAACATACCATAAAAATGATGAAACTCTTTTTTTTTTTTAATGTGAGTGTATCCAAAATTGATTTATTTAATTTGTGTCAAATTAAGAATATCTCAATAAAAAGTTAAAGAAAAACTTAACAGTCTTTTAATCACAATTTATTTAGATAATTATACCCCTCTCTAATTAAAAATGCTCCTATAATTTTTTGGCAAAGCTTTTTATTTTCTATGATCTTATATATAAGAACTATAAAATACTTTTCAAATCACGTAAGACAATATACTTTCAAAATATTTATAAGAACATGTAAACTTTAGCATATTTATAAAGTCCAAACACATTTAAAATATTTGTAATGACTAAAATTTCTGCAAGGGTGATTGTTTAAATTTTATTTAAAATGGCTCTCATAATAACATAATTTCTTTTTCCTATTTAACCTTCGAATATGCTTTTGAAAAGCCACCTTCAAATAGGAATAGAGACCTGCTTCCTACATTGCCATGGTTTTGAACCCAGAACATGAGAGTCTCAACCAACATGCGTCTTGGTAAACCGGCACGAATAGACCTACTTCGTTATTCCTAGAATGGGCCAACTTTCTCTCATATTTTGTTTTCTTTAAAATATTACTTTCTCCATTTTCGTTTTATTTTAATACTCTATTTTTTACTTTTTAAAATTTTAAAATATTTGTCTATTTACAATATTTAACTGCAATTATTTTTTTCCTTCTATTCATGTCTTTAGTTATAGTGGAATATTTATTAGTATAATAATTATAAAGAGAGTAATAATTGTATTGAAAAAAAATTATTTTTTTATATAGGAATAATGTTAGCAATTTATATTATTTTATACATTTACTCAAATATTTTTTTTTCTTACCTTAATATATATAATGTTTGGTTTTCAACAATTAAAATGGAACGGAACTTACAATTTTCAACATCACAGAAACGGGGAACATTCCATGAGAGGGCAGTTAGTAACAATCAACGTATCCTTTGATAATTGACATTCAAACTTTTGCAAAAGAATAGTCAATTATATATCATAATGCAAGTCATGCTTGTGGATATGGCTGCCTCAAGATTGGCTGCTAATCCCGATTCGGACAATTGTGGATATTGAGTAGATGCAAGCATAAGCAAGGAGAAAGTTTGGTGGCCTTCGTGAGGCGCTACTTTTTACATCCTAATTCTCATAACTATTTTTAAGTCTTACTGTGACTTAATTAGTTGTTACTTCTTAACTTGACTTTTACTTACACTTGTTTTAATGAAAATTTCTGTAAAAAAATAAGAGGGTAAAATAGTCTTTTTGAAATATCATTTGCAAAATATGAGCCTCTATAGATAGGATAGATTAAAATGGAATAATAAGGCGTAAGAACGTCAGTCGAAATAAGTAAGCAGTCGTAACAAGACATATATAAATACATTGAATAATACATCATAATATATAAATAATATAATCAAAAGATCCAAATAAAACATCATGAAGGTTCAAGTGATCATGATACGATATTGCTACTAGCACACTATCTCTCACTGAGAAACTAGTATATCAAATCAATACCGAATGAACAGAAATGATAGGAAAATAAGAAATAACTAAACTAAAAATAACATCGGGCGTCTCGACATGCAAAATAAGAGATAGATAACATCTAGAAGCTCCGAGTTTCAGCTCCAGATCTTAGCTCCGAGTCTCAACTACAAGGCTCAACATCATCTAAATTTGAACCACGATGTAGATAAATAAATGGGAGTGAGAAGACAAAATCTCTCAATGGGTTTTCACGAGTTTTTTACTATATTACCCCTGCCATGAGTTTTTTACTATATTACCCCATATTGGTTAGATCACAAACCTTTTAAATGTTTATGTACCTTTAGTAGTTGTTGTTTTGGTAAAAAGAGTTGAGAAGGGAGTTGGGCTCGCGCGCATAAGTTCAAGCCATTTGGGCTTTTCGAAGTGCAAATCGATGGATTTCCCCTCGCGCACAAAATAAATAGTGTCCCGGTCTTTTTTGTAAAATTATTTTTTAAATTTTTGTAACTTACCTAGTAACCCATGAATTCTCCGTCCACCATGTGCTAACATAACACATATATGAATATTTACTTATATTTTAATTAAACAAATTAAAAATTATTTTACACGCAATTCGCCAACATGTTTGGCGAATCTCAAGCCGGCTTGCCACGTCAGCAGAAACCGTGATTGTCCTATAAAGTACAGTAAAGATGTTGATGTTGACTACAATAGTTGATGACCTTTGGGTGGTCTTTGGACCATAACTCCTTCACATCAATGTCAAATTGCATTAGACCAAAGCCAATTGAAAGTTAACTCATTTGAAACCGTGATAGTCCTGTAAAGTACAGTAAAGATGTTGATGTTGACTACAATAGTTGATGACCTTCGGGTGGTCTTTGGACCATAACTCCTTCACATCAATGTCAAATTGCATTGGACCAAAGCCAATTGAAAGTTAACTCATTTGGCTATTATTATGATCAAATTTTGGCAGTTTTCGTTGTTTTATTTTTGGATTCAGTACGACCATCCAAAGGGTCACATGTTACTTCGCTATAGAAGGAGCTTTAGAAACTCAAACAATAAGATGCTTTTGTCTAAGAATAATTTTAGATCAAATAAACACTTTTTATATTCTCTATTTTATTCTTCCTTGTTTTTCTTATTTTTATATTTTTTTAGTTTATAATTTACATTATGCTAATTCATGTCTTGATGATATCCTTGCAAAGATTTTGAGGTTTTGTTTTTATTTCATGATTCCAATTTATATTTCTCCTATTTTATTATCAATTTATGAATTGAGATCTTGATTAGGTAATTCAGAGGTTATGTTGATAATGTGATTTAGATTGATGAATTTAAGTTACATTTTGCTTTAGAGGGGATTGAATATCTGATTAGAGGTTTAGGTTCGTGGACTCAAGGAATGATGATGATGATGATAATGATAATAATAATAATAATAATAATAATAATAATAATAATAATAATAATAATGCTAGCACACCTAATTCGATTGACGGACTGCTAATGCGGCACACCGTCGACACACTGAGACCTTCACTCACCTAGAAAGGTCTCAGACTAGGGAGCATTGACACTGGAAACTTCGAGTGGCGTAGAGTTGGCACTTAGAATAGCCAAAAAAAAAAAAAACACCATACCATGAGAAACTAACAAAAATAAATTACTAAAGGGTGTTGAAATAGCAATTCGGCATCGCTACGGCGTTTGTGGACGGTCATAGCGTTACCAATATAATGTAGTGGCGTTAGGGCCTACTATCCTAAGTCACCCCTAAAATACTAACTACCTATCCTATGTGTGTAGCGACCCTCAGCATGATCAACAGGCATCTTGCGCGAGACACTGTAGTAACTTGCACGAGACGTTCTAGGGGAGGTGTCTCGCGCGAGACGCATGGTAACTCACTCCAAACATGCGCCGATTCAGCTCCGCATTTTTTCATTGTTAATGCATTTTTAGAGGCTCGGCCCGTCCGTTTGGCCACTCCCTCGCCTATATATAGAGCTTTCCTCCCCCCACTCCAGCCCGCTCAGAGTTTAGACTCCTTCTTCCTTATTAGAAGAGTTTTGCTCAATTCTTTCTCCCTCTTAGATGGGTTGCCACTCCTTCTTTTAGGATGACCTAAGTAGTAGGCTCCGGCACTGCCGCCGTGTTGGTGGTGGCCTACGGTGGTCCTCAGGACACGGTGGCGACACCAGAACACCTTAGTGATGCTAGAATCACTACCGCGGGACCTACCAGTTTAAAGATTTGTTTTATGGGTTTCTGATGGTGGTTTTGGTTGGCTTTCCAAGTGCCAGCGCCACACCGTTAAAAGCCCCCAGTGTCAGCGTTCCTCCTTAAGTGAGTGGCAGTCCCGATGTGTCGATAGTTCCACTTTGGTGGTTCATCAATAGAGTCAATTATGCTATAACATGCTAGGGATTTATTAGATGCTTATACAATTTATAATGTAACACCTTAGCTAGCTATTTGCGCTTAAGTCGCAAACAATGCTCACTAGTTTGTCACTTTCTCAGTTGGAATACCTTTAGTCCTATATTGCTTTCGAATTTAACCTTTACTAAAAATATGGACCAATTTAAATCTTTTTCCTTTGCTGGTAAACATAACGTATAAGCCACGAGTATGAAGAAAGATATATATATATATATATATATATATGCGCAATAGAGTCTAGAAGACATAGTCGTTCAACGTCACAACGTATGATAACCCAAAGCAATCATAGAAAGCATAATATACATTCATTCATCTTGGTCCAAGATCAGTTGCATACTTAGTTCTATACATACATATACATTTACTACACATAATATGCTAATGACATATCTAATCCATTTAGCTAATACAAAATACAAACATATAATCGTCACAGTACACAAGAATAAACCATAATTTTGCTGCTCCACTAGAGTGTCCTAATGCCATGACGTCCACTTCCTGCAATTTGATACGGATCTATGACATTTTGATTGGCGATCAGAGAGTCCGACATCCAATCCTCCTGCGATGCCCTCTACTTTGAGTCTTCCTCAGGATCCTTCTCCTCCTCCTCCTCCTCCTCAGTGACTTCCTCTTCGGGATCCTCCTCCTCAGGGGAGTCGTCCTCTTCGGATATTCATCCCGCATTAGCTACGCTGTGCGAACCCAAGTGCCTGGAAGCAAAACCTTAAGGGCCCGCCTCTGTGTCATGTGCCCGAGGGGCAAATCTGTGTCTGAGCATAGGGGTAACCCTTTTCCTTGTTGTCCGGCAGATGGGTGGACCCAAATACTCTTGCAAGGGTCTCACAGCAGGAGTGGGGCCTGGATCCATCTCAACATGCTTCTCGTACATGCCAGACTTGGTGTGCTCAATGACGATGGGAGTATCAGGATGTGAACTTGGGCTAGGGGAGGGACTGGAGCCATCCATACTGGCGTATCCTAAGGTACAGCTGCGGCGGAAAGTGCCAGATGATACGAAGGAACTGGAGAAGGGACAGGTGCTGGCGGTGGAGTAACCTGGACATCAGTTAACTCTACTAAAACAGATACCGACGTATCCTAAGGTGCAGCTGCAGCGGAAAGTGCCGGATGATGCGAAGGAACTGGAGAAGGGACAAGTGCTGGCGGTGGAGTAACCTGGACATCAGTTAACTCTACTAAAACAGATACCGACGATCCCCATGACGGGGTCAACCATTATGCACTCAGTCAGGTATTTTCATTAGGGCAGCATCCTTCTTGTCTGTTCCCCCATGTACCCAGTAGGACCGTCATCCCCTTGCTATGTACAACCTGCTCCATATTCGTATTTAAAAAAAAAGGCAAAACTCATACCTGGGGTGGTAGCAAACCACAATGCATTTAGCATAAACATATTTATAAAGTAATCATCCCTTCATGCAAGGTGGTGAGGGGCTTTAATAAGCTGGGAGTGGACTCATGCTTTCGTATCATATTCTTGCCTTCTAACCTATCTTGCATTTTGTAGCATATTTTGCATACTTAACATTAACTTTCTTTTTCTTTCTTCATATATTTTCTTTTCTCGCATCTCTTTCGTTTTGGGCATTAACTTTCTTTTAATGGCACGGTCTTTCTTTCATAGCAAATTTAAGCTTGCTTTCTTATTATTAACCATTCCATTTGTGAGATGGTGAAGGGCGTGTCCATTGACGTGCCAAGAGAAGGGAATTTCCTATTATATAACTAAGTACATATCTTCAAGGTATACCGATCCCATTGTGGCCGGGACCTTCTTACGATCTTGTTCATTTCCTATGTTCAATTATTATCTTTTCATAGTTACTTGATTGACCTTCTAGTTTTAACGAGGTTTAAACCTATTCAAAGCGTGAATGTTCAAATTCCAACCCTTCACATGACCACAGAGATCACGTTTATTCCTCTTGGAGTTTCTCTCAACCTATGGACTATCTAACCATGACATCTTTCACACACTCTTTCTCTCTACAGCATCATGAAAGGAGATAGAACAATTGTATGGTGATTAAGCATACCATAATTAAATTAAGTACAGATAGATAATTGTTAACAGGTTCCTTTGCGACCATTCTAATAGCTATTCTTTGGTAACTTTTGCCGCCGAATAGCTATTGTCGCGACAACTCTTCTGTCGTGACCCGCTCTCTAACAAGCCTTGACAATTATTTCTATTGCTCATAGTTTCTAACCTTCGCGTCACCAATATTCATGCCATCCGCGTCGTCAAGATTCATTTCAACGCGAATTCATGCCATCCGCATCGCCAAGATTCATTTTGAATCGAACTCTTAGTCAAAATTCGCTTCTCGCTATATTGCGAATTTTAGCGACCTAACAAATTTTTTTATGTTAAAATGAAATAAATTGCAAGCAAATCCTTACAAAAATGATAAGATTTCTTGAGTAAGCAAATTGAATTCTCATGAATTTAATAAATCAAATCAATTCTCTTTTGTTAATATACCAAACAAGATAACCAATTTGCATATCAAATCATTTCCCACATTATTTGATTCCAAACACATCCTACAAGTCATTGCTTTTTGAAAATTATGGTCATATTATGAGAATTGTTTGTCAACCCAAAAATCAATGTTTAAAATAAAGTAGTTCTTCTTCTTTTTTCACAAATCCTTCAACTAATGTTGCCTAAGTGTGTGAATTTTTATATCATGGCTGCATGAGTTCTATCAACAATGCGTTAATGATAAAAGACGAATCCGAGGTTGACTCACTTGGGACAAGCACTCCTTTCCCTTCCCCTTTAGCTCCATCTTGGTGCAACACTCGGGGGGCCATCCTCTTGAGTCTTGATTTTCATCTTTCTCCTTCTCCGCACCCTTGAGACACCATGGATCTGCGTTGTACCTTGAGGATCTTCGCAATGCCACAAGTAATAAGCACGATCTTCAAAGGGTTCTCTATACGGCAATAAGAGATACCTTCTCTGTCCCGATTTCTCCTCTCATCCTCTCTCACTCGCCTCCAGCAATACTCCTTGGCAAGTCGGATAAACTCCTCAATCTGCCTGGATATAACTTCCAGGTTCCATGACAACTTCACCACGTTCTGCCCTTAATCTGACTCCATTGTTTCAGCTCACATGGTTCCCAGGATAGGCTCCTATGGATCTAGGAGCTCCAATACCAGTTGATAGCAATTGGTACCAATGAAGAAGAAATTAAAGAAATGTAGGAGAACAAAAGAATAAATGGTATCCTGTGAATATCTCCTGTATGTGTATTTCTGTAAAGTGACCTTAATAGAGATATCAGTATCAAAGGGACGAAAAGTTGTAAAAGATAACTCCCCCTATTCCCTCCCTCAGCTCAGTACTAATAACCATCTTCCCAATTTCCTAGATCCATTTTCTATACCCTCTAATGCCACCTCGACAAGTAGTTACAAACCTTTCCCTTTGTTGCTGTCACCAACTCAGGTCCTGCACTTTTCTTTTTCCTCTCAAAAGCAATAGTTTGGGTCTCTAAGGGTGTGTTTGAGTTTTATTTTGGAGGGAAAGGAAAAGAATGGAGAGGATTAGGTAGACTTAATTGTACTTGAGAGTTTTAAATTTGGCCTACCTGATCCTTTCCTTTCTCACCAACACACCCTAACAGAATAGTTATCATGATCTGGGGGCTTAAACATCAGAGCTATGTTCTGTTGAGCTACTTGCAGTAGATCCAAAAAAGGGCGTATATACAATCTTCAGGATAAAAACAAATGAATGCTTATTCACTTCATTTCGTGTTCGCTGTTTTAGTCTACATCATGAGTTAATATCAGTAGAATCATTTATTATTTCAAAACTTTGCGCCGACTAGTTCCCAGCATGTTATTAGGAACTCGTTAAGAACCAAACAAAAGAGGCACTGAAAAAGAATTATTGTCATCAAATAACCACCTTTTATGGGGCCACCAGTCCTTCAATGGCATGAGACAAAGACTCTGCCCAGTCAGCTTTAAATAGGAGCGTCTGCAAAGTATGCATCACATCAAATTCTGGATCAAGTCTCCGCTGCCAACCCTACCAAAAGGGACGTAAACAAATGGACCAGAAATCAGTTCATGCTCTAAATCTTCAAGATAATAAATGTCTGGAAAAGCAGAATTACTTCAAGCCTTGTACTCCATATACCCTATAAAATTTAACAATTTTGTTGAGCATCTAATCTAGAAAAACTAGAGCCTGAACATCAATTTAATTGTAAAATTTTAAATGAATCTTCTAATTATATATTTTCCAAAAAGTAAAAATAAATGGAATTATTATCATCATATTTTTCATGCTTCATACACCGAGAAATTAAAAACGGACGGTAACTTGAATAAGGTGGTTTGGTTAGGTGATAAGGAGACCAGTAGAGGTTCAGACAGGAAAAGAGAATCAAATGGAGGATAGGTGGAATCTGACTAAGTGTGGCAGAAGGAGACCGGAGAAAACTTTAGGAAAAAGAAAAAGAAAAAAGAAAACCACTAAAAAACACCTTACCCTAACTGCCTTTACAGAAATGTCTGTATTAATATAATCCAATTGCATCAATTGTTCCAAGTAGTTGACCCCACTTAATGTTGATTTAAGTTTTAGGTTTCAGTTTGTTAAACAAAACTGATTCTAAGAAACAACAAAGCATTCTAAGCCCACATGCCAGGTAGAGAAAAAGAAACTCTATCTTCAAGTTTATTTAGAAGACCATCTACAGACCTATTCCACCGATTGGAACATTGGGAAGATGGACATGAGGGACGCAATAATGGTTTACACCTCAGGTGGTAGCAATGGAAAATTGTGCATTTCTTAACAGAATTCTACCACACTTTTTAGATCTTTCAATAATGACTTATTTATAAAATTATATCCAGATTAGCAATTTGTTGAAGTCAACAGAGAAAAAGTAAGATGAACTTTCAACACACTGTCAAAAGGGTGAATATGAGGCACAGCTTACCTCCAGAACCAATGTGGTCACCATCACAGCACAAACATTGCCATCTAAATTGACTCTATGGCACCTAACATGCTCAAGCAACTGTTGTATACGGTCAGCTGTGTGGACAGCTTCACCTTCTAAGGACCTCCAGAACTTAAATGATTTCTCCACCTCCTGTAAAATCCTAAAGCATTTAATGTAGGTAACATATAGGCTGATGCAGAAGTAGATATATGACACATTGCTATAGAAACAACTCTAGACCATTTGTCAGCTGTATTGCAGTTCAAAATGCAACAGAACAAGAATGGCCATAAATATTTCTACAGAAAAAGCAATCATATTCTTTCACCACTTAGTCTCAAAGATGATGCATAACATGTGTACAAAGGTTTAGACTCACTTGTTAACACAGAGTAGGATCATGCAAATGATATTAATTACTGTTTTGAAGTAAAAATAGTATGTAATTCCCACAAAAAAAAAAAAAAGAGTCTGACATTAAAGAAGGATTCTTCCTAACTTTTCTCATGATGCTGAAAACTCATGAGCCTAACTACTTAGAACTTTGGGTACCACAAACGTTCAAAACTTCAAAGTATCTTTCAAGGATCTTCAACTCACAACTAGAAATCAAAGATCAAAAGAATGGCTCTGCTACAGACATACTAAGAGAAGGATAAATTGTAATAAAATGCAAAACAATATTAACAGGTTGTGTTACCAAGTTATCAGGATGTCAATACATAATATGCATGGAAAACAGAAACAGTAATTATTTACCTCAATGAAAGATTTTGGGTGTGGACAATTTTGTCGTTTTGATAATCTAAGGGTGCACTCTGCAGCGGCGCGGCCATCTTGAAGAGCAACAGACTTAAAGAATTCCAGTAAATTTTCTTGTTCCCTATGAGAAAGTTCAGTGGTCATGCCTACATCCAGGAAAATGACATGGGGCCTTGCCTTAAAGAGCTGTATAGGTGATAATTTACTTTCAGCTACACGGACAAGAATATTTCCAGGATGCATGTCTGCATGGATAAAATTATCCACCTGGAAGAAGAGGTATATCTAAGTAAGCCAAGTGATTATTTCAGTCAAATGTCAAATTAGCCATAAGATAACAAATTCACAATTGCAACTTTTAACTGCAAGGGAAAGGATGAATCCTTTTGGACCTCAACAAGGCCTTATCACATGCACTTAAGATTAAAAAAATATTAGCAAGACATTCAAAAGAAGAATATTGACTACTCTCTGATAAATCCTTGAACAATTCATAATTCTTCTCTTGCAACTTCATCCTCTTGTTAAAACATCCCTAAAGGACTGCATATTACAATGATGGATTTCAAAATATTAGCAAGAGTTTTCTTCAATTTCAGGTCTCTTTCTTCATGTCTTGTTATAATATGCAATATTTGGTCTTCTTATTTTGAAGATATATATATATATATATATGTATATATATATATATGTATATGTATATATATATATATGTATATATATATACACACACACACACATACATATATATATATAAAATCATATTACTAAGTTCTCTGATCAAGCTGTTCATGAACTAAAGCCTTTGACTTACTCTCATTTAAAAGACTCTCTCTCTAGATTTAGATGAAGATATGCAATCTAAATCAACTGGATTAAAGGTTAGTTACAAAATCATATCATCATTCCATATTTTCATGAACCAGATAACACTATCAACATAATCTGACGAAGACAAAATCTACAATCATGTTCCTGTGGAAAAATAACAGAATAAATCAAGAGTTTGGGGACTGCTTTACCAAAAGCATCTTTAAAAAAGCATGTGTTCCAATATGAGCCAGGGCACTTTTGATATGCTCATGTCCTTCAAGCTGATCAGCATAGTGCAAAACACTTTCACCTTGTTCAAAGGTTTCCACCAAAACAGACGGGTGCACGAGGGGGTATAGAGGCTTTGGGAATGAAACATCTTTCCATCTCCGGAAATTATACATAAAGCGACTAAGATGCGCTGCTTCCCTTGAAAGATCAACTTGAGACAACATATAAAGAGAAAACTGCTGTATGCTTTCATCTAATCTCAACCACTTCAAATTAGAGAATAAACACGAAATCTTGGCAACTAGATTGATGATGATAAAATCCCTTCTAATTGCATCAGAAACACCTGGATGTCGGACCTTCACTGCCACAACAATTGGCTTGATTTGCTGACCCGGATATTTGTATTTTAGTGTAGCTCGATGAACTTGAGCAATGCTACCCGATGCTACAGGTTCCTCTTCAAAATTTTCAAATATATCTGTTAACTTGCGGCCAAATGCATTTTCAATACAAGTTCTGCTATATGTAAATTTATGTGACGGTGCTTTGGTGTGAAATTCTGAAAGTTCACCACAGAGATCCCTAGGGAAGAGATCTGGTCTAGTTGCAGCCCATTGACCCCATTTAATGAATGCTGGGCCAGCCTTTTCAAGTGTAAGACGGACAGCATGAATCCATGTTTTTCTGAAGTTATTACCAAAATGGTCCACTAAAGGAGCCATAGCTATGCAGGG
This sequence comes from Nissolia schottii, assembly GCA_003254905.1. Lineage (NCBI taxonomy): Eukaryota > Viridiplantae > Streptophyta > Magnoliopsida > Fabales > Fabaceae > Nissolia > Nissolia schottii. Next base: position 31,166 of record QANU01031121.1, read on the forward strand.
GAAGAATAAAATTATTAAATAGATAGCCCTGATAAACAATATAAAAATCTCCAGGGCTTCTAAGATAAATGACGTTAAATATATATGGCCATCTTGTGCATGCATGTACAGTGAATCCCTTGTTGGGAAGGATTCTGCTTCAGTCCATGCCTGTTGGGTCCACGCAAGCTCCCCTATTACGAATCCAATGAAACAAGGAACAAGATTTGCCCGGGTCAACGCCAGACTAACCGCTCGGGCAATTTGAGCAATTGGTGGTGGAGCCAATCTATTATGGAAACACATTTGAGAAATCCTGTTCCAAACAACTTGAGCATGCTGGTATTTTGAATTGTTTTGAGGGAGGGTATGGATGTCCCTCACTTTGCTAGTCATACTAACGTTATACTTTGATTTGAAAAACATAAGCTGAGTTTGTCCTCTGTTCATAAGTCTACTATAGTATGAGAAAAATTTGCATGTTAAGTAAGGGGACCCCATTGGATAATGTGGCTCCATATTAAATATTTCAAAGCAAATCTTGTGTTTCTGATGAGCAGAACGTGCAAACCTTCTAACATTTTCACAAACAAGAAGCCTGCATATTAGACTGCATTAATATTCTTCACAACACATAGGAAGCATAAAAGAAAATAACTGCTAAAAGCTGCACAAAGACAACAAAAAAATTAGCATTACTGTATAATGTAAGGCATGCAAAATTAGTGAAACCTTCACGTTGTAAGACCCCCCCTCAAAAAAAAAAAAAGAGCTGAGATGTGATTTTTTCACCAACCTTTCAACGTAAGTTTACACTAGAATCAGAAAATTTTGTAGCGGAGTTTGTTTAAGTCCCGACAATTACAAAAATGTTTATAAGAGAGGCATAACTTCATATTCAATATTACTGATACAAAGATGANGAGGCATAACTTCATATTCAATATTACTGATACAAAGATGATCAACTTGAGTTGTGATTATTTCAACGAAAAAATCACCTTTTTCCCCTCAAAACCTCCCTGAGTCAGATGTTAGTTATAAGCTATTTTGGATGCAAATTAAATGATCCAAAGTCCAAACACATCCTTACTTAACTACAATTGAGGATTAATCAAAAGGAAATAAAAAAAGTCTGAAGAAATAAACATATACATATTAGCACTATTTGATGCATTTACAAACGGGTGACATTACTGAGATCATGATGCTTTCAACGAGAAATGAAAGCATAGCATTAAAACTGAGAGGCAGGGTCTTATTCAAAGCCAAGACAAGAACCTTGACATAGTGACGTCGATTTAGCGACGCGAAGCTCCAAATTGTGCGGATACGATGAAAACGGGGAACACGGCATCCTCTTCCTCGGCGGACAACGTTAGCTAGTCGTATCCGCCGCCGCAGTCGGCGATGCTTAGGCGGCGCATGGTTGTGGCGTTGACATGGGTTTTTCTTGGTGTCGGAAGGAGGAACCCCAGATCGTGAAAAGGCCGTGAGGGGGTAATCGAGCTGGGTGGTGCTACTGCCTTCTCTGCCTTGATTATGGGCCTAGTTTTTCATCGGCCCTATGCTACAAGCTAGAGGTGACCCAGCCCGTTCCAATAATTTGATAGGACTCGAAATTTAAATACTCAATCTGTACATCTAGTTATAAAACCTAACTACATTGGATCACTGGGACACTATTTAGAGGATTTTACTATTATACCCCTGTTACACAATCTATTTATCAAAATACCCCTATTTTGAAACATATTACAGAAATACCACGGTTTTGGCTGATGTGACTTGGGTGGCAGCGCGGCGACGCCACGTCAAAATTGCCAACAAGGCTGGCTAATGTTACACAAATTCGGCAATTGGCTTGGCGAATGTAACACAAATTCTCCAATTAGTTAGGCAAATTCGCCAACCGGTTTGGCGAATTGCACAAAGATTTGGCTAACCGGTTGACGAATGTGGTTAAAAGGAAATTGGAATTAAAATTGTAGAATTTATTTTAACAAGGCAAGAAAAGTGGCAATAATTAATTATTCCTTATAACTACATTGACCATAAATTAAACATGCATCTATTAAATTAAATTTTATTAGAGAAATATGGGTTTCACAGGTAAGCTTGAGTCCAAACCATTCTAAGTGTCATTACGTAGTTATGACAGTTGCGGGCGTATGACAACTCGCTCAGGGGTGTTAATAGTTATTTTTTATCGGAAGGCTCAAGACACGTGGCGTGATGATAAGAGGGCTTGTGACAACTACGATTTCATCCGTGACACGCGATGTGACGATACAAAGGTTCATGGCAGTTATTCTTCAGATGCAATGGTTGACAAGAGGACATGTGACGATGAGACTTTAAGGGCTTGTGACAGCTATCAAGAAATCTAAAGGTTAATAATGCAACAAGTGGCTTGTTGGATTAAAGATGCATGGATGAGTCAAACTCTTCGTTTTGGAGGCTTCTCATGAAAAGCATGGATTAGCATCCAACATTCAAATTTAAAACATGGGATGCGCGAGCCCCAGAAGGCGCCTACGTAACCATCATGGCTTAGTTTTTTTTCTATAAAGCATAACCCATCAAGCACAAATTTTCTGAAGTTTCTAGTATCACCCACTTGCAACACTTTCACAACCTTGCCCTATGCCTTTAATGACACTACAGAGCA
>QANU01031153.1:5517-18911 GCA_003254905.1 Nissolia schottii
GTGGTGGTGAGTGAGACTTGGAGTGAAAATCTGTAGAAGCCTTGGTGCCTTCCAAGCTTTTGGCCACTTTTCTTCAAGAGAAACTTGAGATAAACTATGAGCAAGCTCACGGTTTTGAGGAGAGGAAAATGAGGGAAATTTGTGAGAAGAAGGGTGTTGTTCTTAGAGCTTTGTAAGGAGAATGAAAGTGTGTTTCTATGGAACAATTGTGGGGTGATTTTTCTTGGTTGGCTTATGGAAAAAGATGAAGCTAAAGATGAGGAGATTTTAGGGAGATGAGACTTGGTTTTGTGAAGCTTGGAGACAAGGTGAGGAGGCTCAAATATTTTTGAAAGCCAAAGAAGTGTGCTATGGCTTGCTTTGGTGTGTTTTTTGAGAAGTATGGTGAGGATGGAATCCTCCTCCAAGAGCTGGAAGCTCCCACGGTTTTTGGCCAGAATTTTGAGGGAAAAAACGAGTGTAATAGTCAACATAGGTGATGTGATGAAGTATGGTGGTGATGGTAAGTATGGCATGGTGATGGTAAGTGTGGAAGCTTAAATTAAGGAACATGTTTGTTGACTAAAAATTCTGAAAATTCAGCAAGTGTTGGCCATGCTTTTGGGCTGGAATTTAGTGGGAATTTGTCACTTAAAATATTGTTAGTGATATTGTTTGGAAGTGTAAAAGTGTGTGGTTTGCCTTAATAAATTTTGGAGTGGCTAAGCTTAATTTTTGGGGACAATTTAATTAGAATTTTGGGGAAGGAGTCACGGTTTTGTGGCTGAATGGTGGGGAAAATTAATTATTTTTTTGAATAAAGAAAATGTGGTGAATAGTATAAGGCATGGCCTTAGGTATGGGTGGGTATGGGCATGTGTAAGAAAGGTAAGGTGATGGGAATTTGGAAGCATGATTTTAGGGAACTATTTTTGTCCCAAAAAAATCTCTTCCAGCCGTGCAGCCCTCTTCTTTGGCTGATGAGATTTCATTTTTTTTGGTTCCGATTCGCTCGTGTTTTATCGCTCGCAGTGTCGGTGCGTCGCGCATAGTCGTCCAAAAAATATTCCGTTTATACCATCGTGATCCCCTAATGTCCCCCTACCTAAGGGTATTAATATTTAAAGGTGTTTGTGAATTTTTCTCCGAGGAAATATTCTCACGGACACCTTTTTCGCGTCGGGAAATTCCATCGGCGAACAACGGCTGTTCAGTTGTCAGCCGAATTTCCCACCGCGACACGTTTTATTTCCTAGGGGTATTCTACCTAATAATTTCCTATTTTTATTCTCTAATCATGATTAGAAATTAATTTGGCATTTATGTGTACAATTATTTCTCTCAGAAAAATCGGGATGTTACAACAGGCGTCTTGGTGCTTGACGGACACCTGTAATTTACGCTTCCACCCTTTAAAAGAGTTCGCAACCGATCTTATTATGCGAAATCTTTGCTAAGGGAAAACTGGGATGTTACAACAACCAATTTGCAAATCAATACTTTCAATTTGGTGATAACATTGGTCATATCAGCATTTATTTATTTCATTATTGTTTTATCAGATATTACGTAAATCCAGACAACTATTGTTCATTATATATAGTTCGATTATTAAATCAGTATCATGCATGATTAGTACTTAAGCCACGTCAGAGCTTCTGTAGGGTCAGTATCCATACGTGCGGTCACGTCCAAAGTTGGGTCATGACAAAGTGGTATTAGAGCCATGGGTTTTCCTTAGTTATTTAGAGCTACGGTCTTCAAGTAAATTTGTATGGAACACAGTGGTATCTAAAGCATTTTAGAAGAGTTAGTTGGAGAGTCAGTGTCCTTTAAAAATACTCTTGTCCAATCATCTCTTGATTGTACTCCCCTCAGGAAATCATGACACGTAGACGACCTTGTAACAGTGTCATCTTAGGTGATAGTGCCCGACTTAAAAACCTGGAAGGGGCTATGACTTAGACAAATATCCCAAATAGTTGCATATATGGCTTGATCTAGTGCATGTTATGTTGCCCCTTGGACGACGCAATGGTCAATCGCTTTAAGAACCTTCGTCCTCTGACCTTCAGTGGTAACACCTCGGTTGAGAACCCATTGGAGTTTCTCTTTCAAATCGAGCAAATGACTGAGCTACTCTACATCTCTTCCTCCATAGCAGTAGAGTTGGCAGGATATCAGTTTACTAGCCGTATGACACAATGATTCAGTGGGCTGAAGAAGAATATGGGTGAGGGCGAGCCTCCAATATCATGGGAAGAGTTCTTAAATGAGCTCTGTGAGAGGTTTCTCCCCTCTAATATCATGGATCGATTAGTGGATAAGTTCCTTCAGCTAAAGCGCATCCTGGTGATAATGGTGATAAAGTACAATGAGAGCTTCACCTACTTCAGCCAGGCTTCCGATCAGCTTATGATGATAGATCGAGAGAGAGTGTGGCGATTTGTAGGCAGCCTACCTACTCAGTACCAGGTTGGGTTGTCTGCACAAGTGGATAGGGCATCTTACTCAGAGATAGTAAATGCCACTATATGCATAGAGACTAGCTTGATTACTTAAAGCACATCTAACGAGGCTAAAAGGGCTAAGTAGTATTTGTGTATCCGTTGATAGTTTGGTGTCATCCATGGATGCCTTATGGTTATTAGATCGGGGTTGTGGCAATTACCTAACAGTTGTAAGGGGACCAGAAATAGAAGGGTCAAGTCCTAAACAGATACTAGAAGTAAGTGAGTTCCAGGATGTCTTACCTACTAACTTTCCGAGTGAACCTCCAGAAAGGGAAGTAGACTTCAATATAGAGTTAGAACTACGGGTCCGACCCATCTTTATACCCCTGTACAAGATGGCTCCTGCTGAATTATGCGAGTTGTAGGAACAGTTGCAAGAGTTGCTCGAAAAGGGTTTCATCAGACCAAGTACTTCTCCATGGGGTGCCCTAGTGCTTTTCATTAAGAAGAAGGATGGTACTATGAGGATGTGCATAGATTACCGACAATTGAATAAGGTTACAGGAAAGAATCACTACCCATTATCGCTCATTGATGACTTATTTGATCAGTTGCAAGGGGCAATGTGCTTCTCAAAGATTGACCTCCGGTTATGGTATCATCAACTCACGATCAAGAAGAAAGACATCCCCAAGACAACCATTCAAACCTGATATGGGCATTACAAATTCCTTGTGATGTCCTTCGAATTAACAAATGCACCTGCAACATTCATGGATTTGATGAATTGAGTTTTCAAGCCATTCTTGGACCATTTTGTAATTGTGTTTATTGATGACATCATGGTGTATTCCAAGAGTAAGAAAGAGCATGAAGAACATCTGAGGATAGTATTATAGATTTTAAGGGAGAATCAGTTATATGACAAGCTCTTTAAGTGTGAGTTTTGGTTAGAGTAGGTGGCATTTTTAGGTCACATAATCTTTAGAGATGGGATCTTGGTTGACCCAAAGGAAGTGGAAGCAGTATAACAATGGCTGAGATCCACGATAGCATAAAAGATTCATAGTTTTCTGGGGTTTGCCAGTTAAAACTGTCACTTTGTGAAGGACTTCTCGAAGATTGCACCACCGTTAATCAAGCTTACTTAGAAGGGAGTTAGGTTTCAATGGTCGATGAAATATGAGGACAACTTCCAGAAGTTGAAAGACAACTTGACCCCAGCACCAGTGCTTGTCTTACCTTCAAGAGTGGATGGGTTATTTATTTTCTGTGACTTGGTCTTGGGTGCATTATTATGCAGCATGACCGAGTTACCACCTACGCATCGAGGCAACTCAAGAAGCACGAGCAAAATCACCCCACTTGCAATTTAGAGATGGCAACTATGATTTTCACTCTAAAGATATGGAGGCACTACCTATATAGAGAACCATGAGAGATATTCACGGATCACATGAGTTTACAATATATCTTCAAGGATAAGGAACTGAATCTCAGGCAGCGCCGATGGGTGGAGTTATTTAAGGATTATGACCACACCACCCAGTATCACCCGAATAAGGCCAACATGGTGGCCAATGCCTTAAGCAGAAAGTCTGAGGATAGTTTGACCCATATTGCTCCAGTACAATGGCAGTTGACGACTGAGATTCACATATTGACAGAAGACGATTTCTAGTTTGGCATGAGTGAGTCAGGGACACTCTTGGACAACCTCAAGGTTCAGACATGTACTCGCTAGAGGAAATCAAGAAACAACAAAGACGACCCTAAGATAAGAGAAAGTATTGAGAAGGCTGAGAGTGGCATTGTAACATCCCGAACTTTCCCTTAGGAGAATTTCGCTTAGACCCTAATTTTTGCTTAGTTAAAAGCACATTATAGGCAATTATTTGGACTGGAAAAATTATTTACAAAACATATCTCTTTCAAACGCCAGTCAAAATAATTGCTTCATGGTCTTGCAAGATGACGCAAGGTCCGTGCCAATTTTTGGCCAAATCAGAAATCCCGTTAGGTCCCAAAGGTATCCGTAAAATATACGCTTACGGAGAAATATTCACGAATACCTTAACCTAACATACCACATGATCAGAAAAATTAGTAGATCATGGCTATGTGCTCGGAATATTTTTAGGATATCCGTACATGAGCGAACAACGATCAAACGCGATCAAACGTGGTCGAAACGGAAACAGGCTGCAGAAATGGCAATTAACCACGTGGTCAATGGTCAGGGGGAAGGAAAAATCAAAAGTATTTGAAGTATTTACTGTAGCAAAGACTAAATGCATTCGGTGCAATAAATGCTACCTTATTCCTTTCTTACTTTTTCTTTTTTTTTTTTTCCTTTCTTTTTAAAGCCAAAATTTTGGCTACAAATAGCCAATCCTCCGAGGCTTCATTGTCTCCAAATCCAACCTCCAAATTTCTTTAGTTTTCATAAGTTTCGGTTTCGGTTTTGCACACTGCGGTTAGGCTGCCGGACTCAGGAAAAATAAGAGGAGTACACCGACACGACGAGAATATTTTTCTCTTCACTTCTACCGATTCAGAAAATGCTTAGGAAGTGGGTAATCTGACCTTCACTGTCTATGTGAAATTATGTGATATTCTCTACGTACAGGTTTGAAATAATTAAAATGTTTGTGAAAATATAACTGCACTGGTGAGTAAACCGTGCATCTTGGTAGCTTATATGTGTTATGTGTTAAATAGTTTTGTATGATATATATCATGTTGGATGCTATGTTGCATGTGAAATGTTTCTGGTATTGTTGGTGCATTGTTGGAATACGTGGAGAGTTGCTGAGTAGGGACCTGGAGTAGTGCTGAGAGGGTTACGTGGAGAGTTGCTGAGTGGGGACCAGGAGTGGTGCTGAGAGGGTTACGTGGAGAGTTGCTTAGTGGGTTACGTGGAGAGTTGCTGAGTGGTGCTGAGAGGGTTACGTGGAGGGTTGCTGAGTGGGGACCTGGAGTGGTGCTGAGAGGGTTACGTGGAGAGTTGCTGCATGGAGAGTTGCTGAGTGGGCACCTGGAGTGGTTTACGTGGAGAGTTGTTGAATGGTGTTGAGAGGGTTGCGTGGAGAGTTGCTGCGTGGAGAGTTGCTGAGTGGGTTACGTGGAGAGTTGCTGAGTGGGCACCTGGAGTGGTGCAGAGAGGGTTCCGTGGAGAGTTGCTGAGTGGGTTACGTGGAGAGATACTGAGTAGGGCACTAGACGAGGTGCTGATGGGGGTTCTGTGGAGGTTCCCTGGAGTTGCTAAGTGGTTCCCTGGAGGGTATGCTGAAGGGTTCCGCAGAGGATCTCTAAGCAGTGTGCTGAATGATTAAGTTGCTACATGGTACCAGGTACAAGGTCCCAAGTTTTAGGCACCAGGTACCAAGTTCCGTGGAGCATTCCTTAGAGGGGTTTTCAAGGTCCCATATATTCCGACAAGCACTTAACAGTAGAGTTTATGTGTAATATTTATGATAAAATGCATCATGAGGACAGGGTTGTCACTTAAGTGTTAGGACACCCTGAGATAACTAGAGGTCATCACCTATTGTTATAAAAAGAGCATAATTGAACTATAGGAAACTAGGATATCTGAAGAAGGATTCCGGACAAAAGGGTCTGGTATGCCTTAGCAGTTAGCAAGTAGTTATATGGTATGAATTCCCTCTCTTGGTACGTCTACGGACAAGCCCCTCACCAATCCCAAAAGGGTGGATTGGTTAATGATGATGAAAGAAAGAAAAGAAGGAAAGGAAGTAAAGAAAAATGAATGAGAAAGGCTGACGTCACACCTAAGTTATGATTATGATGATGTATGAGTCCAACGCTTGGTTGCGTCGCGAGGGCCAGCCCCCGCCTCCTACCTAGTGGAGGTTAACCCGCTTGATTGGCGGCGATGGACACTAGACCCCATCGGTGGTTAGAAACCACTTTGGGGTGAGCGCAGCTGGGTCGTCGTCAAGTTGGGAACAGAAGCGGTTGGAGTCGTTTGGCCACGGCTACATGAGCGAAGGACTAGATGAAAAGACGCTAACCCGGGTAAGCCGGTATGCGTAAGATATGAAAATAAGGACGCTAACCCGGGTGAGCTGGTATGCGTAAGAGATCCCCATGTTCCCCAAGCATGAGTATATGATAAATGAGTTGCATGAGTATATGATGAATGAGTATGTGATGCACGAGTATATGCGGAGTGTAGGTAAGTATATGTATAATGTAAGTACCGTCAAGAGAACGCTCGAGACGGCTATGTATATACACGAGGAAGTTAATAAGCACGAGAATGTAGATAAGAAAGATTAGATCCCCAGTCACCTAGTAACTTAGATAAAGCCGTTCAGGATCCTAAGAAAGATAATAATCAGTAGGATGTTAGTATGCATGTAAACATAGAGATCTCCTGAGCGGCCTGGTTCATAAGTGAGTAAAGAAGTACCCTCACACCAAGGTTAACCACTGAGGACTACTGTTCTCACCCCCACTCGCTTATGCTTTCAGGAACAGGCAAAGAGTATGAGAGCCACAAGGAGCCCTATGAGGAGCTGCATGAGGAGCAGTAGAAAACCGAGGACCAGCCAGTCTAGCCTGACACTGGATGGATATTTTGATATGTATTTAGACATGTATTTTGATGTATGGATATGACACTTGTATGTAACTTATTATATTACTCTACTAATGATGTAATTACCTATGATGGACTAGCTGCTTGTTTATGTAATTATTTATGCTAGGAATGACTATTACTCTTAAGCTCAAGCTCTATCGTTTGTATTATACGCTTTGATTCACGCGCGGCTCATATTTTGCAAATAAAGTAACAAGTAGAAAAGTTTTAAAATGGTCCATATTTTCCTTAATCTGGTATTTTTGAAGGATAATAAAGGACTACAAGTCATCCCACCAAACGAGCAACAACCTAGTGAGCTTTGTGTACTACTCGAGGGTATGCAGTTAGCTAGGGTGTTACAGTTGGTATCAGAGCAGTTTGGTACTACATGAGCCTATGGACTGAGCTGCACTATGCTTCCAGGCATGATTGACGGTGTATGTCTTTTTACGCGGTATGTGCTAAGTTCATTTGTACCCGCCTTTCTTAAGACTGATCAACTCGGAATTGTGCAGGTACAACAAATTAGGCATGCCACCACGGAGAGACCCTACACAACGCACTATGGAACCGACAGATTTTGCCGATATCCTTCGAGAAATGGCCCAAGCCACCCGAGCTCAAGCCGAGGCAACAACCCAAATGGCAGCTGCCACCGCACACCGAAACCCTGCCCCGACGGCTGAAGATGCAGAAGCCAAAAAGTTTGCTGAATTCGGAAGGGCTAACCCTCCGATCTTTGAAGGACTGATGGACCCAGAACTTCTCCATAATTGGATAGCGGAAATGGAACAGGTATTTGAGGACGTCCCCTGAACAGAGGTGCAAAAAGCCCGATTTGCGACACAGAAGCTGCGAGGCGCTGGCAGAACATGGTGGAACTCCACAGACCTCTTCTAGAACAACAAGGACGTCCTATCACATGGGATCGGTTTACCACTGCTCTCCTAAACAAGTATTTCCCTAAGGGGCTTAGGGATCAGAAAGAAGCTGAGTTTCTGGAGCTGCAGCAGGGGGACATGACAGTGGTTGAATACACGTCCACCTTTGAAATGAGGCATGGAAATGCGGAAAGTTTTAGAGGGGACTGAAGGAAGAGTTGCAGATGGCCATTAACCATTGGGGACATCCAGGATTATGCTCTGCTGGTCAGCAAGTGTATGACGCTGGAGGAGTCGGCCAAGAATTTGACCAAGGCCAGAAATGCGAGGAACAAGCAGAGGATGGAGGAGCAAGGGGGTTCTTCCCAGGCACAACGACAGAAAGGACCCTTTCAGGCTCCGTTCTCTGGCAGAAGTAGAGGACAATTTCTGCCCCGACCGCAACAATGGGCGGTGAGACCACAGGGCCTGAGGGGACCAAGATTTGTCAGACCCCCGCAACAGATGATCAGGCCTCAGCAGCCAGCAGTTAGGCCACCACAACCGAGTGGTGTTCCAAGGAGCTCCGGGCAAGATCCCCGAGGAGTTCAACTAGGTCAGGGGTTCAAGCCGCCGTGCCCGAAATGTGGAAGGTTCCACCTGGGAGAGTGCTACGCTGGGCAGAATGTATGCTTCAGATGTGGGAAAGGAGGCCACATTGCTAAGTATTGTCCAACAATTCCACCGCCCACCCAGCAACCAGGACAGGTCTTCACGATGTCTGGTGAGGAGGCTAAGGATGCAGAAGGGTTGATTATGGGTAAGTGCACTATGCTGGGTAGTACTTTGTTTGTATTGTATGATTCGGGAGCCTCGCACTCCTTTATTTCCTATGACAATGTTAGGAGGCTAAACTTATCACCGGTAGCGTTGCCATATACGCTGAGGGTGTCTACCCCTACCGCTCCACCAATGGAGACATTCCGAGTATGTCTCCAGTGTCTGCTTCAGCTACAGGATCGGATGTTCATAGCTGATCTTATCTGCTTACCTTTAGTGGGCTTGGATGTCATTCTAGGAATGGATTGGTTACGCGACAACCAGGGTGATCTTGGATTGCGCTAAGAAACTGGTAACTTTTCCTTCCGTGGTTCCAGCCACACCACCTTCTAAGGAAGAATCAGTAGTTTTGTACTATTGCCCGTTGGAGAACCAAAGTTTCATCTTCCTAGCTTCCTCAGAGGTGGAGGCAAAGCAGGACATTGCTCAGATTCCGGTGGTATGCGAATACCCAGATGTATTCCCAGACGATATCCCGGAGTTTCCCCCGAAGAGAGAAGTGGAGTTCTTTATTAGCTTGGTTCTGGGAGCTGGACCAATCTCAATGGCGCCATATCATATGTCCACGATAGAGCTGCAGAAGCTCAAAAAGCAGCTGGAAGAACTACTGGACAAACGGCTCATCCGGTCTAGTGCGTCACCATGGGGAGCTCCGGTTCTGTTCGTAAAGAAGAAGGATGGTTCAATGAGGTTATGCATCGACTACCGGCAACTGAACAAGGTCACCATTAAGAACAAGTACCCGTTGCCGAGGATAGACGATTTGATGGATCAGCTCAGAGGCGCCAAGGTGTTCTCAAGGATCGATTTACGCTCTGGCTATCATCAGATACGGGTAGCAGATGATGATATTCCCAAGACGGCTTTCAGGACTCGCTATGGTCATTATGAGTTCACTGTGATGTCGTTCGGGTTGACTAATGCCCCGGCAATTTTCATGGACTATATGAACCGGATTTTTAGACCCTACTTAGACGAGTGCATGATAGTCTTCATAGACGATATTCTGGTGTATTCGTAGACAGAGGAGGATCACGCTAAGCATCTTAGGCAGGTTCTAGACATCTTGAGGGGGGAGCAATTGTATGCAAAGTTTTTCAAATGTGAGTTCTGGACCAAGGAGGTAAAGTTCTTAGGACATGTGGTGACGAAGCAGGGAATCTCGATGGATCCGAGTAAGATTGCAGCAGTAAAGGACTGGGAGAGGCCTACCTCAGTCACAGAGATCAGGAGCTTCCTAGGCTTTGCGGGCTATTACCGAAGGTTCATAAAAGGGTTTTCTCAGATGGCGCTGCCCCTTACCAAGCTCACCCGCAAGGAAGTTAAGTTCGAGTGGTCGCCAGAATGCGAGGAGAGCTTCCATAAGCTCAAGGAGAAGTTGACCACCGCTCCTGTATTGATTTTACCAGACCTACACACAACGTGTGAGGTGTACTGTGATGCCTCAAGGATGGGACTGGGATGCGTGCTTATGCAGAACTGCCAAGTGATGGCTTATGCATCCAGACAGTTGAGATCCCACGAGGCGAATTACCCTACTCATGACTTAGAGCTAGCCGCGGTGGTGTTCGCGTTGAAGATATGGAGGCACTACCTGTATGGCGTTCGGTTTGAAGTATTCTCAGACCACAAGAGCCTGCAATACCTCTTTGACCAGAAGGAGCTAAACATGAGACAATAGAGGTGGATGGAGTTCTTGAAGGACTATGACTTCGGTCTGAATTACCACCCCGGAAAGGCGAATGTAGTGGCGGATGCACTTAGTCGAAAAGCACTACACATGGCTCAGCTGATGGTAGAAGAGTCCAAGTTGTTAGAAGAGTTCCGAGATCTGAACTTGGGAGTTGTATTACAAGACAACAGCATCAAGCTAGGCTCGCTGCAGATTACTAGCAGTTTCAGGCAGAGGATAACCGAGGCCCAGGAGCAGCGTCAAGAGGACCTCTGGCTGAAGTTTGTCAAGGTCGTGAAGGAGGGGAAGGTCAAGGAAGCAGTGGTAAGCAGTGATGATGTTATACGCTTCAACAACCGGGTTTGCGTGCCTGACGAAGGTGATCTGCGAAGGGATATTCTGAACGAAGGCCACAACAGCAAGTTCACGATGCACCCAGGCATCACCGAGATGTATCATGATCTGAAGAAGATGTTTTGGTGGCCAGGCTTGAAGCGAGACATGGAGGAATGGGTGCAAAAGTGTCTAGTGTGCCAGAAGTCTAAGGTAGAACACCGGAAACCTCCAGGACTGTTGACTCCTCCAGAGATACCTGAATGGAAGTAGGATGGCATATCCATGGATTTTGTATCGGGATTGCCATGTACGACGAGAGGAGTGGACGCCATTTGGGTGATTGCGGACCGACTTACCAAGTCTGCCCATTTTATTCCTATGAAGATGACCTACCCACTAGGGAAGTTGGTGCAACTATACATAAGGGAAGTGGTGAGATTACACGGCATACCCTCGTCCATCATATCAGACAAGGATCCCCGATTTGCGTCCCGATTTTGGATAGATTTTCAAAAGGCTTATGGGACTCAGTTGGCATTGAGCACGGTGTATCATCTGCAAACTGATGGACAGACTGAGAGGAGGATCCAGACCCTCGAGGATATGCTGAGGGCATGCCTGCTTGATTCACCCAGGTATTGGGATGAACTTTTACCGCTCATAGAGTTTTCCTACAATAACAGCCACCAGGCGAGTATTGGCATGGCCCCATTTGAAGCACTCTATGGCCGGAAATGCCCGTCACCCCTCTGCTGGAACGATGGCCGTGAATATAGATACTTGGGACCCGAGGAGACCCAAGATGCTGAGGAGTGTATACAGCGAATCAGACAGCGGGTCCTCACAGCTCAAAGTTATCAGAAGAGCTACGCCGACGTCCGAAGAAGACCCCTAGAGTTTCAAGAAGGAGACCATGTGTTCTTGAAGGTTACTCCTACCACAGGCATTGGGAGGGCCATGAAGGTCAAGAAGCTAAGTCCCCGATTCATCAGATCGTTCCAGATCTTGGAACGCGTCGGACCCGTGGAATATCGAATAGCTCTCCCACCAAATCTGGCCAACGTTCATGCTATTTTTCATGTGTCCCAACTAAGAAAGTACTATGCTTCTCCAGATCATGTGCTGGAGCCAGAGGAAATCATACTGAGAGAAGACCTCGCCTTACCGTTGATGCCGCAGAAGATTATCGATCATAAGACTCGGAAGACGCGCAACAAGGAAATTTCAATGGTGCGAGTAATCTGGGAGAACGGGAAGGTGGAAGAACAAACTTGGGAACTGGAAACGGACATGAAGGCAGCCTATCCTGAGCTATTCGAAGGTACGAAATTTCGAGGGCAAAATTTTTCTAAGGGGGGTGGAATGTAACATCCCGAACTTTCCCTTAGGAGAATTTCGCTTAGACCCTAATTTTTGCTTAGTTAAAAGCACATTACAGGCAATTATTTGGACTGGAAAAATTATTTACAAAACATATCTCTTTCAAACGCCAGTCAAAATAATTGTTTCATGGTCTTGCAAGATGACGCAAGGTCCATGCCAATTTTTGGCAAAATCAGAAATCCTGTTAGGTCCCAAAGGTATCCGTAAAATATACGCTTACGGAGAAATATTCACGAATACCTTAACCTAACATACCACATGATCAGAAAAATTAGTAGATCATGGCTATGTGCTCGGAATATTTTTAGGATATCCATACACGAGCGAACAACGATCAAACGCGATCAAACGTGGTCGACACGGAAACAGGCTACAGAAATGGCAATTGACCACGTGGTCAATGGTCAGGGGGAAGGAAAAATCAAAAGCATTTGAAGTATTTATTGCAGCAAAGACTAAATGCATTCGGTGCAATAAATGCTACCTTATTCCTTTTTACTTTTTCTTTTTTTTTTTCTTTCTTTTTAAAGCCAAAAATTTTGGCTACAAATAGCCAATCCTCCGAGGTTTCATTGTCTCCAAATCCAACCTCCAAATTTCTTCAGTTTTCATAAGTTTCGGTTCCGTTTGTGTACACTGCGGTTACGCTGCCGGACTCAGGAAAAATAGGAGGAGCACACCGACGTGACGAGAATATTTTTCCCTTCACTTCTACCGATTCAGAAAACGCTTAGGAAGTGGGTAATCTGACCTTCACTGTCTATGTGAAATTATATGATATTCTCTACGTACAGGTTTGAAATAATTAAAATGTTTGTGAAAATATAACTGCACTGGTGAGTGAACCGTGCATCTTGGTAGCTTATATGTGTTATGTGTTAAATAGTTTAGTATGATATATATCATGTTGGATGCTATGTTGCATGTGAAATGTTTCTGGTATTGTTAGTGCATTGTTGGAATACGTGTTGAGTTGCTGAGTGGGGACCTGGAGTAGTGCTGAGAGGGTTACGTGGAGAGTTGCTGAGTGGGGACCAGGAGTGGTGCTGAGAGGGTTCCGTGGAGAGTTGCTGAGTGGGTTACGTGGAGAGTTGCTGATTGGTGCTGAGAGGTTTACGTGGAGAGTTGCTGAGTGGGCACCTGAAGGTAGTGCTGACAAGGTTACGTGGAGAGTTATTGAGTGGTGCTGAGAGGGTTACATGGAGAGTTGCAGAGTTGCTGATGAAAGCTTTTTCCGCAATGGGTTTGTACTCTCGTTA
>QANU01031157.1:0-10172 GCA_003254905.1 Nissolia schottii
ACTTTATGGTCTTAAACAAGCTCCCAGAGCATGGTATGACAGGTTAAGTACATTTTTATGTGATAAAGGATTTGAGAAAGGTAAAGTTGACACAACTCTTTTTATAAAAAGAACTGAAAGTCATACTTTACTAGTTCAAATCTATGTTGATGATATAATATTTGGTTCAACTAACGAGATTTTATGCAAGTAGTTTTCAAATCTCATGAAAGGAGAATTTGAAATGTCCATGATGGGTAAATTGAATTTCTTTCTTGGTTTGCAAATTAAGCAAACTAAGAATGGAACATTCATCAACCAATCAAAATTTTGCAAAGAGCTGCTGCAAAAATATAAGATGGATGATTGCAAAGCAATAGCAACACCAATGGGATCAAGTACATATTTAGATCAAGATGAATCTGGAAGGCCCATTGATGAGACAAAATATCGAGGTATGATCGGATCCTTACTATATTTAACTGCCAGTAGACCTGATATTATGTTTAGTGTTTGCCTGTGTGCTCGTTTTCAATCATCTCCAAAGGAATCCACTTATGTGCTGTGAAAAGAATTCTAAAATATTTGAAAGGAACTGTCAATGTCGGATTGTGGTTTCCTAGAGGTAGCACATGCAGGTTAATTGGTTATTCTGATTCTGATTTTGCGGGTTGTAAAACCGAACGCAAAAGCACTAGTGGTACTTGTCACATTTTAGGGCATGCTCTTGTCTCTTGGTCTTGCAAGAAACAAGCTTGTATTGCCTTAAGCACTGCTGAGGCTGAGTACATTACGGCCGGCAGTTGCTGTGCACAAGTCTTGTGCCTTAAGCAACAACTAAAAGACTTTGGTCTAGACCTGGGCTGCATTCCTATAAACTGTGATAACACGAGTGCTATCAATTTAACCAAGAATCCTGTAATGCATTCTAGAACAAAACACATCGACATTAGACATCACTTTCTAAGAGATCATGTGTTGAAAAAAGAAGTAGAACTACATTTTGTGGCAACACATGATCAACTTGCTGACATTTTGTCAAAACCGTTGGCAAAAGATTCTTTTTACAAAATCAGACGAGAGTTAGGGATTCTGGACGAGATTGATGTATCTTAATCTTGTCTATTATTGCATGTATGGTTATAATGTATATGATTGAATGTTTCTAGTGTAAATGTTATAACAAATGATCATATATGTTTCAAGGCTTCAAAATTTCAATTTTTTGAAAAATTTTGAACAAGTAATCGATTACATACCCGTTGTAATCGATTACAGGCAGTTTCTTTTTTCAAAAATATCAAAACTGCTTGGTGTAATCGATTACACATGCTAGTAATCGATTACATTGGGGTGTTAGTCAATTAACAGATCGAAGTAATCGATTACTCTCTCATATTTTTCATTTCTGTAATCGATTACAGAGGCAGGTAATCGATTACAAGGCTAAAATTTCAAATTGTGTAATCGATTATGGGAGTTTGTTAATCGATTACTGGCTGGCTATATTAGTTTTTGTTCATTCTTTGGCCACTTTAGTAATCGATTAGCCTTTCTTCTCTTCTCCTCTCCGAAGAACACTCCTCCTCTTCTCCATTGTTCTCTATTTTCTTTAACAAAATCTCACTAAATCCGTGTGGTTTGGCTTCTTGGCTTGCAAATCCTTCCTAGTTCTTGCTTCCATCTTCCTTAAGAACGATTTTAACATCATTCTTTTCTCATTCTCTCACAAAACCGAAGCCCATTTTTTCTCCCCTTACAAAATCGAACTCTACTCCTTGTGCATCAATGGCTGCTTCTGGCTCTGCATTCGGTTCCAAAAGAGCCCGCACCAAGAATGTTGGTCATGGACTGGACCCCCTCAACATCTCTAAGCTTTTGACTACAGAGGACCAGAAGAAGAGGTTTCTGGCTCACTTCTTGGAGCGCCCAATCCTAAATCCCAAATACGGTATCCTCAATTCCTTCTCCTCTGCTGGTTTAGAGTTCCCTGAGATGTTTGAATATCAAGGAATGTCAGACTTTATTGCTTTACATGGCTCATATTATCCTGAATTGGTTAAAGTTATCTACTGCAATTTGAAACTCCTGAACCATAAGCTAGTTTCTCAAGTTAAAGGAATTGATATTGTCATGACCCTGGAAGACTTGGGAAATTGTCTGGGACTTCCTTATGAGGGACGAAAGTTGAGTTCTGAAATTCTGTGCCCATGGCAAGGCTTCAACAGGAAGTCGTTTTATCAGAGTCTGTGTCACTTTTCAGAGGCACAACTCCATGAGAAACGACAAAGGTTAGAGTCTTCACGTTCAAGGGACATCCTGCCTGTTGGTCCTTTAACTGCTGGTGACAGAATGCTGCATTATTTCTTAAGTTACATTCTTCTGCCTCAAGTTTCACCTAGAATTCCCTGAGCGGCCTGAGGTATGTATGAGTAAAAAGAAGTCCCCTAATCCCTAAGGTTTCCCACTGAGAGCGCCATGTTCTCACCCCACTCATCCATGACTTCAGGTTTTGATGACGGTCAGGGAGCAGAGCAGTACGAGGAGGATGAGACATTCGCAGGCAGGACGACGGATAAGTAGATGTTTAGCTAGTGGATAGTATATATGTATAGACACTATTTTGTGACCGTTGTACTGACTATTTTGTACTTGCTACTTATGATGTAACATATGCACTTGTTTATGTATGTATGATGGACCACGTTTGTAATTATGACATATGTGAATTACTTTCATCTTCTATCAATTAAGCATGCTATATTTCCGCTCGCGATGTATGCTCTGTGAAGAAGACTCTTCCTCTGACCATTAATGGCGTGGTTTTGATGAAGACAACAGCATCAACAAAAAGCAGAAAAAGGGAAGACTCAATCAAGATCAAAGAACCTCAAGGCTCAAGCTACACATCTTTAAAGGTTCAAGATTTTAACCCTAGAGTCAATAGTTAGCACATGTTAAAAGATTAAAGGTCAATGGCTCAAAGTTTTTCAACATAAACATGTCTAACATTTTTCTAAAACCCTAGAAGCATATGGCAACATTTTTCAAAGGGTTTTTAACATTTTAAATCGGTTTCTGCATGGTTAATCGATTACCATGCTTGAGTAATCAATTACCAGCACTTTGAATTCAAAAATATTCAAGTTTTAAAGTGTGTAATCGATTACCAACCCGCAGTAATCGATTACCACCTTTTGAAATTTGAAAATATGGTCGTTTGTTGTGTGTAATCGATTACCAATCTATAGTAATCGATTACATGCTCGAATGGGTGTGTTTTTTCATGAAACAATGCGTTGTTTTGCATCATATGCTTTGGCATTGGTTCATGAACAGGCACCACTGCTTATATATTGCAGAATTCGTGCAGAACCAAGTACATACAATCAGAACTTCATTCTTTCATTGATTCTTACAAGTTTTATATGTTCTGATCATTGTTCTGATCATAACTTTCAAAGTTCTTTTCATTTCAAACTCAGAAAAGCATTGAGCCATAACTTTCATATCTTTGAGTGCTTTCTATTCAGGATTATCCTTCCCTGAGTTTAGGATTGTTACAAAGCCATTGTATAACATCTTCTTCAAAAACAATTGGTTGTTGTAAACACCGTGGTTTTCGGTGTGTTGTTCTGATCATCACCGTAGGGTTCGGTGAAGACATTGTGTAACCAGGAGAACGATTGTGTTCTCTTGTAGTTGTCGGTGTAAGTGCCTCGGGTGTGAGGTTGTACACAACACAAGATTACATAGTGGAAAAACCCTGCCCAGAACAAGGGACTGGACGTAGCCTTCGGTTGTGAAGGTGAACTAGGGGTGTGATTCTTCTTATCCCTACACTTTTACATTCAGCAATTTACAATTTCCGCTGCATTTAACATTATCAATTATTTGGTTAATTGCTGGGTCTTGCTCTAAATTTGGGGATTACGGTTTCATATATCTCAAAGAACCAAAATCCGAGAAAAATGAGAAAAACCTAATTCACCCCCCGTCTTAGGTTGCTATCCAGAGTTACATGCTCTAAACGCAACAAGGCTCCTAATTTTATTATATGTGACGTACAAAAGAAAATTTTAATCTGGTCCATATTTTGGGTAACAATATGTTCAATGTACCAATGGGACTAAGTACTATCCTCACCAGAGCAGATAACAACTTAGCCAGCAAGCTTGCGACTTAAGCGTAGGCTAGCTAGCTAGGGGGGTTACATTTGGTATCAGAGCAGTTTAGTCCTTAAAGGGCCTGGGGCTGAGCTGCATTATACTTTCGGGCATGTTCACGGTGCATGACTCTACTAAGTTGTATGTGCTATGTTAAGTGTACTAGCCTTTCCCGAGACTGATCAACGTGGGATTTGTACAGGTACAACGCCTAGCCATGCCGCCGCGTAGGGATCCAGCACAACGTAACCACGAGCAGGGGGACCTTGCAGACATCCTCTGGGAAATGGTCCACACAAATGCTCAGATAGCCGCTGCATTAATTCAGAGGAATGCACCACAGACACCGCAGGAGGTATATGGTCAGAAGTATATCCAGTTCATGCGGGCGAATCCGCCCAAGTTCGAGGGAGTAGTGGACCCCGATGTGGTCCACAGCTGGATTAGGAAGATGGAACAAGTTTTTGAGGACCTAGCCTGTACCGAAGCACAGAAGGTAAAGTTCGCAGCTAGGCAGCTAGAGGGAGCTGCAGGGGAATGGTGGGAGACAGCTAGACTGGTGTTGGAGCAGCAGATAGCTCCCGTCACATGGGATCAGTTCATGACGATGTTTCTGGAGAAATATTTTCCACAGGAGTTGCAAGACCACAAGGAGACAGAGTTTCTGGAGTTGAAACAGGGGACGATGTCAGTGGCTGAGTATACAGCCAAGTTTGAACGGCTATGCCGGTACTGCAGGACATACTTGCTTCGGCCGAGTGTGCAGTGGAAGTGTAAGAGATATCAGCAAAGGCTGAGACCAGAGATGCAAGTGTTCATTCCTACCTGGAGCTTGCCAGATTACGCCACACTGGTAAACCGTTGTTTGGCATAGGAAGAGGAGAATCAGCGATTGGAGATGGTCAAGAATAAGAGGAAGATGGTGGAATCGGGGAGTTCACGGTGGGACCCAAGGAAAAGGGGCCCTTTCCCAACTCCCTTCATGGGTAGAGGCCCGACTCAGTACTCTCCAGAGCAGCAGCAGGGGATACGGGGAGCTCAGTTCAGACCGATGCCCCCAAGAAGTGGGTTGCCTGTAACCCCTCAGCTAGCTAGTCTACGCTTAAGTCGCAAGCTTGCTGGCTAAGTTGTTATCTGCTCTGGTGGGGATAGTACTTAGTCCCATTGGTACATTGAACATATTGTTACCCAAAATATGGACCAGATTAAAATTTTCTTTTGTACATCACATATAATAAAATTAGGAGCCTTGTTGCGTTTAGAGCATACATCGCGAGCGGAAATATAACATGCTTAATTAATAGAAGATGAAAGTAATTCACATATGTCATAATTACAAACGTGGTCCATCATACATACATAAACAAGTGCATATGTTACATCATGCGTAGCAAGTACAAAATAGTCAGTACAACGGTCACAAAATAGTGTCTATACATATATACTATCTACTAGCTAAACATCTACTCATCCGCCGTCCTGCCTGCGAATGTCTCATCCTCCTCGTACTGCTCTGCTCCCTGACTGTCATCAAAACCTGAAGTCATGGATGAATGGGGTGAGAACATGGCGCTCTCAGTGGGAAACCTTAGGGATTAGGGGACTTCTTTTTACTCATACATACCTCAGGCCACTCAGGGAATTCTAGGTGTTACAGTTATACTATCACCCTACTAATTTTAAGATCCATACTAAACCTGAGCAGCTTTATCTAAATTAACTAGGTGACTGGGGAACCTACTCTTCATTACTAAGTTATCTGTCCTCTACCATACTTCCTAAGTTGCACATAATCACATAGTCACATAAGCACATAATAAGCTTCAGTGCGCGTCCGCTTATAACCGTGCCCATTTTAATTATAAGCTTCTTCGCACCTCCACTTATGTACAGTTATATCACTTAGAGCACATACTTCAAGCTCAACCCCCCGTAACGGTGGCCTACCATGACAGGCTTCCTTAGTGTCTCAGTACCGTGAGGACTAGGCCGCGCTAAACCTTAGTAGCTCACGATAGGAGAATCCACCCTTATGCTAGGGGTGGCGAGGGGACCCTACCCCGTCCTTATGCTAGGGACAAAGCATGCCCAGGGTTCAACTTGCCTTTCCTGCCGGCTATGACGCACAGCTAGGAAAAGATTCCTTTTTCCTTCCTTTCCTTTTTCCTTTTTGAGACTTAGTGACGTCATGCCCGATACCTTTCCTTTCTGTTCTTTTTCCGTTCCTTTCCTTTCTTTTCCTTTTTGTAAAACCATTTTCCATGACACATAATCACATAACATTCATCATTCCAGTCCATTCCAATTACAGTTCATATGCATTAAACATAAAGCCTTAGTTCATAACCTTTATCATACTTTTAGAAAGCCTTGAACATAAATCCTTAATTCATAACATTTAACTTACTTTAATAAAATCAGTAGATGCGATTATTTGGACCAAAAAAATTATTTAGAACATTAATTGCTTTCAAATGCCAGTCAAGTAATTGTTTCTTGATCTCGCGGAGTGCCACGAGGCCCGTGCCAAATTTTAACAAAAATCGGAATTTCGGTAGACACTTAAGGTATCTGTGAAAATTTCCTCCGGGTAATAAATTCACGAATACCTTAACCGGACATACCTCTATGATCCAGGAAATTAGTAGATCGCGGATATGTGCTCGGAATATTTTTAGAATATCCGAACACAACCGAAAAAATGACAAAACGCGATCAAACATGATCGCGAAATAAATTGATCTGGTTTAGAAATTTATTCCCACGTTAGTAACAGGGAAGTATAGGAAAAAATAAATAAATAAAGAAAAGGATTAAAAAGGTGAAGGACAAAAAGGGAAAACAAAACTTAGGATATAAAGGGAAATAAAAATTAAAGGAAGGGCAAAAGGGTAAATAAACTTAAAAGGATAATTTTGAAAAAAAAAGGAAAAGAAATGAAAAAGAAGTGAAAAAGCAACAACTTCTCAAAGAAGCTAAAGGCTCCTGGAGCCTATTTAAGAACTCACGGCCTCAGTGTCATTCCTTCATAAATTTTCATCTGCTATACTGTTACTCTGTCCGTTTGTGCGCGCGACGATCACTCTATCGGACTCAGGAAAAATAGCAGGATTATCTTAAAGCTCTCGGGAGTCATTTCTAAAAACTTCCAAGCGCGCCTGGAAAGTGGGTAATCCTAAGCCCACAGTCTATGTGGATTGATATGTGATTTGATATGTGTATTTTTGAGTATCTGATTTAGAAAGTATTATGTGGAAAATATAGGGATTAAGTTGTGAAAATGATTTTGAGTAGTTTCGATGTTAGGAAAATTTAACTGTACTGATTGGAACCATAAATTATTGTTTGGGAAAAGTTACAGCGAAGTCTCGGAGAATTTTTACGAAACTGGTGATTTTTTTAGCTTTCAATCGAATGAAACCAGATTTCACTCGAATGAAAGAATTTTCAGCTTTCAATCGAATGAACGAGGATTTCAATCGAATGAAAGATTCGGTGAGCTTTCAATCGATTGAAACCCCAGCGCAGTCGAATGAAAGAAATTTCAGGATTCATTCGAATGACCAAACTCTAGGCATTCAAATGACACAAAATTTTCAGAAACAAAAACTAAGTTTTCGAATGATGGGGCTTTGTCACTCGAAGTAATGCTGAAAAACTGGAATGTTGAGCCTGTTTATGTGTTCTAATGAGCCTAGAGCCCTAGAAAGTTGGTTATGTGAGTAAATGTGGAATTATTATGTTATGTTAAAGCATGCATCATGAGGATAGACCACTAGAGATTGTTGTCTAATGAATGAGTAATGAATAAAGTGAGAATGAAATGTAGGAACAAGAGCATGATGAGAAAAGATAAATGTGCATCCGAGAGAAAAGAATGATGAGACACATGACATGTGATAGAAAAATGAATGGATTATGATGCGATGAAAATGTGTATGACATGGTCCGCTTCCGGCTTAGCCAAGAGGGCGGCCCCTCGCCACCCGGGAAGGGGGTGGAGTCATGTTTGCCCAGGAAACAGACAGAGAAGGCAGGTCGTACACCACCATGGGGACGACGGTCCTGAGGTGTACGAGGGAGTACTGGGACACAGACAGGAAAAAGAGATATCGTAAACGGTATGAGAACATGCATTGAATTCCGTGCCTTATCAGCATGATAACTTATTGCATAGATACTATGAAATGTCTCGTGCCTGGCAGGCATGGTGGAAGGTTTACCGCGCAACACATGCGTGATGATCAGTGTGTCTGTCAGCATACATGTTTATGATGTGGTTATGTAACGATGGTTAGGAGTAGAAAGCGCGAGAACCTAGATAAGCAAGACTAGTTCCTTGATCACGTAGTAACATAGATAAAGTTGTTCAGGATTCTAGGCCAAGATAATAATCAGTAGGTTTTGTTTAGTATGCATGATCACTTAGAGATCTCCTGAGCGGCCTGGAGGATACCCGAGTAAATGAACAGTAGTTAGTGCTAAGGAACCCCACTGAGGACTAAGAGTTCTCACCCCCCACTCGGTTATGGATCCAGCAGGTGTACGAGGTGACTGGACTGACAGTTGGTGGAGGTCAAGACACAGGGACGATGCTGACACGATGAATATATATGTTTTGGAGAATATATGTTTTGTATTATGTATTAGGACTTAGATCCATTTTGTGTACATATTTATTATTATGACAACGTGTGCTGATGTCGGACCTTGGTTGTATTTCTTTATGTATGCACATATACTCTTTATGTTCTGCTTCAGTTACCTTTAGCCTATAGCGATTATTGTTATACGTTCTCTAAATCACGCACGGCCCCTAATTTACAAGCTGATATTGTAAAAGAATAATTTTCAAATTGGTCCATATTTTCGTATAAGAACTATTTGCAATGGTAAAAGTAAGGGTAAAAGTTAACCTGGCACAATACATAACAACCCTGTGAGCATTGCTTGCTACCATGGAAGCAGGCAGTTAGCAGGGGTGTTACATTTCTAACCATCAAGTCTCAAAGCAATTTTTCCAGCATTCCTTATTCATTTCTAACAAGCATACAACCATAAACATACATCAAATTTTCTAAAATCATTTCCATAACAAATCGAACCACAAATTCATGCTTTCCTAACCTATGTTCATGTAACACTTAGCATCTCTAGCACATAGCCACATATTCACACAATTTCCATCATCATCATCAAAGAACATAAACCTAGCAAGAACCTAATCTATCCTAGCATATGTAACAACCCGACTTTTCCTCCAATTTAAAATGCTATTTAAGGCCAAATTAAAAATATAATAATAAGGAAAAGGCAAGATAAAATGAATAAAATTTAAATATTAATTTTGTTTCTGTAATATTAGTTAAAAATAATTCTTTGAAGATCTTGTGACGTCCGGTGACGTTCGGATCGAAATTAGAGTTTTACTGTAATTTCTTTACGACTCATAGGAGTCTGTAAAATATATTAATATGAAAATAAATCAAGAATATGTCAAGTAATATTTTAGAGTTAATGAGGGGAATTTTTAGAGCGTAACGGTATGTCCGGAATATTTTTAGGACTTCCGTACATAAAGAAATAATGCATGAACATAACCTAAAACACACTAAGGGCAAAATAGGAATTACACATGGCCATGGGATTAAGAATCACCCACGGCTGCCATTCCCTCATGAGGAACCCGAACACACACATACACAAACACTCTAAACTTCTTTCATTTTCTTCTAAGGTTCCAAGACCACAAAGCTTCAAATTCACCAAGTTTAATCATCACCATCTTTTGTTCTCATCATCATCAATTACTCAACATCATCAAGGAGACAAGCTAGCATCAAGGTGAAGAGTTTCTCTTCAAGTGGGAACAAGAGAATCAAGTTCCATAACCCTAAACTCCATAATCTAGGGTTTATGCTTTCTTGACAAAGAGGAGTTCAAGCAAGCCATTAAGCCTCAAGCTCATCATCATAATTCATTCTTAAGTCCCTAAGGAAGGCAAAGCAAGCATAGTTGGTGAGTTTC
>QANU01031182.1:0-14799 GCA_003254905.1 Nissolia schottii
CCGCTGCGACCCACTTATTTTTCCCTTCGGTCCAGAGCAACTTTCTCGGGAACTAGGGACTCTTCTACCGAGCCGAAACATCCCACAAACGTTTTATAGTATCCGAGAAATGTCCGTTTGAGCCAAAACGGATCGGCGACTCCCGAAATTTATGAAACAGCTAAACCTAGTCCGCCCCTCCAATTTTCCAAGGTTTCGAGGGTTAGCCTCGGCTTCCCTTACTTCTTTTGGCATTTCCCGGCCGTCCTCAGCTGTCCACGGATCCTTTACCGGGTTGTAGAAGCACGGGATGTTACATTCCACCCCCTTACTGGAATTTCGTCCCGAAATTCGAGTGGCGTTATGTTTCCAACCCTAGTAGGGCCACGCAAGGGTCCCGGAATGTCGCTTTCGAAATCCTAGCTTTCCCGGTCCCTTCAGGATACCAAGAAACCCAAAAATCTACCCTTGGGGTTTTTCATTCGAATCCCTTATGATCATTCACTCGAATGATTTGCAGAGTTCTTGAGTCATTCGACTGCAGTATTCAAATATCAACATTTTTCACTATTTCATTCGAATGAATGTCGAGGTTCATTCGAATGAATTGCCATCTGATGCCATTTTAAACGATCCTTCTCCTTTCCCTCTCATTCTCCTTTTCCACTCTCTCCCGCGAGCCAAACCCTAGCAGAGCTAAGGCGCGGCTCTCTCTCGCCACTTCTTCCTCCTACTTCCTCACTTCCTCCCCCCTTGGCCGTAGCTCCTCCTTGCCTCCACCACGATTTCCCTTCCCTCTTTGCTCCAATCCGCGGCTCCTCCCTCTCTTCCTCACCTAAATCTGAGTCCCTTTCCTACCTTCCCTCTCAAAACCGAATCTCCCACACAATGAGCCAATTCGGTAGCCGACCCTCACGTTCTAAGAATCTAAGGTCTTCCTCCGCTCCCGGTTATCCGCATTGGTTCACCTCGGAGGCTCAATGGCGCAACTTTGAGGCCAACTATAAGGAACGCGACATCGTGGAGCCGAAGATCCTTGATCGGGAGGTTTTTGAGGAGATCGCGCCAGATGTCCTGGTCTACCTGGACTCCGCGGAGTTGCTGGAGTTCGTGTGTATTAGCCACCCGGTATACCCTCAGCTGGTTAGGGTCTTCTACAGCAATATGCGGGTGACAGACGACATCCTGACTACCGAGGTCAGTGGCGTACCTACAGAGATGCCCTTGGAGTGACTCGGGGCCGTGCTCGAGATTCCAGCTATAGGGCATGAGCTGGCGTCTGGCGTTTCTGAATGGGCGGTTACGTCTGCAGGGCTTCCATTCGCGGAGGATTTAGCCCTAGGCACAATCAGACACTTGGGCGTCAAGAGCTTGAAGAATAGGCCGCAGGTCAGTGGCCTACCAGTGGAGCAGCGCATTTATCACTATTTACTGACCCACACTTTCCTCCTGAGGAGCAGGAACCACTCCGTCCTGTCTCGGGACGATTGCCTGGTGCTATGGGCTATGGCGGAGGGACACGGGCTCAACTGGGTGTTACTCGGGATGCGCCGCATGGCACAGGCGCGCACTCGGGGTAGTGCTCTCCCTTATGCCGTGCAGATTTCTGAGATCCTGGACTACTTCCAGGTTCCGGTGGCGGGTATGTTTCTAGCTCTTTATATCTTCTTTGATTAAGTTTGTAACATTGTTTCGAATTACATAACTTTAGGGTTTACTAATGAAAGTTTGTTGCAGATGTCTCTTGGTTTTCAAGCGAGCAGAAATGGACGGCGAAGGTCACCTGGAAGGTGGACTCCGGCTGTCTGGCCAAGATGCACATCGTCTACAAGAACAACCAGCTTGCGTATGATGAGCCATCAGGTAGCCGTGCCAAGAAGAGAGCAGCTCCTTCTTTTCCCTTAGCTCCCGCCTCTCCTACAACTCCCGCTACAACCGCTCCGGGCCCATCGGAGCCAGCTACAGCTCCTGGCCTCTATTCCCTGCAGATGGACCTGCTCATGAGCCAGTTTGACGCTCTAAGCGTGGATATGTCCCGCCTAGAACGGCTCGAGCAGACGGTGGGGCAAATAGACCGTAACGTGTTCCAATTGACTCAGGACATGCGTGCGGTCTATGCTCACTTGGGCTAGACGCCATCGGGGGCTCCCATTGGAGGTGCCTCGGCCTCCGATCATGCTCCCTCAGCTATGGAGGAGGATCTGACACCAGCCTCGGAAGAGGCAGAGTAGGGTTGGTAGGGTTTTCTAGGGTTAGGTTATTTGGGTTTATGTATAGCGGCCTTAAGGGCAATTTTGTATAGCTTATCATAGGCTAGAGGTATTTTGGGGATTTTGACTTGTAATGAGTCGAACGGACTCCTAACCTATGTATTCTCGGCTAGTTATTAATGAAAAGTTCATATTATATTTGCTTATCTTAATCCGGCCGTTCCTGTATTTTAATTACATGTTTGTTAGCCTAATTAAATTTCTAGAGGGTAATTCGGTCCAAGTGCGGCACCTAGGGTTTGGGGACCTCGGGTACCTCCCATGATACATCGATCTCAGGGAAATTTAATCCTAATTCGCAAAACAAGAGGAGAATTCGGGTTTGTGGAGAAAATTTAGGGTAAATTGGGGCTTAAGGGCAAAACAGTAATTTCCAGGGTATCGCCTCCCGGCTAGCTCTCAGTTAGTCCCCTGGTACCCATTAAAGGTAAAACGGAAGTCGCGCGAAAGGATTAAACCTAAGTGACAATGGTGGGGTACATAGGTGACATGCCGTCGTCAAAAGGAGCATTCCATGGGCCATTAGCGGACCTAACAGCCGTAACGACTCATGGCTAGGTTTGGGACCCTAAAATGCACCGTAGCAACACGGAAACAAATTTGGATTCAAGAATTCAGTGGAATCGGACCTTGAGCGGGGAAAAATTCATAATATATACGCTTTACATATGGAGGGGTAAAACCGAGAATTCAACAGAATTCATCGCGACACTCATTGGCTCCCAGTCCCAAATAAGGTATGGAATTGAAATGGGAAGGCCTCGGATGGAAACAAAGCACAAAATGCAAAATGCCCTGCAAAATAGACAATTTTGCTGCCATCATTCGAATGAATTCAGATGCAGTATTCGAATGAAAGAAATTTTTGTTCAGTATTCGAATGTAGTATTCGAATGAAAGAAATTCTAGTGTCGTATTCGAATGCAGTATTCGAATGAGTTCTGGAAAATCTTTTCCTAAGGGTTTCTCAACCCTTCCCCTCTTACTCCAAGCTCCCTGCTTCCCTTGGGGATCCCTAGGTACTTTCCTCTTACCTCCTTCACATTGGCCACCCTCCGGCCCACTTCGGGCTATCCCGAAGCTAGGTTAACATCGTACCCTTCCAACCCCTAGGGCTTTAGCATCTTTCCCCCACTTGGGGCTTTTCAAGGAGACTAATGAAACCCTCACCAGTGAACAACGTCGTGCTACATCTCTTTCAAGCGACATGGTTGTCCACTGACATCCGCGAACCCTGAGGTGATCAGCCTCAAAGGAACCGATGTTCACTGTCCAGCGCATCTCGACTCGTTGAGGGTGCACCGTTTTCATGCTCGGAAGCATAGTGCAGCTCAGTCCTCAGGCTCCATTGGACCTAACTGCACTGAT
Organism: Nissolia schottii; assembly: GCA_003254905.1. Taxonomy (NCBI): domain Eukaryota; kingdom Viridiplantae; phylum Streptophyta; class Magnoliopsida; order Fabales; family Fabaceae; genus Nissolia; species Nissolia schottii. Next base: position 3,618 of record QANU01031182.1, read on the forward strand.
ACCAACTGCAACACCCTAGCTAGTTGGCCTATGCTTAAGTCATAGGTTTCCCTGGCTAGGTAGTTGAATGCTGGGCTGAGAACTACTAGCATTCTAGTTTACCAGTTGAAATTAAAGTTACTGAAAATACGGGCCAATTTGAACTTTCTTTGTGAATACATGTACATAAAAGTATGGAGCCTTGCGAGTAATACGACGAATAACGGCATAGCTATCAGGTAAGAGAGTACGAGTACATACCTGTCGTGTAGAGCGTTATCGGCAGAAGATACACAGAAGGCCCGAATATACATAACACACAGCTTGATTATATAATACATAAGTGTTATACAACCCATTGTCCAGTGGCATCATAAAATACATACATAGGTGGCCAAATATATACAAACGGAATAAATAAAAACAACTACGTACACGAGCGCCACTACTCGCTTCATGTACGACACAATCCCTAACTCTACTCTCAGGTCCGGCTGGTCTCCGCCTACTCGGAGTCTCCTAGACGCTCCAGAGGCTCCTCCTCCTCGCTGCTGCTCAAATCTGCCACCGCCGAGAAGCCATGTGGGGCGAAGCGCTGTGGTCGGGCGGTCAGTATCCTCTTCCGTGCAGTGGTCCGGAGACCTTGAGCTCGGACTGGCGGGGTGTACGCACCTGGGTCAGTAGCGAGCGTCGGGGCTGGCGTAGGTGTTTGCTCCGGCTCGGAAGGAGGCATCTCCTCATCGCCGTTGAGGCGAATCGGGTCCTTGCTGCTGCTCCCCGGACGCTCGTCCACCCAAATAGGGTTCAGCGGTGAAGTGCCTCGGGCTCCAAGCCTCTGTCTGGGAGGATAATCCTGCTCGTCAGGTAGGCGTGCGGGCACGTAAGTACTCATCTCCAAGAGGGTGTCGGTGCGGTAGTTGTGCATGCTCGTGCGCGTGAAGAGCCACACATCCTTGGCTAGTGGTGATGCCATAGCTGCAAGCTAGATCCATAATCGAGTGGGAGTGAGAACTCTAAGTCCTCAGTGGGGTTTCCATGGCTACCTATGATTCATTTACTCGAGTATCCTCCAGGCCATTCAGGGATTTCTAGGTGATCTTGCATACTAACCCCCTACTGATTATTATCTTTGCCTAGGGTCCTGACCAGCTTTATCTAAGGTTATCTAGGTGATAGGGAACTAGTCTTTCTTACTAAGTCTGCGTGCTTATGAATCCTGCATTTCAATTATAATTAGGCTACTCGTCTCGGGTCGTTCCCTTGACGTTACATATTACACAAACAACCATAAATGAATATTAATGCACATATAACCAATCATCAATTCACATATATATAATTACATATTGCATGGGGGCATTGGGGATCTCTTACGTGTACCGGCTTACCGGGTTAGCGTCCCACTTCTCCGCTTTGGCACATACCGGCTTGCCAGGTCCGTGCATCTTTTCGTTAGGCGTTCCAGCTTGCCAGATTAGCTCTCTATCTCCATACGCATACCGGCTTGCCAGGTTAGTGCTTTCACCTTTACTTCCTCCTTTTTCGTCTATCCATCATTTACCTTCCGTGTCATTAACCTCTTCGAACCAGCCGACCTTGGACGACTGATTCGTTAACCAATCCAAACTTGTAAGGACGGGCGAGGTAACACATCAACCAGTCCACTTGTGTACTGGTGAGGGGCTTGTCTGTAAGACGTTGCCAAGAGAGGGCTTTCCTAGCATATAACTATATACGTATTTCCCTAAGTTCCATTATGCTTTCTTGAACATTAAGTCATTGACCTCTAGTGTTCTAGGGTTGTCCTAACTCCTAGGTGACATCCCATCCTCATGATGCATGCTCAAATACATAAGAATGGCTTAACCATAGTCATTGGATCCCTTAAAAACACTAAANGATTTGGCTTTCATTCGACTGAATTCCTGGCGTATTCGAATGCAGACTACAAAAATCGCCTCCCGAGACTCCAGTTCGTAATTTCTTACTGTTCCTAGGGTTCCAAGTAGTACAGTTATGCGTTTCAATATTCCATCGTTCACAAAACCCTTTTTACACTATATCCCCCCAAAATACTACTTAATAGTTCTATAGTCAAATACACAGATAGGCACATATACAGTTAAAAACTAAACCACATAGACAGTGGGCTTAGGATTAGCCACCTCCGATCGGGATTCCGATTCGGTGACTCTGAAGGGGAGATGGTCCTCTTCACGATGGTGTGCTCCAGCTAATTTTCGGAGTCTCCGGCACGAGCTCTAGATGCGTCGGAACGAAACCCTCAGTTGCCCACTGAATGTAACTTCTGAGATGTTATGAGGTTATAAATAACCGTGCACAGTGAAAAGATATTTTTCCTTCTTTTTACCTTTATTTCTTTGTTTTTACGTTTTGCTGAATCTGCTTCAGTTTCTTATATTTATTATTATTATTATATTATTATTTGTTTATTTCTTAACTTCTGAAGGAAGTTAATGCCCTTTCCCGGTTCTATTTTCATTCGATCGTGTTTTGTCCGAAAAACCCTGCTTCCGGTTGCCCTAAAAATATTCCGGACATACCGCTGCGACCCATTTATTTTTCCCTTCGGTCCAGAGCAACTTTCTCGGGAACTAGGGACTCTTCCGCCAAGCCGAAACATCCCACAAACGTTTTATAGTGTCCAGGAAATATTCGTTTGAGCCGAAACGGATCCGGTGACTCTCGAAATTTATGAAACGGCTAAACCTAATCCGCCCCTCCAATTTTCCAAGGTTTCGAGGGTTAGCCTCGGCTTTCCTTACTTCTTTTGGCATTTCCCGGCCGTCCTCAGTTGTCCACGGATCCTTTACCAGGTTGTAGAAGCACGGGATGTTACATCCTACGCGGAAACCACCCAGCAACTACTGGTGCTCACTCAGCAACTCTAGACTCCACTCACTAGCTTGGGGAAAACTGCTCTATAACTCTAGGGGACCTCCACGGAACCCCACTCAACACCATTCTTGGTGCCCACTCAGCATTCTTCACATGACCTACTCAGCACTCCAGGTTCCTCCGCAGAACCCTACTCAGCAACTCTATACTTCCTCAGTCACTATCCACGGAACAGCTTAATACCATCACTGGTGCTGCTCAACATCGTTCTTCGGACTCCCCTCAGTCGCTCTGGGGATCCTCCGCGAAACCCTTCGGCACTTACACTCTGGCTGGTTTTCTCTCATTTCCTCACGTGTTCTCACAATCATCTCAAAGCCCCACATAATCCAGCGATACACAGTATTAAAAAGAACATTCATAAATCATAAAACACATGAAATACAAACAATAAGTAACAGAATATTTATTCTCAATAAATCTTTGACAACAAATGCATTATATCACATACCCAACATAACCACATATAGATCACCAAGGGAGGTGATTTATGCATAGTTACCCACTTGTAGAAAACTTGGCGGTGGTGAGGACAGCTTTGAGTGAAGTCCTACAAGCCTTGTTGTCTTCCAAAGCTTGAACTCCTCCTTTCTCCAAGGTAAAGAGCTTCGAACAAGGTGGAGGGGGAAGAGTTGTTCCTCTTGATTAGAAGAAAGAAAATGAAGAAAGATGAGGAGACTTGAGGGCTGTGTTTAGAGAAAAATGAAGGAAAACTTTAAGAAACATTTATTTCTTGCACGGTTTTGCTGGGTTTATGGAAGTGTAGTCCATAGGCAAAGTGTGGTGGTATGGAAGGAAATTTTTAGAAACCGTGTAGAGAGAAGAAAGCAAGGCGTCAGGGGAGTGAAGAAGAGGATTGGCTTTGGGAGAGTGAGGTCTCGGTTTTAAGGGCTGAGGGTGAGGGAAATTAATTAAATTTTAGAATTTGGAAAAAGTGATGAATAGTAGAAAGCATGGGCATAGGTATGGCCATGTGATGGGATTTGGTGAAGTATGATTTAAGGGATGGGACAAATCCCAATCAGACCGTGCAGCCCTTCTCTCTTAGTTCAGCTGCTGAAATTCCATTTCCTCCCGGTTCCGGTTCGCTCGTGTCTTATCACTCGCAGTGTCAGTGCGTCGCGCACGGTCGTCTGAAAAATATTCCGTTTGTACCGTCGCGATCCTCTAATTCCCCTCTACCTAATGGTATTAATATTTAAAGGTGTTTTGTGAATTTTTCTCTGGGAGATTATTTTCATGGACACCCTTTTGCGCTCCAGAAAGTTAATTGGCGAACAACAACTGCTCGGTTGTCTGCCGAACCTCAAGCCGCGACACGTCTTATTTCCTAGGGATATTCTACCGATTAGTTTCCCGTTTTAATTCCCTAATCATGATTAGAAAATTAATTAAATAATTACGTTTACGATTATTTCCCTAAGGAAAAATCGGGATGTTACAGCCTTGGTAAAATTCTTCCAGAGGTCCCCTTGGTTGTGCTTCTGGGCCTCCGTTATCCTCCGCTTGAAGCTACTAAAAGTCTACAGTCGTCCTAGCTTGATACTGCTGGGTTGCAAGGGAATCCCCAAGTTGAGGTCTCGAAAGTCTTCCAGCAATTTTGATTCCTCCACCATCATTTGAGCCATATGTAGCGCTTTTCTGCTTAGTGCATCAACTACTACATTCGCCTTCCCAGGGTGGTAATTAAGACCGAAGTCGTAGTCTTTCAGGAATTCCATCCACCTCCGTTGCCTTATTTTCAGCTCTTTCTGGTCGAAGACGTTCTTCAGGCTTTTATGGTCTAAGAATACCTCGAACCGTACTCCATACAAATAGTGTCTCTAGTGTAACTACTGATAGCAACCTAAGAGGGGGTGAATTAGGTTTCACTCTATTTTTATAAATTTTGGTTCTTTTGTGAAAGGGAATGATTAAGAACCCTAATTCTTAGAAGAAGACCAATAACCAGCAATAATCAAAATGATTAAGATTGATGAGCAACGAAAATGTAAATTATTGAATGTAAAGAGTGTAAGGATAGAGAAAATCACAGCAGAGATTTATCCTGTTCACCTTCAACCACCGAAGGCTATGTCCAGTCCCCTGTTCTGATTCAGGGATTTTTCCACTATGTAAACTGTGTTATGTACAACCTCACAACCGAGGCACTTACACAGACAACTTCAAGAGAACACAACCGTTCCCCTGGTTATACAATGCCCTCACCGAACACTACGGTGATAATCAGAAACACACCAAACTCTACGGTGTTTACAACCACAATTAACAAATTAAAGAAGAATTGTACAATAGCTTTTTACTCAATCCTAAACTTAGGGATGGATAATCCTGAATATAGAGCACAAATGATATAACAGTTAAGGCTCAAGGCTTTCTGAGTTTTTTTTGGATTGAAAAGAACTTTGAAAATGATTAGAACTTTGTAATTGATGATAAAAATTTGGAGTTCTGGAGTTTTGTGGTGGTTTGCACGAGTTCCATCCTTATATAGGCATAGGTGCCTGTTCATGAACCATTACATGGCTTACAGATGCCAAACAACACACTATTTCATGAAAAAACACATCATTTTGTGCATGTAATCGATTAACCAAGTGTGGTAATCAATTACACACATAAACTTTGCCAATTTTCAAATTCTGTGAGGTGGTAATCGATTACCACAAGTGTGTAAACGATTACACACACAACAAATGCCAAATTTGAAAATTTATAAGGTGGTAATACACTTATGGAAAATGATATATTTTCAAATTCTTTGAGTTGGTAATCGAGTACAGCAAGTGGATAATCGATTACTCATGCTGAAAATGTTTTCCAAGTGTTGCAAACCCTAGAGAAGTGTTGCTAAATGTTTTAAGGTTTTAGAAAACATGTTAGACTTGTTAGAATGTAAGCCGTATGAGCCATAAACCATAATATCATAAACAAGTGCTAACTATTAGACACTAAGGTAAAAGCACTTGAACCTTCAATATGTTGAACGGTTGAGCTTTGCGGTTCTTCGATCGTGTCTTTGCCTTTTTCTTCTTTTTGTTGATGTTTGTTGTCGTCATCAAAACTTAGCCATCAAGGTCAGAGAAAGAATCTTCACATTCTCCCCCTTTTTGATGATGACAAAACCATCTTGAAAGTTAAAGATCTTTGACGGTAGCGCTCCCCCTGTGTTTCAGACTATTTGGCCTGACTTGGTTTCTTTTGATTTCTCCCCCTGTTTTAAACAACCAAGCAATACCAAACTATGCCCATTCTCCCCCTTTTGACATCATCAAAAAGAAGAAAAAGGACAACAGAGACAAATATCCAAAACAAATATATGTAGGGAACAATAAATAAAAAATATAACACTGAATACACCAAACAAATTAAACATAGAATAAAAATATTCAAGGAAATGTCACAAACCATAACATGTAAGCTAGTACGAAATAGAACTACGAAACAAAAAGTTCACAAACCTAAGCTACTACAAAATAAAAACAGCCAAAAGGAAATGTCCGACAAAAGTTACAATATACTAAAAATAAAACGACATTCATGCGTCAGCGTCACTCAAAAAGTCAAGGTCATCAAGGTTAACGGTGGGAGGTGCCAACTCTTCCATTCTCGTGTAAAGGCGCTCGATTTCACTCTTGAAATCAGACTGCAGCAAATCCATACGACCATCAATATGATCAAACTGAGCAGTATTTGCTGCGTGCATTTGGTCAAGTCAATCAAGGATCATTTGAAAGGGTCGGTCAGGGCCAGAGGATGACTGAGGAATGTCAGGGTCAGTAGACGGGCCAGAGGTGGCTGAGAATGGAATGGGTGGAGTAGGATCTCGAGTATCGGCCTTATGCTTGAAAACTCCATCCACATCCTGATAGATACCCAACTTGGCCAGAATATCAATATCAATTTTCTGAGTCTTTACATCTGCCGTCTGAGTAAATTCTGCAAAGACAGATACACCAAAGTTTTGAAATATCTGAGATATAGTAGGTGCATATGGCAAAGCCCCAACATGACTACATTGTTATAGCATGTGTTGTTGCACCAGATATGCCCAGCTAATTTTTTCTTTGGTCTTCAGCCCATACAGGATTTGCAATTCCAGATCAGTTATTTGTGCATGGTTTGAAATTTGAGGTAACAGAACATAACTCAGGAAATAATGAATAGGGGACCAACCAGCAGAATATCTCGAGTACGAGCAGATTCTAATCTCTGACGCTTTTCCTGGAGTTGTGTCTCAGAAAATCTACACATGCTTTGGTAGAATGTCTTGGGGTTGAAATTTGACCAAGGACACAGAATCTCTGCACTTAGTTTTTGTAACAACCCGATTCTCTCGTGTACGGAAAACCCGCTGGTTAGGCAGCCCTGGGGAATCGAAAGGCGTTTCGAAGGTTTAGGAAGGAGAATTTGACCTCTAAGGTCTCCAAATTAGTGGCCAGGATTAGGTTTTTGTTGTCCGAAAAAATTTCGGTGTACTCGGGAGAGTTTCGACTGGAACGGGATTCATTTCGGATACCAGAAAGTACTCAGGAAATTTTTGGATGCGGTAAAACGGTCGAAAATCCCTGAGTGGTGGTTCCCGGGTCGAAGGGAAAGATCAATGGATCACGACGGTATGCTTGGAATATTTTTAAGGCAACCGATGTGTGAGAAATTGATCAAAACGCGATCAAACAGGACCAAAACGGCCCTGGAAGGAATTTATCTCCCTCAGGAGATATTTACCCATATTAAATGTAAATAAACAAATAAATAATAATTATAAAGTAACAGAAGAAAGAAATGCCAAAGGAAGAAAAAGAGAAAAAGAAAAAGAAAAAAAGAAAAAGGAAATTAGGATGGCTATAAATAGCCCTTAGGGTTTCAGAATAAATTTACGTAACTTTTCTTTTTTCACAAACACCAGTCCCGTTCCGACACATCTCAGTTTCTTGCCAGAGTCTAGGAAAAATCGTCGGAGCACGTCTTTACAACCAGGACGCTGCGAGCATCGAGGATATCTGACCGGAATCTCCATCGGATGTGGGTAACTCTAAGCCCACTGTCTATGTCGTTTATTTTATGACTGTTTATATGCATTTCTGTGTATGTGAATGAAAAACTATTTTATACAAACTATAGGAAATGAGTTATGGAGGTTAGCTTTTGGTGATTTTGAGGTTAGATCTCAAGGGATTCGGATAAAAGAATCAATCGAATACTAAAACCCTATTCATTCCAATGCTTACTGAAAACTTATATTTTTAAAGGTTCTATGGGATCCAACATGCATACTTATGCGTACCTTTGTGTAACAAGAGCATGCATCATGAGGAATGGCTGTCATAAGAGTTAGGATGACCCTAGATCACTAGAGGTGTCCACGTAAACTTAAAGGTACATAATTGAACCCTAGGGAATAAAGCAGAAAACTAAGGCCCCTAATCACCAAGGATTCGGATGGCCTCAGTTAGAGTCAATAGTTATATGATTAGGAATATCCCTATTCTCTTGGCACGTCTTACAGACACGCCCCTCACCAATTATGCACGCTGAATTGGTTACGAGCAACGCAGGTATAGAGACCTGAGTACGACAGGTACGGGAAACGGGCATAGGCCCAGGAATGGAAAGCGGGCATAGGTCTATAAAACAAAAGTAGTGGGCCCCACTTAAAGAGGAAAGAGAGACCGGATCAAGTTATAGGGCCGATCTAAGCATGTCCACGCCTGATCATACATAGGTTTGATCCCTCGCCACTCTAGAAAGAGAGGGTGGTTTCACTTATTGTATTCGATGATTACCTCCTATGAGCCTTGCATGGTTAGCTACCATACTGGTAAAGAGCGCTGCCGGGTCGATACAATAGTGGCAAGAAAGAGGTTGTAATCCAAGGCCACAGTTACAAAGGTGTAAGGACTAAGTAGGATGCAGCCACAGAGCGTGTAAGAGATCCCCAGATTCCCTCATGCACTATGTAATTAAATGTATGAAGTGATGATTGATGGTATGATGATAAGTATGTAGGTATACCTTCCTAAAGCATTATGTATAACTGTTCATGCATTATGTATAGTCAAGGGAATGACCCAAGACGAATAGTATGCCGTCAGTAGTAACGTATAGTTAATGAGCACGAAGCCCGGGTAATAACAAGAGTAGTAATCCAATCACCTAGTAACTTAGATAAAGCTGCTCAGGACGTAGGCCAAAGATAATAAATAGTAGGAATTTAGTATGCATGACACTAGAGGGATTCCTGAGTGGCTTGGATGATGCCCGAGTAACTGAACCATAGAAGCCACGTCGAGTTTCCACTAAGAACGAAGTCGTTCTTACTCCCACTCGCGTATGAATCCAGACCTGTAAGGATGAGTTTTCCGCCTCCTAAGGACGTATGGTTGTTAAGGATGGGTTCTCCGCCTCCTAAGGACGTATGGTTGTTCACACGCTCACTGCAACGCAACTACCGTACCTATACTTTACTGGAGACCAGCACTTTCACCCCTACGAACCTACTAGGAGAAACTCCAGAGCAGTCCCGACGCAGGCTTCGAGGGCCTGGATCTTCTCCCATGCACCCTATTTGGATCGATGAGCGTCCTGGTAGCAGTAGCCGCGACCCCATCCATGTCGACGGAGAGGACGATCTCCTGCCACTGAGGCCAGAGCCAGAGCCAGTGTACGAGCCCGCTACAGACCTAGAGTCGTCCACATCTCCTGTCCGAGGACGAGGGCGACGTACCACCGCGAGAAAGAGGGTACTCCCTGTGCTACCATGCAGATTCGCACCCCGCGACTTCACCGCAGTGACGGACATCTCCAGCGAGGATGAGGCGGCGAGAGAGGAGGATCCCACAGAGCGAGATGAGGATTCCAAGGAGTAGTCGCAGCAGGACCCCGCCACAGTGATAGATATGTATCGTACACGCAATGAGTAGTTCTCATCCGTGTGCGTAGGTTTTGTTTATATGTATTATTGTATAGAGGCTGGTAGTAGGTAGGTATGTCCGTAGCAGGACCAGATATTCTTATAATATTAATGTATAATTACGTGTGTGTAATCTTTGGGCCGTACATGTATTTTCTTCGGGTACTCGCCGTGCGCCAGGTACGTACTCGTGTTGCTCTTACCTTTTTACGATACTTTTATGCGATATATGATGCGTATGGCTCTTTATTTTCCATAGTACGATTGACAGAAGTTTTCAAATTGGCCCATATTTTGTAAACCCTAATTTTAAAACAAGATAGAGAACCCTAATAGTTCGTAGCACCAGAAGAGCATCACCTAGCCGGGAAGTCTATGACTTAAGCATAGGCTGACTAGCTAGGGTGTTTCATTTGGTATCAGAGCAGTTTGGTCCAATGGAGCCTGAGGACTGAGCCGCACTATGCTTTCGGGCACGAATTCGGTGCACGCTCGACGAGCTGAGATGTGCTGAATCGGTGAACATCAGTTCCTCCGAGGCTGATCACCTCAGGGTTCGCGAATGTCATTGGGACAGCCATGTCGCTCGAAAGAGATAACCTACGACGTTGCTTATGTAACACCCTAGCTTAGTAGCTTATGCTTAAGTCATAATCTGCGTCTGCTAAGTTGTTATCTGCTGTGCGGGAATACTGGTAGTCCCTACTTTACTTCGAAAATAATTAAGTTAACTGAAAATAAGACCCCTTTTTTTTTTAACATAAATTGCTTTTACGCGTCAAAGTAGAGCCATGCGTGTGAACTATCATAAGTCCCATATAGTCGTATAACAGATAAGTGCGAGCGTGGTCTGTCATACCAGTACATACATAGACAGTAAAGTAAACAGTACCAAGGGGTCCAACAGATAAAGTCATACATAGCAGAAATAATATATAAATGTCATAAATATTGTACTGATACATCAAAAGGGCCATACATATCCTAAGCCCGTACATATCATTAAGTCTGCAAGTAACATACATCAAAAGACACATAAAACTATAGCTACTAGCAAAAAGGTGCTATCTCAGATGACGGGGTCTGGTCCGAACTCTGGCTCGTCCTCGTTGGGCTCCTCATCTGGCTCAGGGTCCACCGTCCAAAATCTGCTGCGATGGATCTTCCGCTTCTTCGGCGGTGCAGACGTCAGGCTCTCCAGAAGCCACAAGTGAGTGGGGGTGAGAACGGTGGTTCTCAGTGGATAACTGTAGGGTCGTGGGGATCTGGTTACTCACTTATGCTTCGGCCGTCCAGGGATCTCTAAGTAATTCATGCATCTAGACATCCTACCAATTATTTCTTGCCTAAGTTCCTGGGCGGCTTTATCTA
>QANU01031231.1:2911-19215 GCA_003254905.1 Nissolia schottii
GCGTGGACTCGTTTCTCTTTACTTTAATCTTAGTTCTTTACTTTGGGGTCCCCCGTTCTTTCTTTATTACAGGACTGTTCCTGTCTTCTTTCTTTCAGGCCTTTGCCTGTTCTCATTCTTTCATACTTAGGTCTCACTACCTGCGTTGCTCATAACCAATTCATCTTGCTGAATTGGCAAGGGGCGTGTCTGTAAGACCCTGCCAAGAGAATAGGGATTTCCTAAGCATATAACTACTGACTCTGGCTAAGGCCGTTCGAATCCATGGTGATTCGTCGCCTCAGCTCTACTTTTATTTCCTATCAATTACGATCTTCGTTAAATTTTGGCGTAAACGTCTAGTTATCTAAGGTCATCCTAACTCTTACGACGACCTTTCCTCATGATGCATGCTCCAATTACACAAGTACATACATAACCATGCACGTTGGATTCCATAGAACCTTTAAAATCATAAGTTTCCAGTAGGCATTCGAGTGCTTAAAAGTTGTTCTTTCGATTGCTTCTTTCAATCGAATCCCTTAGGGATTCAATCGGCTGAAATCCTCCTCGGGGTCTCATTCGAGTGAAATCCCCAAGTATTCGATTGAAATCCAAACTCTTCTTTCATTCGAATCCGTGGGTATTCAATCGAATGCTACAGTGAAAAAATTCCCTAGAGAGCAAATTCTCCAGGGTTTTCTCCGCGTAATATTTTTGTCTTCTCCAGTAATCCAATCCATACAGTTATGGTTTCCAAACCTCAAAATCATCTAAATCTAGCTTCCCTAACTCATTCCCTATAGTTTTTGTAAAATAGTTTTTCATTTACATACACAGAAATGCATTTAAACAATCATTAAACAAACCACATAGACAGTGGGCTTAGAGTTACCCACTTCCTACGCGGATTTGGAGTTAGTAGGTGGAAAGTGGAGAAAATCCTCGTTGCAATGGTATGCTCCAAGAAATTTTCAGAAATCCGGTACCGCTCTCGCGATGTGCTCGAACAATACTATGAAAGTGAAAGTTTGAAGAAGCAGCAGAGCATTTATGACTCTCTGCCGCTTGCACATAGGGGCCCTTTTATAGCCGTGGCTCCCCCTGCTGTATATTCCGTAACGCTCATTGTTCCTTGCTTCAGCTCCAAGAACTCCGCCTCTTTCCGATCCTGTAATTCCCTGGGGAAATACTTATCCAGGAAGATCGTTTTGAACTGTTCCCACGACATTTCCACCCCTTCCTGCTCCACTGCCGGACGGGTCATATCCCACCATTCGGCAGCTGCCCCCTCCAGTTTCCTCAAAGCGAACTTGATTTTCTGAAAGTCCGTACAGGGAATATCCTGGAAGACCTATTCTATCTTCCTGACCCAGCCATGCACCAGATCTGGATCCATCAATCCCTCGAACACTGGCGGATTAGCCCGCATGAAGTCGTTGTACCGGAGAGTTTCGATTTCTTGAGCAGTCGGGATCACATTCCGCTGAGCAGTGGCGGCCGTAATCTGAGCGGTGGCCTTAGCTTGGACCTGAGCAGCATGCGCCACTTGTTGTAATATCTCTGACAAATCTACAGCAGCAGACTCTCGAGACGTGTTATCCCTTCTTGGAGGCATGTCTGAATATCAGCACCTGCAACATCCTCAGGCTCACTCGGACCAAACTGCTCTGATACCAAATGAAACACCCCTAGCCGATTCCATACGCTCGAGCCGTACGTAATACCGCTAGGTTGTTTACTTCCTGGTCTTTTTCCTTAGTTTTTCGAAAATATTAACTTTAATAAAATAGGGACCCAATTTCTCTCTTTCCTTTTCGTTTTAAACATACAGTTTAAGACATAGGAGCCGTGCGTGCCACAGAATAATATAACAAACGATATCTCTAGTAAGTTGAAATTAAGTTAGTGGATACATAGATTACACACATAAGGGGTCCCCTACAGATACAAATACACACCATATACTAGTTATATTACATAGCCCACATACATGTTCCACAATTACATTTATTCTCCTCCTGATATCTACTACACAACCATCTAAGTCTCCTTGTGCACATCCTCCTCAGGTTCCACAGCATCAGCATAGTACGACTCATCTTCTATCCCTGGAGCCATAAGCGAGTGGGGGTGAGAACGGTTGGTCCTCAGTGAGTAACATTTCAATCGTGGCTTTTTATTTCTCGGTTATTCTCCAGCCGCTCAGAGTGAAGTCTAGGTGTAGATGCATCTAATGTCCTACTGATTATGATCTTGGGCCTATACTCTGCGCAGCCTTATCTATGTTACTAGGTGATTGGCTCTCTAATCTTGTTATTACCTGGGCTTCGTGCTTTCTATCTAAACATCGCTATTAGGGATATACTATTCGTCGTGGGACGATCCCTTGACGATACATAATGCATGAACAGTTATACATAATGCTTAAGCAATTATACATACATATTTATCATCATATCATCATTCATCATTGCATACGTTTAATTACATAGTGCATGAGGGTGTCTGGGAAATCTCTTACGCATACCGGCTTACTCGGGTTAGCGTCCTTCTTCTTTTTTAGTCCTTCCACCCATGGAACCGTGGCCTTCGGTTACAACCTCCTTCTATTCCCTATCATGATGACCCGGCAGCGCTCTAACTGGAGTGGTAGCTAACCACGTTAAGCTCATAGGAGGAAATTCATCATCATGATAAGTACCACCATCCCCTTATCGGGATGGCGAGGGACCGGCCCTTTGGCGCGATCAGGCGTGGACTCGTTTCTCTTTACTTTAATCTTAGTTCTTTGCTTTGGGGTCCCCCGTTCTTTCTTTATTACAGGACTGTTTCTGTCTTCTTTCTTTCAGGCCTTTGCCTGTTCTCATTCTTTCGTACTAAAGTCTCACTACCTGCGTTGCTCATAACGAATTCATCTTGCTGAACTGGCAAGGGGCGTTTCTGTAAGACCCTGCCAAGAGAATAGGGATTTCCTCAGCATATAACTACTGACTCCGGCTAAGGCCGTCCGAATCCATGGTGATTCGTCGCCTCGGCTCTACTTTTATTTCCTAGGGTTCAATTATGATCTTCGTTAAATTTTGGCATAAACGTCTAGTTATCTAAGGTCGTCCTAACTCTTACGACGGCCTTTCCTCATGATGCATGCTCCAATTACACAAGTACATACATAACCATGCAGGTTGGATTCCATAGAACCTTTAAAATCATAAGTTTCCAGTAGGCATTCGAATGCTTAAAAGCTGTGCATTCGATTGCTTCTTTCAATCGAATCCCTTAGGGATTCAATCGGCTGAAATCCTCCTCGGGGTCTCATTCGATTGAAATCCTCAAGTATTCGATTGAAATCCATCGCGGTCTTTCATTCGAGTGAAATCCCCAAGTATTCGATTGAAATCCAAACTCTTCTTTCATTCGAATCCGTGGGAATTCAATCGAATGCTACAGTAAAAAAATCGCCCCAGAGAGCAAATTCTCCAGGGTTTTCTCCGCGTAATATTTTTCTCTTCTCCAGTAATCCAATCCATACAGTTATGGTTTCCAAACCTCAAAATCATCTAAATCTAGCTTCCCTAACTCATTCCCTACAGTTTTTGTAAAATAGTTTTTCATTCACATACACAGAAATGCATTTAAACAATCATTAAACAAACCACATAGACAGTGGGCTTAGAGTTACCCACTTCCTACGCTGATCTGGAGTTAGTAGGTGGAAAGTGGAGAAAATCCTCGTTGCAATGGTATGCTCCAAGAAATTTTCGGAAATCCAGTACCGCTCTCGCGATGTGCTCGAACAATACTATGAAAGTGAAAGTTTGAAGAAGCAGCAGAGCATTTATGACTCTCTGCCGCTTGCACACAGGGGCCCTTTTNCTCACGATGTGCTCGAACGATACCATGAAAGTGAAAGTTTGAAGAAGCAGCAGAGCATTTATGACTCTCTGCCGCTTGCACACAGGGGCCCTTTTATAGCCGTGGCTCCCCTTGCTGCATATAATTAATTAATTAATTATTAATTAATTATTATTATATTGTTATTCTATTATGGTTAGTTTAATTATCCTAGCCCTTATTCCGTTTTGATTATTTCTAACCGTTCCGGGTCCACACACGAGTCTCCAAAAATATCTCAAATTATATATTCGTGACCTAGAAATTTTCCCGGCTAGGTTGGCGGTCCAAAACAAGATATCGGGGAACATGTTTCCGCCCGTTATTCCTTCGCAGATCACTTTAGGGCCCGACCGGATCCCCGTTTGTATACAAAATTGAGCATTGCCTTCCGGGGCCTAGCAGGGTCAACACCTCCTAATTTCCCCTAATTTAAAAGGAAACTGGCTTCCTAAATAAATTTTCTCTGACCCAAATTCGGGTTACTTTGCACTTTTTGCCTAGTCAAAGTTGTGGATCGTGCCTAAGACCTCCCTTCGGAAAGTCGGGTTGTTACACTATGTCCACAATGTCTTACATGTTTCCTAATTACATAAATACCACGTGTCTCCTGAACATGTGCTTGAGTCCGATAAAGTACAATTAAGGGAGGATCTATCCCTACCCATGTCACCGCGTCAGATCATCGACCGAAAAACTCGCAAGACCAGGAACAAGGAAATACCTTTGATGCGTGTTTTATGGGAGCACGAAGGATATGAGGAACACACGTGGGAGTTAGAATCAGACATGACGAGTACATATCTGAAGCTATTCGAAGGTACTGAAATTTCGTGGGTGAAATTTTTTTAAGGGGATGGAATGTAACATCCCACTTTTTCCTTAGAGAAATTTTGCGTAATTAACAAATTTCGAGCCAGTTATTTCAGACTGAAAAGTTTGATTAAAAATTATTTTCTAAAAATCTCAGTCAAAAATAATGGTGTCATGATCTCGCAGGAAATTTTGCGAGATCCAGATCGGAGTCCGGTCATCTCCAGGAATTTAAATAAGTGTTAGAGGTACTCGTTATATCTTATAAAGGAAAAAATTACGAGTACCTAATACTGATTTAAATTCCTCATTTTAAATGTTTGTTTAATGTAGAATTTTGAGTAGATAATTTTCATTTTATTCGTTAATTTTTCGTACGAATGCTTGCACACGTAACCAGACAGTTAATAAACAAACATGACCGAAATTGTATTAATTTCAGAGCCAATTTCAGCTCCCTCACTTGTAGCACGGCAATCCCATGCCTCAACCACCTAACCCATCACCTCACCTTACCCACCACTGTGCAATCATCAACACCTCCATCCCATTAAATCTCCAAATTCTTCGTCATTTTCTTTCACTCACCGGAGCTTCCCTTCACTACCTCTGTAGCTTCATTCTCCTCATATCATCTCTTATTTTCCTTTTTCACTTCCTCGACCATTTACCTCAACTTCCCCAAGTTTTTCTCAAACCCACATACACCCCTAGCCACCACCACCTTCAAGCACTATCCTTGGAGAAGGTGGCCAATAGCTTGGAACTCCAAGCACCGCGAGGAAAAACTCTCCTCAACATCCATCCCACCAACCTTCCGAAGAAAGTGGGTGCAAACTTGCCTAAACCATCTAGTGGCGGTTCTATGATGTATTTGTTCTTGTTGTGATTTTAGATATAATATGTGATAAACATTTCTAAATGAACTTCATATATTATTGATGTATTTTTTATTATTAAAATCTGCGACTAAATGGCAAAAATTGGTTAAGGAACCAAGGATTTGAGAAAATGGAAACAGAGATGTTACAAGTCTGTGGTCATTTGAATGACCAGAGTCATGGTCATTCAAATGAACCACGGGATCCCTCGAGAACGAAGAGCAAAATAATGTGGACATTCAAATGACCACTATAAAGTCATTCGAATGAACCACAAGAAATTCTTCTAAAAAATTGAGCCATACATGAGTCATTCGAATGACCAGGCCTTGGGTTATTCAAATGAAACTCAAAATTTTTAACGAGAAATCATCAAGTACAAGTCATTCGAATGACTATCACTAGTCATTCGAATAAGCCATTAATTTTACCAAATTGAGAGTGCAAGGCCTATATCATTCGAATGACCCATTCAAGGTCATCCGAATGACCCATTTCAAGCACTTATCTGAGAGCCAAAATCCTTTGGCATTTGAATAACCTTCGTAAGGTCATTCGAATAACTCAAGGTTGAGTTCCTAGTATTAAGTTTCCCCTATTTGTGTACATGTGTTATGAACTTTAATTATGTTCTTATGCATCATGAGGACGCGGTTGTCACTAGGTGCATAGGACAACCCTAGATCATTAGAAACTTGTAGCCTAACTTTAAACGAAGACCATAATTGAACCTTAGGAAAATGAGTTATCCTAGGAAGGTTCCAGCTACGATGGGATCAGAAGACCCTATAGTAAAGTACGTAGTATTGTAATTGGGAATCGCCTCTCTTGGCACGTCAAGCATGACAAGCCCCTGCCAGTTTAGCAAGATTGACTGGTCTAATAATCAAGAAACGCAGGCTCAGACCTAAACACAAGCTTTGCCTGGAATGAAAGATAAGGAAAGGATGAAAAATAAAGTTTACGCCAAGTAAAGAAAGTCAAGGTTGCCAATAAGGGCATGCAAAAGTCAAGTCAAAGGAATGTTATATAAGAAACGAGTCCACTCCTGGTGTCATCGAAAGGGTAGACCCTTCACCATCTGGGCCACCAGGTGGCCACTCCCTATCGTCAGCTGATGAAGAATGCTTTCAAGAAATCGTGGTTAGCTACCACTTAGGTAAGGAGCGCTGCCTGGTCGTCGATTATACGGAAACATAAGTGGGTTGTAGCTGCATGGGAATGACGGTCCCATGGACTGCAAAGGAGAATGATGGACAGGAAAGTAATGAAAAAGGACGCAGCCTTAGGAGCGTAATAGAAAGTGTAACACCCCTGCTAACTGCCCACTTCCATGGTAGTAAGCAATACTCACAGGGTTGTTATTCGTTGTGTCGGGTTACCTTTAGCCCTTACCTTTACCTTTGTAAATAGCTTATACGCAAAAAATGGACCACTTTGAAAATCGTTCGTGTGCTTATCAAGTTATAAACTAGGAGCCGTGCGTGATTAAGATAACTTATAACAACAGTCGCTAATAACCGAAGTAGAACATGAAGAGTAGGTGTGTGTGTGTATATATATATAATTACAATCAAGGTCCCAAAACACAGTTACACACTTGTCTTAATAATAAATATTTACACAAAATGTAGAAAAGACATATAGCATAATACAAAACATCTTACACCTTAGCGCGATCGTCTTCACTTTGCTCTTGCTCTGACCTACAGCCCTCGGTCGTCTGCCATACGTCCCTTGGGTCGATCTCCTCACTGTACACACCTGGATCCATAACCGAGTGGGGGTGAGAACTCTTAGTCCTCAGTGGGGTTCCTTAGCACTATCTATCGTTCATTTTCTCGGTCATCCTCCAGGCCGTTCAGGGGTTTCTACGTGATCATGCATACTAAAATCCTACTGATTTTTATGTTTGCTTAAGATCCTTGATAAGTGCCCAAATTACGCAATTTTCAACC
Source organism: Nissolia schottii (assembly GCA_003254905.1). NCBI lineage: Eukaryota > Viridiplantae > Streptophyta > Magnoliopsida > Fabales > Fabaceae > Nissolia > Nissolia schottii. The sequence goes on from QANU01031231.1 coordinate 10,437, forward strand.
ATTAAAATGGCACTTATTCGTTTATGTTTTAAAGAATTATCTAATTAAATTTCCCCAATTTTGCAGGTTTATAATATATTTTGAAGAAAGGATGCAAGCATAATTAATTAGGAAGAATCCCATAATGAATGGAGAAAAGGGCAAAAGTGGAAAAGAGCTAAAAGACGAAGATAGAACAAGACCGTTCAGCGGTATAGAAGGCTCGCTCAGCGCACAAGGACAAGACCGCTCAGCGATTGCACCCTGGCCGCTCAGCGGTACCGCCACCGGAGCCACTTGCAGCCGCCGCATTTATTGCGCCAGCTGGCGCCAACCTGGATTACGGTGCCGCCCCTGCAAAAGCTGCCGGAGCATTTATTACACCACGTGAAATGATTACACCGCTCAGTGGATAACACGCATCGCTCAGCGAAGAAGCCTTTATGGCTCAGCGGTGGTGCCTAAACCGCTGAGCGATGGCCATCAGATTTTGCCTATAAATAGAGGAGGCCGTGCCATTCATGAATCATCCCTCAAATCTTTCATACACCCTCTTTCCCCATGAAATACTTCATTCTTTTACACTTTTTAGCATAGTTTAGTTTAGCAACAAAGAGGAGGCCGGTGAAGAAGCCAGGAGATCGAAGAAGCTTGGCGAACCACTATCATGATAACGTGATAGCGTGTCATGGTAAGCGTCTAAACCTTGCCTCTGAGATTCTCTTGTAAGATGGATTTCTAATCCTCTTGTTGTTGGGATTTTGATAAGTATTGTAGTATGATTGTATCCATGTACTTTTGCATATGAATTATTCAGTTTCTTATGATTTGCTTGAATGATTTTACACTTAATGCTAGCTTTTGTTTAGTGTTTTGATTCTTGATTTGGGACTTATTTGTATGAACGAAAGTTATACTAATTAAGTTGTAAACCAAGTTAAGACCAATATTACTATGCTAAGCTAGATTCTAAACTTGAACGTTATGAACGAAAGTTACAATCATTAGAGTTGGAACTAAATCATTTCATCTAATTCTTGTTGCCATAACTAGAATAAGGATTAGCCGTTTTAACATCTAGAATAACGCTGGCGTACTTTGTTAAGCTTGTGTGCGAAAGTAACAGTTTAATAAAGGAAACCTGTGTTCTTTTCATGCGCGAAAGCGATGAACAAGTTAAGAACTGGTGGCGGGCAATCAATGAAATGATGATTCTATGTAATAATTAACTGGATGCATGAAACTATGATATGATTCAATTCCCAACAAGCTTCCGGATCTACCTCTGATTTGTTGCCTATTTACTTTTATGTTGTTTATTTATTTACTTAACTATCAAAACAAATTTACCAATCCTTCACTTTGTTGTTTAATTAACTAAACTCAAGAAAGGTACTTTTGCAACTCCCTGTGGATTCGACTGTACCCGACTATACTGCAATTGGATCCCTTGTGGATCTGAAAGCCATAAAGAAGGATATATTATTTTGAAACGACTGAAAGTTCAAATTAAGCTTCTAACAAAAGCCTTGAACAAACACGCAGATTTGGCTTTCATCAAAATTGGTGCCGTTGCCGGGTTTGTTGCCGGAAATGATGCCTTTCGAGTTGAATTGCTATTTGGCTTTCATCAATCCTGAACAGCTTTATCTAAGTTATTAGGTGATCGGGGAACTAGTCTTTCTTATCTAGGTTCTCGCGCTTTTTATTCCTAACCGTCGTAACATAAACACATATACATGTATGCTGACAGACACAATTGGTCATCAAGCATATGTTGCGCGGGAAACATTCCACCATGCATGCCAGGCACGGGAAGTCATGCTACCTTCGAGCATGGTATATTTCATCAATGCAGTGGATTATTCATCATGCCGATGAGGCACGGTATTCAATACATGGAACTCATCATTCATCATAACTATTCTTGTCCCATACTTCCTCGTACACCACAGGACCTTCGTCCCCATGGTGGTGTACGACCTACCTTTACTGTCTGTTCCTCGAGCCCACACGACTCCACCCTCTTACCGGGTGGCGAGGGGCCGCCCCCGTGGCTAAGCCGGAAGCGGGCCGTATCATCATTCATTCATTCTTACATCATCATTCCTTCATAACATGTCATGCATAACATTGACCATATGCACATTTATCTTCCTCATTATGCTCTTGTTCCTACCTTTCATTCTCATCTTCATTCATTAAGCATTCATTAAACAACAACCTCTAGTGATCTATCCTCATGATGCATGCTTTACCAAAACACATCAACATATAACCACATAATCACATCATAGTCCAAATATAAATCATTCGGCCATGGGAGTGTTGGAACCAGGCAGCATAAGATACCTTTCATAACCTTGCTCTCATAAACTTTCATAAACCGAATCCCATGAAGCAACCACGGTTCAGGCAGCTCAGCGCCCATGAGTACCGCTCAGCGCTCACTGGCACCGCTTAGCGCCCACAGGTACCATCCAGCAGTTCCTCAAATCAACGTAGTCACCGATCAGTTTTCAAAGCAATTTTCCAAGGTTTCTATCCCAGGCCGCTCAGCGTCCTAGTCGTGACTGAAGTCCCTCCTTTGTTTTCTTGTTGTTTCTTGAAACCATTTTCCATGGCAACTTCTTGGGCTTCACCACCAGTTCCAACCATCACCATACAGTCATGTTTAACTTAGAAAATATAGGAAAGCATAGCAAAGTCATCTACCTATCCTAACCAAGCATTTCTAACATAGGCATAACATAAGCATACAATCAAACCAACACATAGAGCCACCAAGGAGGTGAGCTAGCTTAGGATTACCCACTTTATTAGAGCCTTAGAGAGGATTAGAGAAGGTTGGAGATGGTGGAAGTTCCCTAGGTGCCTAGCCTCCCGAACTGGTTTCCTGATCTCAACAGGGTCTCTGAACCGAACGATTTTCTGGCAGAGTTTTGGTAAGGATGTGAATATGTGAAAAATGAACGAAATGAAGGGTTATTTATAGGGGAGGGAGGCCGTGGATGCAAGGGTAGTTTGGTCCACAAAATTTGGCTAAAATTACCATTTTGCCCTTTCTAATTTAATTTACAAATTAATTAATTGTTTTGGATAATTATAAGGTCACATCAATGAATAGTAACCCTTATTTTAATAATTTTTCTTGGAAAATTTGATTACCCACGTGGTCAAGTCAGATTTGGGTCCCGCCAGGTCCCGTTTCGCTCGTGTTTGGTCGCTCGCAGTCCTGGTGCGTCGCACACGGTCGTCTGAAAAATATTCTGAGCATACCGTTGATGAAAGCCAAATCTACGTGTTTTAATGCTTTTGTCAAAAGCTTAGTTTGAACTTTCAGTCGTTTCAAAATAATATATCCTTCTTTACGGCTTTCAGATCCTCAAGGGATCCAATTGCAGTATAGTCGGGTATAGTCGAATCCATAGGGAGTTGCAAAAATACCTTTCTTGAGTTTAGTTAATTAAACAATGAATTGAAGAGTTTGATAATTTGTTTGATAGTTTAAAATAAGTAACTAAACAACATAAAAGTAAATAGGCAACAAATCAAAGGTAGATCCGGAAGCTTGTTGGGATTTGAATCATATCATAGTTTCATGTATCCATTTACTTATTACATAGAATTATCATTTCATTGATTGCCCACCACCAGTTCTTAACTTGTTCATTGCTTCCGCACATGAAAAGATCATAGGTTTCCTTTGTTAAACTGTCACTTTAGCATACAAGCTTAACAAAGTACGCCAGCGTTATTCCAGATGTTAAAACGGCCAATCTTTATTCCAGTTATGGCAACAAGATTAGATGAAATGATTTAGTTCCAACTCTAATTATTGTAACTTTCGTTCACAACGTTCAAGTCTAGAATCTAGCTTAGCATAGCAATATTGATTTTAACTTGGTTATGACTTAATTAATATAACTTTCGTTCATACAAGTAAGTCCGAAATCAAGAAGCAAAACACTAAACAAAAGCTAGCATTAAGCATAAAATCATTCAAGCGAATCATAAGAAACTGATAAATTCATATGTAAAAGTACATGGATACAATCATACTACAATACTCATCAAAATCCCAACAACAAGAGGATTAGGAATCCATCTTACAAGAGAATCTCAGAGGCAAGGTTTAGAGGCTTACCATGACACGTTATCACGCTATCATGACAGTGGTTTGCCAAGCTTCTTCGATTTCCTGTCTCCTTCACCGGCCTCCTCTTTGTTGCTAAACTAACCTAAGCTCTAAAGTACAAGAGAATGAAGTGTTTTGTGGGGGAAGAGGGTGTATGGAAGATTGGATTATGAATGGCACGGCCTCCTCTATTTATAGGAAAAATCTGATAGCCATCGCTCAGCGGTTTGGGCACCACCGTTGAGCGATAAAGGCTTGCCCGCTGAGCGATGTGTACTTTATCGCTGAGCGGCTTAATCATTTCACGCGGTGTAATAAATGCTCTGGCAGCTTTTTGCAGGGCGGCGCCGACTCCAGGTTGGCTCCAGTTGGCGCAATAAATGCGGTGGCTGCAAGTGGCTCCGGTGGCAGGATCGCTCAGCGGTCGAGGTACTACCGCTGAGCGATTAATCCTTTGTCGCTGAGCGATATTTCGTCACCGCTGAGCGGTCCTTTGCTGATTTTGTCATTTTGTTTCTTTTTCTGCTTTTGCCCTTTTTGCTCCATTCTTTATGGGATTCTTCTCCATTAATTATGCTTGCATCCATCTTTCAAAATATATTATAAACCTACAAAAAATGGGGAATTCATTAGATAATTCGTTGAAACATAAGCGAATAAGTGCCATTTTAATAGATCAAAATTGCGTAAATTGGGCACTTATCAATCGTCGCGATCCCCACATTTCCCTTGACATAGAATTGAGGTCAACTCAAGGCATTTGAGAATTTTTCTCCGGAGGAGTATTATTCACAGATACCTTTGATGCCTCGTTGAACTCTCGTGACCACAGACAACCGTTCCGCCTGCACTGCTGCAATCACCTGTTCTCGCCTATTCTCCCTCCTTAAGGTTTTGGGGTTCATTTTAGGGATTTTATAATCTTTCCCTCCATAAGGTAGGGTTTGAAGAGGCTTGAAGCCCTCTGCTCAACTTTACTGGCTAAACGGGGCGAAACGGGACTGTTCTAGTGTCTGCGGAATCTCCCGAAATTGAGCAGAACTCTGTTTTTCTGACGGTTTGATTTTTCCATCAAATTCTAAGGACCAAGAGAAATATTTTAAGTGTCTTCAGATTTTTGAAAAACTAAGCAGAAAAGTTCCTACAGACACGTATAATTATACGGATTTGTTTGTTACGCGAAATTTTTATAAGAGGGAAAAATCGGGATGTTACAGAAAGTCCCCAAGCCCCTTATACATGAATGGAAAATGTATATATGTATAAGTATATGTATATGTATAAAGTATGTATGGCAAGAAGGCTTAGCTGGTTGCCTTGAGATAAACCCCTAAAGTACCCTAAGTATGGGACGATCAACGTTAATAAGCTCGATAGAGGATACCTAATGACTAGGATAAAGATTAGCTTTTCTCCTTGCACTTAGTAACTTAGATAAAGCTATTAAGGAATAGTGAGAACAAAAATGAATTATGGAAAATAGAATGGCATGACACTTAGAAAACTCCTGAGCAGCCTGGATCATAATCGAGCTAACGAAAAGTAGTGACCCTTACATTATTTATCTGAGAATGCATCATTCTCACCCCCACTCGCTTGTGATTCCAGGTGCCACTGATGACTCTCCCACTGGTGGAGACGACGTTGCTAATCAGTATGACCAGACAAATTGACCCGGTTATCAGGATCATCACGGAGACCCGTCTATACCTACTGACTACCGCGATGCACGATCCTTTTCCTGATCTGGTGCCCCCACTTGAGCCGCTTTGAATCCAAGGGCAATTGTCGACCACCCCATCGAGATAGAGGACACCGAGGATGAGGACATGATGGAGATAGACTCGGGCGAGAAAGAGGAATCTGCAATAGCGGCGGAGGGGGAAGACCCCGACGAGGACTCAGACTACGAATAAGGTTACTCATAGCGGGAGGGCAACTGATCTAGTTTCTTTGGTCTCCGTGAACATTTTGTACAGGCTCAATGGAATTACCCATTAGCCCTTAGTATATGTAAAGGATGGTGTTTATAATTTTTTATGGCTTTATGAAATTCTCGAAAGTGACTGCTACTAGTTAAGAATGATATGTAATATATTGACTCATGCTTGGTTACTATTACTGCACTGATATTCTTTTGCTACGTACTATCAAGGACCGTTACGTGTTAATTTCTATTATGAATATTTGTGTACTAGATTAACATTTTGCTCGCCTGTTAATTGTTAAGCCTAAAATGTAACAACCCTGCTAACTGCCTACTTCCCAGGTAGTAAGCAATGCTCACAGGGTTGTTATTCGTTGTGTCGGGTTACCTTCAGCCCGTACTTTTACTTTTGCAAATATCTTATATGCAAAAATATGGACCATTTTCAAAATCTTTTGCGTGCTTTATCAATTTATAAACTAGGAGCCGTGCGTGATTAACAGAATATATCACAACAATCGCTAATAACCGCAGTAGAATATGGAGAGTGTGTGTATATAGATATAATTACAACCAAGGTCCCAAAGCATAATGACACATAGCCATAGTAATAAATATTTACACAAAACATATAAAAGTCATAGTCATAAGACGATACATATATCATCCTAATGTCACTGTCATTCCTTTGCCTTGACTTTGATCTGCTGCAGTCTTCTGTCGTCTACCAGACGTCCCTCGGGTCAATCCGCTCGCTCTGCACACCTGCGGGATCCATAACCGAGGGGGTGGGGGTGAGATCACATGGTCCTCCGTGGGATTCCTTAGCACTACCACAGGTTCATTTTCTCGGTTATTCTCCCAGCCGTTCAGGAGATCTCTAAGTGAGCATGCATGCTAAAATCCTACTGATTATTATCTTGGCCTAGGATCCTGAACAGCTTTATCTATGTTACTAGGTGATCAGGGAAACTAGTCTTTCTTATCTAAGTTCTCGTGCTCATTGTCTATACTTCGCGTATATACATAGGCCATCTCGAGCATTCTCCTGACGACTACACAGACATACCTCATTATATACTTATACTTTCTTTCTTTTCATTTTGTTCTTCCGAGCCAGGCGTGAACTCCTGGACCCCGGTCTCATTCATCCTTTCTTTACTTTCTTTCTTTTCATTTTGTTCTTGCGAGCCAGGCGTGAACTCCTGGACCCTGGTCTCATTCATCCTTTCTTTACTTTCTTTCTTTTCATTTTGTTCTTTCGAGCCAGGCGTGAACTCCTGGACCCCGGTCTCATTCATCCTTTCCTGTGTCCCAGTACTCCCTCGTACACCTCAGGACCGTCGTCCCCATGGTGGTGTACGACCTGCCTTCTTTGTCTGTTCCCCGAGCGAACACAACTCCACCCCCTTCCTGGGTGGCGAGGGGCCGCCCTGACGGCGTAACCGGAAGCAGACTTAACCACACCTCCTCGTACACCCTGGGACTCTGATGTCCTTTTCGATAATTTTGTCCGGGATCAATATAGGAGGCATGAAGTACGTGAACATGCATTCATTCATGGACGAGCAAAGACACAAACCCTAGGAGAGCACAGAGAGCAAGATCGAAGACGAAGGTTCCAAAGGGAGAGTGGAAGAATCATAGATTTTGGGAATCTCACATGTAATTCTCCTATGTATTCCTTATTCTTCTCATACTCCATGTTTATGTCTGTAATTTCTTGGAACATGAACTAATTCCCTTAATTTAGGGCTCTGATGTGAACTATTGTGTTGTGATAATTTGATCGAAGTTATTCAATCATGAGTCGTTTGTTATGTTATTTTATTGGTCGCTTGATCACCAATTAAATGATTTTTTTGTCTTGTATGCAACTCAAGAGAAGGAGTATGAGAGTGCGCCTTTTAAAATAGCCATAGGTTGAACGAAAATCTGAGAGGAACAAGTGCGACGTATGCAATTCTTAATTAAGAGCTCTTAGATCAAATTAGGATTCAAGTGAGTAGTTTGCACTAAGAGATTATGCTTCCAGCCCATGAGAATATAATTACTTGTTCTTGAGAGAGACTATTAATTAGGAAATGAGTTCTAACTGACAATTGATTTAATTATAACTTAATAATTGAGATTGGATTATAGAGTCATGATAGGATAAGTCGGATGCCCTAAATGTTCTTCCATTGAATTCAACAAAATTGAAATCTTATAATTTTAAAAATAAGATAATTATAGAATGGAAATTTTAATTTAGAAATGTTTGAACGAAAATAACTTTTATAGTAATAGTAAAATCTTAAAACGAAAATATTCATATAATAAATCTGTTAAATACTCGTAAAAAAAAAAGGAGAAAAATACTACGATAAAAAATAACAATAACAAATAACAAAAAACAGATAAGAAAAAGTCCCATCTGTTTTCCTCCACCGAACTTGCGATTATTTATTTATTTATTATTAAAAAGCCACCTTATTTTTCAAGCACACTGTTATTTATTTATATAAATATTAGCACCCGCTTACGCAATTGAGAGTAAGTACTATTTTTGACCTTTCGTTTTCTGGATCTAGGGTTTCTCTTTCTGACGACTTGCTCTTTCATTCCAGCAGCAGCAACAACAATCTTCAAAACCCAATCATCAAACCCTAGCTTGATCCACCAAAAAATCACTCTGAACACACGAACACGAACCGTTTACACGATCGGAGTTTCGCGATCGTGCGCACTCATCA
>QANU01031233.1:1389-13359 GCA_003254905.1 Nissolia schottii
ATATCTTTGGAATTGAATTTGAAATAGGGAAGTTATTCCGAACGAGTAGTACTGGGGATGCAACAGATATTGCATGGCGGTTATGGAGAATGTGCATACACAATCAGGAAAGTGTCTAGAGAGTTTTTTGCCAAGTAAAGACATTGGAGCAAACATTGTAACATCCCATTTTTTCCATTAGTAAAAAGTTCGCAAAGATAAATGTAAAACAATTCCTAAATTTAGTTAGGAAGGTTAGAATAGGAGTCTTAGGTTAAGAATATCCCTAAAACATAGGGTTTTGTCGTCCTGCGAAATTCCGCAGACATCAGAAGGACTATGTCCGATCACTGGGAATTACTGACGCATCAAAAGTATCTGCGAAGAACACTCCTCGGAGAAAAATTCACAAATGCCTTTGGTTGACCTCACTTCCATCTTAAGGGAAATTAGAGGATCGCGGCAGTATGATCGGAATATTTTTCGGACGACCGTGCGCGACGCACTGGGACAGCAAACGACCAAACACGATCAAACGGGACTGGGAGGCATCAAAATCTGAATACCCCACGTGATGCTAATCAGATTTTTGTGAAAATTAATAAAATAAATGTTACCATTCATGGATGTGACCTTTTATTTATCTAACCTAATTAATTAATTAATTAACTAAATTAATAATGGCATAATGGTAACTTTGAGAAAGAGAAAAATGGCAAAATGGGGGCAGAATTTCGTGGTTATAAATAGCCATGCCACCAGTCCATTGAACTCACATTCAAGCCCTCTTAGAAGAGTTGAAACTCTGCTCGTGTGCGCTGCAGTCTAGTTGCTAAAGCCCGACAAAAGCTAGGAAAACGCTCTGTGCTTGGAGGACTACTCTCCCACACCTTCCTCACCATCCAACCAGCTCTTAAGGAAGTGGGTAACTTAGTTTTACTCACCTCCTTGGTGTTCTTGGGTTCTTTGTGTAATCTTGTGTATGTATGTGTGCTTGTGGATGATTATAGTATGCTATGTAGACATGGTTATGCATGTAGATGGTTAGGATGATTTTAGGTGACTAGTGATGGATGAAATGGAGTGTTCTAAGCCTTGAAAGAGTATGAAAGTTGGTTGAGAAAAGTTAAAGAAAGTTGGCCAAGCTCTCGGGTTACAGGTGCTGAAAGCCTCAGGGCGCTGAGCGGCCTGGGCTATTTCTGAACCTTAACGCGAGAGAGGTTACGTGGTGAGTTTCAGGTCAGGGCGTTGAGCGGCCTGTGGCCTGGATGCCACGTAAGTTTGGATAAGGATGGCCCAGGACCTGAGGGGCTCAGGGAAACGCTGAGCAGCCAAGCAGGGCGCTGAGCTGCCATAAGGGTGCGCTGAGCGGGCAAGGCAGGGCGCTGAGCGGCTTGAGAACCCTAGGACCCTAACTAGCCTTACCTGAAAGGGCTAAGAAAAAGAAATCAGTTCATGGAGACACATCATTCCATCTGCATCACTCTAAGCCACCTAAAGAACGACAAGGCATGACACGACTATTGGCGCTAAGAAATAAATGCATCATGAGGAATGGTTGCTATTAGGGGTAGAGCAACCTTAGATAACTAGTATGGATTGACCTAATGTGTAAAGATGATAATTGAACATAGGAAACTGATAAATTCTTAAGAAGGTCCGACCACCAAGGGTCGGTGTACCTTGAAGAAAGGACCTAGTTGTATAATAGGAAATCCCTCTCTTGGCACGTCATACTTGACAAGCCCCTTCCCAGTCTAGCAAGAAGGACTGGTTTATGAGTGTCATACGCAGGTTTTGACCTGAACGCGGGTTTCAACCCGGTACAAGAGAAAAGAAAGTAAGGAAAGAACGCTTGAGCTTTTACGTCATGACATTTAAAAGACGGGTAAGATGCCCACGAAGTTCGGACATAAGAAAGAAAGAAAGTCGTCCACAAAGTTTGAATGTAAGTATTAGAAAAGTCATCCACGAAGTTCGCACGCTGTCCACAAAGTTTGAAAGTAAAGACCAGAAAAGTCATCCACAAAGTTCGGACGCACACGAGCCCTTACTCGCCAGTGCTACCACAAGGGCATGCTCCTGCCATTCTACCAGCAGAATGGTTGCAAGCATGATGTAGCTGTAAGGGGATGGCGATCCCGCAGTCTACATGGGAGCGAGGGCATCCAGTAACAAAAAAGACGCAGCCTAAGGTGCGTAAGAGAAAACCCTTACCCCTCATGCATAATATGTATGTGATGAATGTATATGTATATGATATTGAACGCATTAATTAACCATCCACTAACACGCACAAGACGGTTTACATAGTACCGCGAGTAAAGATAACAAGCGTGAACACTTAGGTAAGTCAAAGATTAGTGTTCCCCATCACCTAGTAACATAGATAAAGCTACTCAGAACCGTAGGCCAGATAATAATCACTAGGGAGTCCAGTATGTATGAACACCTAGAGAACTCCTGAGTGGCTGGAATCATAACCGAGTTAATCGACCCTCACTAGCCTATAGTTATTGTAACATCCCGAATTTTTCCTTAGGGAAATAATCGTAATCATAAATATTTAAGTAATTTCTAATCATGATTAGAGGATAAGAATGGAAAATTATTAGGTAGAATATCCTTGGGAAATAAAACGTGTCGCGGTGAAAAATTCGGCAGACAACCGAACAGCCGTTGTTCGTCAATGAACCTTTGGCACGCAAAACGGTGTCCGTGAAAATAATCTCCTGGAGGAAAATTTCACAAACACCTTTAATATTAATACCCTTAGGTAGGTGGGNCACGATTTTACCCGATTTTACACGATTTTACACAGAAACGATTTTACCTCCAATTTAACTAGATTTTACAATCTAAAATCGTAAAATCGTACGATTTTACGATTTAAAACTCGATTTTAATAACAATGCTTCGCAGCAAGATTAGAAGTTGAGACCTCGAGACAGGGGACGTCGCAGAGACATGGATGTACGTCATTGTGGAGTGCCCTAGCCCGCTGCGGGAAGCAGTAGCAGCCCCTGCAGGCACAGGATCATCAGCTAACGACCCCATCCTCATTGATGTTGAACAGGAAGAACCCCCTCCCTACGAGAAGGATGTAGAAATCGATCCAAACTACTGGCCACCCCANTATTTATTACGCTAATTATCCGTACAGTGAAAAAGCGGGATGTTACACCAACCTCTGAGACAACTGTATCGCCGAGGAGCCCGAAAGAGAGTCACTTTCTTCTAACACCGACAATTCGCGCCTCCTTGCACAGAGACTGGCCAGAGATCTTGGAAACTCCCCCACTGAAGCAGACGAACCGGCGGAGAATGACCCAATGAGTGAGGACTCTCCAGAAGATGAGGAGGACGAGGACGAGGAGGAAGACACTGACCCCGAGCCTGAGGAGTAATGCTAGATCCCCATGACGAGTTGACGTCTCTTGCGACCATTTTTGCTAACCTGCGCTGCTATCACCCCTTTTTGCCTGACTATATAAATATGTATATTTATTAGCGGTGTTGTATGTACTTGACTGTTGTATTGGTTGTACTTTCTAGGATTAATGTATATGTATATATATATATATGTAGGATGGTACAATAATTATACATTAATGGATAAGGGACCCAGTTTCTATACTGTATGCATGGAAGTTTGCTAATTCTATTATAGTTCTATTGTTCGCCTGCTATAGTTCCTAAACGCACTTACTGAGCCTAAGATATAGCTCTCATGCTCTTAGCTCCTAGTTGAAATATAAAAGTAACTTCAGGTAAGAAGGAAAGAAAAAAAACAGGGTCCATATTTTGAGATAACAGAACTATTTTCTACAGATAACTAGGGACTATAAGTATTCCCACACAACGAATAATAACCTTGCGGACGTAGATTATGACTTAAGCATTAGCTGTTACCTAGGATGTTGCAAACACCAACCGCACAAATGGACACGTGGCGAGCATGAAGACCTCAACACCTATAAATAGGACATCGTGGGATAAATCAATTCGAAAGAAACCTTGGTGAATTCTCATACACGTCCTACAACAATTTGAGTATAGGAGAAGAATCAAGTAATTTCCTTTTACTTGTTTTTTCTGTCTTTCAATTTCTTTAGGATTAGTTCTTTCTTTGTAATTTTACTTCTTTATTCCTCTGTTGTTTATTAATTTGCTCTTGGTTATTGTACGAATATCAATATTGATCAATCGTATTAGTTATAATTCCTCTCTCCAAACTCGCATTCTCACTAAAAGGATCCTCAAAATACATATTTATCCCTACTTTATTTGATTTTTGTGGTGAACATCCCATCAAAAATTATAAATCAAAATTCCTATAAAACAATAGTATAAAAAGATATCATAATTAACACATTAATGTTTCATACTTTATTACACAAAATTAAATGGTTATGCCAAAAAAAAATTTATTTCATTCTAAGTGAATATCGCTCTAAATGTTATTACATGGAAAAAAAATTAATGTTAAAATAAAGTAAATATAAATTTATTAGATTTTGAGGATGTATTAAAATAGATAAAGATGAGGAGGTATTAATGTATTAGGATATACTTTTTCTTTAATTTTAATAATGAACAATATTCCTCTAAATGTAAACAAAGGAAAAGATAAAATTTTTAATATAAAAATAAACTAAATGTATATTTATTAGGTTTTGAGATGTATTAAAGTAGATAAAGGTGAGTGAGAAAGCAGTTAATCAAATAATAAAAAAGGTGAGGAAGGATTTAGATATATATATAAATAATATAAAGAATAGACATGAGGAAGTATGTAAGAAAAAAAAACTTAAAACGGCACAACCGAGCCTTAAACAAGGTGAAAATATTAATTATATATTAAGTGTTTCTAATTTTTGTTAGGGGTCATAGCCCTTGCATACCCCACCCTGGATCGGGCCTTGATCCCATATATGCCTAAACAACAATGAAGTCATATGATAAGTCTAAAGAGAGGAAATCGAAAGACGAAAAACAAAACTGTTGGCTAAAAGAAGAAACTAAATTACTAATCTAAGAAACCAATCAAGTGTCACGTTAGATAAGCAAAGCAGAGGAGGGTAGTATGAGCATCTAGCGAGTACAATGAGTCAAAACTCACCCTGAATGAACTAATTTCATTTTGATTTTTTCTGAGCAAGTAGTTTCTTCCACACTCCTCCCAAAGGTGAACTTAACATCCAAGGCTAGATTACAAAAACTATTCACCACTTGTTTACCATAACAAGGAACCTGTGTTGGATTGTTCTTTACACTAATCTAAATGACACATCGTATATCTGGTGTCCTGCTAGATGGAGCACCCATAAAAGTCACCATTGGCATTTCTTCATCAAGGCAAATCTTCTTCCCAGCTCATCAGTGTCAAGGTCCAACGCTCTCTTTTTTGGACGATGTAGTCTACGAATTGGTCTTATTAATGTTGTGAGCCAACAACTTTGGCTTGTGCTTCATTGTAGGAGTGTTGTTGACATCACCATTTCCCTGTTGAAATTGGAAACTATCTCCAATCACAAGTTCCCCAATTCTACTAGTCATAGTTTGGCCATTACATGTTATGATCATAACATTGTTGTCATCCAATTCCTTGAGTTATGACTCTTGTTGCAGAGGCTTATGTGTCACACTAACCGGCATTGGCATAAGGTGACTTGAAACTCCTTCGTCAATGAGTGGCATGTTGACAAGTTGCCTTTTCAAGTCTTGCATAGACAGCTTAGAGAAACCCTTTAGACTGAAAGGCGTAGGCATATTGGATTTGAAGGAGCTTGTGATGACTGGTGTTCCTAAGTACATTAGGAAGGGTCGTGAAAACAAAAAAGTTGAAGCGCTGCAATGGTCAGGGAACCACTACAACAGTATAGAGAAGGTACAATGTTGTTTATGTGCTGCAACAGTATACCGAATTCGTCCAATATCGTTTAGGTTGCTTGGGGAGAGGTTTTGCTCCCCTATAAATAGAGACCCCCTCATAGAGTTTCAATTGCTAATTTCCTTTAGAGCTCATGAGGTTCCACCTAGTGTTGGGACTTTTGGCTCACTTATTCTTTTATAGAGAAGTAGTGTCCACCTAGGGTGCCAATGTTACGTCGTTCATTGCTTCTAGTGCAGTACTCCTTAGTCATAGTCCTTTCCAGGTGAGTGGAGGTCTTAGCGCGTTGACATTTGTGTCATTTTGAGGTACCGTCAATATTTATTTAGTTCAATTATTTATTTAGTTATTTATTTATACGCTCAATATTGTTTAGTAATTGCATGCATAGGCTTAGGTAGAAACTTAGATGCTTAGGTATAACATATTAGGATTATGCTAGGTTTTCCATAATTGGTAATAACATAGGTTATACAGATATAACGAGTAGTTCAGTAAGTAAAGGCTATAGTTAAATCACTAAGAAAATTAACGTCATAATTAATATACCAAGTGAATCCTAGGATAACAGACTTAGGGTTCCATAATAGTTAGATAAGTTGTATAGGATTAGTACCCCCGCATGAGTCTGGCATACTCGATAAGTCCAATTCCTCGGATGTAGCGTATCCACAAACCCAATTATCCAGCATAGCTCCTACAGTTGAGAGGTAGTTTAGAACCATTAACTAGGGTAGATACACCAACCTAGTTGATAGTTCTAGGACAATTAGTCAGTACAATGGTAACCATCAGTAAACACCAACAGTTAGTCAACAACATAGTAATACCCCAGTCCCGAGTTCATGACAGTTAGCTTAGTATGACCTTAGTAGACCAGTAGAAGTTAGCTTAGTATATATTTAGTAGTCCGCATGATATAGAGACTTAGTCAACCGTAACATGATAGTTAGTCAACACAGTAGTACTTACTAATAGCCCCATAATTAGTTAGTATAAAAGTAGCAACTAACCAAGTGTAGATGCAATAGACCAATAATAGTCGTAGGGCAGTTAACCAGTCAAGTCACGTCAACTAGGTTATAGTTTGGTAACATTTAGCTAGTGTGTCATCCTAGTATAGCTAGAGGTCATAGGACAGTAGTAAGCGTATAGTTGAACAATATAACCATAATAGAACATCAACCAATATAAACTTAACCATAGCGTTAGTAGAGGATAACCTAGTCAGTCCCAAGTAGTAAAACTAGATCAGTCGATCAGTGGTGATAAGGTAGAGTTGTAAGATGTTAGAATCATTAACCAGTGTAGTTGTCTTAGAGTAGTAAGTTGTCGCAGGACTGTAACTAGGGTTTAGGGTAGTGGTAGTAATTAGCGTAGCCATAACAGGTAGTGGTAGTGGTCAGAGTAGCCAGTCAACATGTAGGTAGTAGAGCCAATGTGAGGGGTTGAACTAGTTAGCGAATATCACGAATCATGGTAGTCAGCCAGTTCGTCGGTGTAGTCAGTAGTCATCTGTCAATCGTCAGCCGGTCAGTGTTAGGCAGCTTAGCCTCATTAGGTTATTCCATTATAGTAGTTTAGATAAGATAAATAGCATAGTAAAGGAACTAAATGTAGTAATTAGCATAATCAGTCACCTCTCAACATAATACGCAAACGTTAGGATAATAAACACAGATAATCTAGTAATCCATACAACCAATAATTCAAATAGAACAATGGATATACGAATCAGTAGTAATAAGCTAAGATCTCACCCAAGTATATAGTATTTAGATAGTGTGCATGTGATTGTTATGTGTATGGTTCAGTGTAGACTGGACGGGCAGGTTGTCCAGATACATCATAAGACCCCATATCTAGTTTGTGCCCTTATATTCATCCTGTTAGCACGAGTTTAGCATACTCGGTGAGTCCTAGATTCTTTTGCTTGTTGGCATGAGTTTAGTATATTCATTGAGTCCCAGACACAGGTTTAGCGTACCCGAACATCCTCATTATATCCTACGAGTTTAGCGTATCCTTCACAATACCGCAGGGACTTGTTCCGACAAAGCAAGGATAAGGATCAATCTCACCTTGACCAGGGTTTAAGAACCAATATCTCCTCGACCCTCGTGAGAAGGTGGACAAATTGAATATCAATAACTCGCATGGCATCTCAATTTAGTTACCGGCGATTCGAGTGACATCATCATTCATCTAGGCAGGTTGTGCAGATACACCGTAAGACCTAATATACAGCTTAATAAACTTAGTAGGAGTGTCGTTATCTACAGTAGGTGTGTCAGTACTTGTATAATTATTTATTGCAGTGTTTTTATTTATCTCAGTATGCTTTTAGATTGCATATGCCATATCGATACTTTGTATGTATACATGTATGATTCAATTGTTGTTGTATTGGTAATTAGTAGCATATGATTAATCATGTTTTGGTATATGCTATGTGGTATGATACCGTGGTACCCATTCACTGAGTGATGAACTTACCCCTTATCTATTTGTTTCAGACATGTGAGGACTATGGAGTTGATCCTTTATTACAATGGCGGTACGACGGTACTAGTCTTCGAGTCAGTGGTGAGCTATGCTTCGTAGCGGAGTAATTTGTCTTCTAGTTAGTAGTTGCTCTAGTAGATCACAGCAAGGTCTTCGGACGCTATGCTTAGATAGGCTTAGCAAGTTAATATCATTTTAGTTGAATAGTTATTTCAGGTGTAATATCCCATTTTGTAAAGAAAATGAGTTTATGAAATATAGTTCAGTCATTTATGTTTCATGTATGATCATATTTTAGTATGTTTTGAGGCTTCTGCAAGAGAATCGGTCTTGGCTTTTGGGTCATGATAGAGCTCTTTCTTATTAGCCAAGAATGTGCAGTTTGGTTCACATCCTCAACTCGCTGCCTCAATTGGACTACTTGGAGGCAGTTTCTATCTACATGACCCAAATGCCCATAGTAAAAACAAAATTACTAATGTGCTCATACCTGAATAAGACCTCCACCGGTTGTTTATCAAGTCCAATGATAGTCATTGACTTACGGAGAGCCTTCAAATACGTCCAAGAGAACCTTCACTTTTAGGATGTGGTTTTCTTTACCCACGTCTCCCAAAAGTCAACCTCTAAAACCTCACCAAATGTTGCACAATTTTTGTAGCCAACCTCTTTGGTCTTGTATTTCTCAAGCATGCCTCACAATTAAGAAGGAAAAAAAAAGGCCCATTCCATAGGGCAGGGCGGCCCTCAATTTTTCGCGAGACGAACACAAATTTTGAGCTCGTTTGAATTTTTAGCCTACACGGGCTGACTCGTTTAACTAATGGGCTGATGTGGGCTAAAGCGGGGCGAGGCAGGTTGGCTTGTGGGATGAAATTAAATTAAAAAATAATAATAAAATTAAATGGGCAAAAAAATTCGATAAAATTGTGTTGATTTATTTTGACTTTATAGACATGGATTATGTTGGGGACATTGAGTTCTTTTATTTTATTATACATTGGTATTTTTTTTGGTGTAATGTGTGTATATTTTTAGTTAAATTGTTAAATTATTTATTTATTTTTAAATTTTTGTTCCAACTCGCATATAGCTTGCTAACTTACAAGCTAAATAAAATGCGGGACTAATATAAAATTTTGATTCTCATAAAAAAAAATCCCCACCCCTTTTGTTATCCGTACCCACAATTGAATTTGAATTGGAATGTGAGCAAAATCCTCTTCAACAATCACGTCTGCCTGCCAGCGTTTTATGTTGAGCAAATGTCAAAGAATTACTAGTAAGTTAAGAATTATAATATGATTTGTGTTCAATTGCTATAACTAAAAGTGTATAATTTTTTTACACTCAAATCTTGACTCATACGTATAACTTTTTTTTTTTCATTATTCTAAAAATCATGCATATTAAAAGATCTAATTAAATGATAATATAAAATATAATGCATAACAATTAAATTTTATTCTTTTTCTAAGGATTATACTTTATAATAATAACAATAATAATAATTTTTATATCATCATTCAATTAAATTTTTTATATACATAATTTTTTAAATATCAAATGTGAAAATCAAATATATTTAAAGTTTTTCCTTCGATACTTACCTAATTTTATAGGTATTTAATTATGTGATAAGATTTTATTAAAAAGTAGTAATATAATAAATTACTGACAACTATTTTTCGATAGTTTGACAAATATAAAAAAGAAATCTGAATAATTTAACAATTTTATTTTTCGGTCTTTTTCTTCAAACTTTTTGTATCCAGAAGGGTGAATCGACAAGTAGGCAACAGCTGGAGTTCGAGGCCGCGCGTTACCTAAGACAGAGTAAAGTCAGATTGGGTAATAGAATGCTGCCACGTTTGCATAAGGGAAAAAAATGGTACTGCTATGTCAATCAATCCATTTCCTCTTACAAAAGAAAACCAATTTCCAGATCTTACAAACATATCATTTTATTTTATGACTATTATATTTTAAGTAATGTTATGGTGATAATTATTATATTATTATATGAGATTAATTTTAATATATTGATAATGTGAAAGATTTTATATGGTTGGCTAATTAATTCATTTTGTTTAGATGATTTTTTAAGAGGTGAATATGATAGTCAAAAATATTTACAAATTTGTCAATATATAATTAAATAATAATGTAAAACTTTTTATATTATCAATGCATTTCAATTAAATCCTTATTGTAAGATTTATTATGGACTTCATCATGGTTGAGTGTAGTTATATTAAAAGTTATTTTGAATAATTGCATTTTTATTATTTTAATTATTTATTATTATTAATAAAGAAAATAACCCCCAAATAACTACTTTTAATTAGTTATAAAACCTTGTCCGGGACTTGACCCAACCACCCTACTGGGTCACTGGATCCCTGGTTCAATCAGCGGGTCATTCAGTCAGTTTCTGACCCAGATATAAATAAAATATGTTTATTTAAACATCCATCATAATATAAAACCACTTAAAATACATAAATAAGGTTCAACCTTCAAATGTCATATCATACATAAATAATACAAGTTCAAGATCTTAAATCACAAATGGCAAGTTCAATTCCAAACATAAGTAAACCAAGTTTTAAATAAAAAATACATAACAACAATTCTACATGAGTATTCAATATTTATTAAAAGAAGACAGCAAAACATGTGTATGTAACAAGCAAAATGGTACAAAATAAGGAATTTAAACAAATATTTTGTAACAGAAAAATGAAAAAAAAAATCAGTCTAATCTGACAAACAATAATTTCAAAAAAAATTCTTTATTAAACGACGTTGTTTGTCTTTTTTATAAAAAATTAAAAAATTAAAAAAAAGAAAAACACACATGACCAAACCAAGTCATCGAGTTTCACAAAAATCAGATGGTTAGTCCGGGTCTGAAACGTGACTGATCCACTCAGATAACCGGCCTAGTCCCATGGCCAGGTGCTCGGGTTTCGGGTCGACCCAGCTGGGTCAGGCCGGGTTTTTTAACTATGCTTTTAATGAACAATTTTTAAATTTTCATAATTATCCTATAAAAATTAGTTTTCATGCAGCAGTTTTGTTTTAACTTCATTTTTTAGTTTTTCTTTTCTTTTGAAAATGTATTTTTTAAAATTAATTAGTTAATTTTTTTTAACAATTTCACTGCTTATTCTCTTCTTTTTTTTACATTGTTATCCGTGCTTGTCAAAAGCCATTAGTTTTAATAATTTACTTCTTTCGAAGGGTTAAATGTGTACTAGACTTGCAACAAGTGATAGTTAAGTAGCAATAATATATTTTAAAAATAATTCAACTTTAACATATCAATAGTGTAAAATATTTTATATTAAGATTTAATTTTGTAATGTAGATTAAAGATATTTAATTTTTAATAATTATTTAAGTAGTAAAAAGTATCTTATTAATTAATAGTATAAAAAAATTGTACCGGTAATAAAATTAAAAAGTTATATAATAAAATTTAATGATTGGTAACAAACTTAAAAAGAAAAACCGCATGTCCATTATTCTTATTTAAAAAAAGAGATATATATTGCCATGTATTTACTTAAAGGTTTTTTTTTGAAAAA
>QANU01031255.1:0-12921 GCA_003254905.1 Nissolia schottii
ACACAACCCTACTGTGAACAAGAAGCTGAGAGGTAAAAAGGAACACGACTACGCACTACTACTACTACTAGTGAGAAGGCGATTTCTGTGTTTGTGTAGGTAAGTTTCTTGGATGAAGCCCCTGTGAAATTACCATTTACTTTACATGGAATTAGGGGTATTAACAGGAATATGGTTTTAACAGAAGAAAAATCCGAAAATGTGGGTCAAAATAGAAAATTACGAATGTGTGGGGGGGGAAGTCTGAATTCGCCATGGTTAAGGGCAGATTCAGAAATTTCGAAAATAAAAAAAAAAGTAAAAAAGAGGAGACGTGACAGGCAGGTGCAGACATGGGAAACTGAAAAAGCAAGGTCTGAATTCGGAACACCCCGGGGCGAATTCAGGGTGGCGAATTCAGACGCGCAGTGGCGCAGAGGACACGTGGCGCAGCGGGAGAGCGTCCGGCGGAAGACTGAAAACGCCCGATTTCACGGCGTTTTCAGAACAGCAGCAGCGACGCAGAAGCTCTGATTGGTGCAGCCCAGGGTGCTTTAACAGCCTTTGACTAAGGCAAATTCGAGAGAGGGGGGAGACTCCTTTAAAATTGCTTCTGGTCCCCCCCAAATTGCCTCACCTCAATTCGTTTTCACTTCCTTCTTTCTTCCTTCTTCTCCGAAATTTTTACCAACCCTCATCCCTCCTTCCCTGACTTCGTTCTGTTTCACCTCCCCTCCTAACTCTCCCTTTCATTTTATTTTCTGCCATAAAAAGGTAAAAAAAATCCTCATAACTCTCTATTTTATTTTGCTGAAATTTTTTTTTGTAAGTTTATTTGTTTTGGGTTATTATATTTTGGGTTTACTATTCCTTTAAAATTTTCAAGCACATCAATTTAGTAATTTCTTTTTTTTTAATGGTAGAAAAAAATTAATTTTTTTTTCTATTTCAGTTATAAATTTATTACTAAATTTTCAAGCACTTCAATTTATTAATTTCTTTTTTTTTAATGGTAGAAATAAATTAATTTTTTTTCTATTTCAGTTATAAATTAATTACTAAATTTTCAAGCACGTCAATTTAGTAATTTCTTATTTTTTTAATGGTAGAAATAAATTAATGTTTTTTTTCTATTATTTCACTTAAATATTTCTTTGTAGTTAGGTGGAAAAAAGTGGTAGTACGATGGTGAGACGAAAAGAAGATAATACTGTAAATTCGTTGCTACACATCTCAGAACAAATCATCGAAAATTATCAGGTATATGTTCACCTTTTTTATCATTATTATTATTGTTGTTATTATTAATGTTATATTATTGTTGTTGTATTTTGTAAAATTACGAAAAAATAATGACTATTAATATTACGTTATTATTATATTATTATTGTTGTATTTTGTAAAATTGCGAAAATAATGACTCTTATAAGTTTAATATAAAAAATAAATCATATTATTTAAGATATGTATTTATTTTTTTCAATGAAAAAGTAGTGTTTTCAAGTTAAAAGCAAAATCTTTAGTCAATATTTTTAAAGTTGTTTATAACAAAATCGGTTAGTGTACTATATCATTTAAAGATATTGGAAGATATTAGTCTACACAATTTTTAAAGATATTTAATACTATATCATTTCACAATATTGGAAGATATTATGATATTCTATTTTTTTTTTAATTTGGCGGTATCTTTGATAATTTCATTTAAATATCTATAATTGAATTTTTTTAAAAATGTTTGTTACAACTTTATTGAGATGATAGATAATTCCAAAAATTAAAACATCCCTAAACATATCTAACCTTAACCATAACCCCAACCTAGCCCAAACATAACCCTAACCATGTCCTAACAATAACTCTAACCCTAACCATAACATTAACCATATAACCCTAAACCCTAGCCATAACCATAACCCTATCCCTAACCATAACCCTAACCCTAACCCTAACCCTAGTCCTAACCCTAGCCCTAACCATAGCCCTAACCCTAACCCTAACCCAAATCATAACCCTAAACCCTAAACCCTATAACCCTAACACTGACTTTTTATCCATAAACCCTAACCATAACCCTAACCCCTAACCCTAACCCTAACCCTAGTCCTAACCCTAGCCCTAACCCTAACCCTAACCCGAATCATAACCCTAAACCCTAAACCCTATAACCCTAACACTGACTTTTTATCCATAAACCCTAACCATAAACCTAACCCTAACACTAATATTATGACAATTATAAATTTGCAACACTTATCATATTATTTTGGGTAAAATCTAATGCTAATCATTATTGTTATAGGGTGCGCGGAGGCTGCGTACTAGACATGGGTTTATTGAGCCACCAAATGCCCTAATACATCCGTATCTGGAAAATGCCGGCCTACTTGCTGCCTCCTTGTTACCACAAATTCCTATAAACCAAGGTCTCATTTCTGCGCTTGTTGAGAGGTGGAGACCGGAAACCCACACATTTCATTTACCACACGGGGAGTGTGCTATCACGTTGGAAGATGTCAACATGATACTGGGAATTTCCGCAGAGGGCGATGCTATGACTGCCACACAAATTGTATTCATGGGACAAGGTCTTATAAATCTATGCCAGCACCTTCTTGGCATTACACCTGGCCCCGAGGACATGCGCGAATCGTTTATTAATTCGGTTTGGCTGAATAATCATTTTGGCCCCGATATCCGCCCTGACCTTGATGAGCACGACATGCAGGAGATCTTGGAATGGCATGCGCGTGGATACATTTTGCGCTTGTTTGACAATTTTTTGTTCTGTGATAAGAGCGGCAATTGGATCCACTCCAAATACTTAGCCATCCTTCGAGATTTGGGTGGCCTACGAAGATACAGTTGGGGTTCGGCCATCCTAGCGGTGCTGCAAAGAGCACTTTGTCGAGCGACGCGCACAAACTGTAGAGGAATAAGTGGTTGTATGGTGCTCATTCAAGTCTGGGCATTTTATAGATTCCCTACGCTTGCACCAACCCCACATGATCCGTTCCAGTTTTCTTTTCCTCTTGCGGCAAGGTAACTGAATTATCATTAGTCGAATAGATTATGTTTTTCACTATCATTAACTCAATTAATTGAATATGTTGCAGATGGGCTAACCACGTGTACATTCATAATGTACACAATATTACTGCCAAGGATTGCAGAAATGCCATTGACAATATGGCACCAGACGAGGTTTAACCTAACACCTTCAACATATTCCCGTCAACAACCCTGGAAGTTTATTAACTCAATTATTTTTGTGTGCAGTTTATATGGCAGCCATATCGTCAACCCCAGGTTGCCGCAGTTATCCCTGTGGAATTGAAGAATAAACGGGGAACGTGGTCAGCAGTATGCCCGCTAATATGCTTTGAGACTGTTGAGTGGCATGCGGCTGATCACGTCCTCCGACAATTTGGTCTAGTTCAAGACGTGCCTTGTGGACCTAGTTGCAACGTTTTGGCTTCAGCACATAATGTCGACCTGAGGGGGAATCCACATGCATTGAGTTGTACAAACTGGGTGCAGAGGCATCAACAGTGGATTCATATGTGGATTAACCGCGTGGCCCTGGTCCGCCCTAGAATTGCAGATTATAGACCAACTAATATGTATTGGCAGTGGTATTTAGTTAATGGTCGTAGATTTCTCAAACAAGTCCACGATCAGCAACAGCTACCTGAAGTGTGGCAGCAATACCACCCTTCACCGATGCATGGTAATGTGCCAGCATATGAACCACATGAATTCTTTGATGATCATCCGCACGGTTTGTACATTCCGCACATTCCGCACCCTCAACAAGATTTCTTTGCTCCGCCTGACCAATATGAAGCATCTGCTTCGGCTCCGCAGCCTGATTTATATGCTCCTGTTCCTCAGACCGACTCGTGCGATTCTGTTCACCAGCCCGGTTTGTTCGCCTGGCTAGGCGAACAAATGGCTCACCCATTGAATGAAATTGATGACACATTTAATCTGTTCAATCCTGGACCCTCGTCGTCACAGCCGCCTCGACCAGATGAAGTCACTCCACCTCCATACAGACCAGACACCCGATCTCCTTTTCCTGGTGAAGGTTTTACTGATCCACACTTTTCACATGGTAGAAGGTCCTTCCATGTAGGGGGAATTCAAGATCATGTGAACGACGCGAACGATCGCCAAGGAGATCAGTAGACAACACATGTATGGATAGTCGTAGAGGTGCTTCCGAGCCAGCAGGTTATAGCGCTGCGGTTAGGGTACGGTTTGATCTAAATGAGCTGCCCGAGGATGAGGACATGCTTGACGATGACAACACTCACGCTGCAACAAGCCATATGTCGCCTACACCTGGTCGAAGGGGAAACCTTTTTACGAGGGGGGTACGAGGAGTGCAAAGACGAGTAATGCGGTGGATGGGGCGTCGGGCCAATGATGATGAAGCGAGTACAAGTGGCGCAGCCCACCAAGGGTATGGCCTCCGGGACCGTGAAAATATTAGGGTACCCGATCGATACACCCCTACACAGGCACCTAGTAATCAAGGTTTTCATGGGCAAAGATGAACATGTATCTGTATATGTACTAGAATGAATTGACCAATTTGATTACAATTAATGATATTTCACATAAGCATTTGATTACAATTTGATTACATTGCATGATAATTACAGTTCTATGTCTGATGACTTGGGCCCGCACCACACTCTTTTGAAAATGAGAAGATATAACACTACACAGATCTGTGAATGACATGGACTGCCAAAGGATAATGAACTCTGCCTCGTGAGGACTAACAAACTCAACACTTTCAACATTATCTTTTCTAACTGAACCATCATAAAAAATATATGCAGCAACACCTCCCCTCTCCATTTTCTTGTATAAAAAAAACACAAGCACTCTAATAGAAATGTGACTCAATCAACAAAAGAAAAATATAAAAACTTCAAGAGGAAAAAGAATAGAACTTGAAGAGAGGAATGAGAGATTTGTGAATTTGCAAGTGATGTTGAATCCCCCACCTCCCCTTTTATAGGCGTTCTCCCGGTGCTGAAATATTTTATTTTTTTACTGACCGGGTCTGAATTCGCCGTATGATGTGGCAAATTCAGACCCTGAATTCGCCACATAGTACGGCAAATTCAGGGTCTGAATTTGCCACATCATACGGCGAATTCAGACCCGGTCAGTAAAAAAATAAAATATACCGGGTTCTGAATTTGCCACCCCCTGTGGCAAATTCAGAACCCGGTATTTAAAAAAAAAAAAAGTTGCACTCCTGAATCTGCCAAAATATGTGGCGAATTCAGAACCGAGAACCACATTTTCGTAAATTTTTCCCCTCCCCCACATATCTGGATTTACTTTATATTGAAACCATAGATTGGTAAAAAATCCCATGGAATTATTCTAGTATTTCATTATTCTTATTATTATTGTCATTTAATTTAAAGTTAATTGTCTAACTTTAAAACAAGGGAAAAAAACTCCAATTTCATTCCCGCATATTTCCGGTTGGATTAACTTTATCCCTAACAAAAATTGTCTGTCAAAATTGTTCATGCAAAATATAAAAGTAGATCAAGTTAATCTCTTTATTAATTTTTAACGATAATTGTTAATGTAACACATAATTGTGTAAAATTTTAGATCAATCACTTTTGTCTCTTTGTTATTTTTTATGTCAGCAATTACCGTTAAGAAATTGACTTTTATGTTTTTACAGGAACGATTTTGGCCAACAAATTTTGTCAATGACGAAATTGAGGGTTTTTCCTTAAAACAAAAATGAAACTAATTTTAAATATAGATTCATCTAATCATATTTTTTATTCAAAAATGTTACATGTACACTCAATTTTATACACTCATACATACATCATTAATAATGCACAAACTTTATTCTCATGAGTGCACAAACATTACAAACTTATAGATGATATTCTCAATTATACTTAATTAAGTGCACAAACATTAGATGCATTAAAACACAAACTTTATTATGTATATAAGTATAGAGTATATGTATGTTGTATATTTTTTAGTGTACGTGTAACATGACTCATTTTTATTTTATCATTTTTATAATAACAGAACGCTCAAGAAAAACAAACACCTTACCACCATTCTAAGAAACAAAGTTCCAATCAATTTAGCGTGAAAGTCATAGGAAATAAAGGGAGGAATTGAATCGAAAAACATAGCACCCACCCATGCTTTGCTAAGCCTTCAGCACAATGGTTTGTTTCTCAAAAAACACGAGAGATACGAATTCACCACACATAGAGAGTCGGTGTTCACATCTAGTCTGCAAATTAACCTCTGCAGCAAATTTCAACCCCATGTAAGTCGTAGTAATGGTAGAATTACTCGTGTTGGCTGAGTAAGCACAAATGAATCGATCGTTAGGATCCCGAATCAAACCGCAATGTTTCTTCTAAGAATCACTAAACCATCAGTATTAAGCTTCAGCCAATGAAGAGGTGAGGGCAACCATCGGATATTTCCAACACTAAATCAACGAAAGCGTTGTTGCACGTTGAGAAGCCGCATTCGACTTAAACGACTAGTCTTTGGCTTTTGGAAAAAAGAAACACAAACCAACCCTGAAGGGACAGACGCAAGACATGGAGCACTGTCTCAATAAAATCACGACACAAGGCATACTCCACAAGATAACCCATACCCATCTTGGACTGTCTATCATCTGTTAAGAGCACCACGAGCACCGAGCCAAAGAAATGGTTAAAACCGTCCAAGACCTTCAACCTTCCAAACCTTAGGCCAATCATAGTTACTTTGTATCTCAACCGTGTAGATATTATCATACGTAGATTTAATGGATAACTTGTCAGAAGCATAAGGAAGTCAAGCAACAACATCTGGTGCCTTAATGGGAATCAATAACTTCACTGTGTCCAAGGGGAGACTAAGGCTATGTTTGAGAGTTTTTTAGATGATGGGAGTGCATGGCCCTTACTGGACTAGGAGGGAAAGGCAAGGAAATGAGAAGCTTAAACCAACTCATTCTCTTAGAAGGGAATGGAACAAAAATAAAGCATAGTCCCTCTTGACCCCCAAATTGGAGGTACAAAAAATGGATAGTTTGAGTGGTCAAGGAAAGACAAAGTAACCTTCCTTATTCATCGCATATCCTCCATTAAAATTACATTCTAACACGTGTTTAATAAAAAGTCATTACATTCATTGTCATTCCTTCCTTAAACACTCATCCAAACATAGCCTAAGGTATAACAAATTCCACTTCTAATTCCCTAAGCTATCTATGTAGTCACACACTTTTTGATCCGCTAGATTATCATCAATATTACAAATGGCAAAATCCCTCAAACAGTGTATACTAGGAATCACAAAAATTGAAACTAACGAATTAAAATCAAATAACACAATAATATTACATATGTTTATCATCTTGGCTGAGGTGTGCTAAACACTAAGTTTAAGAATATTTTGCTACCACAAGTTAATAACCCAATCCAAATGGTCTTCATAGCCAATACTCCCCAGAATACAGTAGTCATGTCCCACTAACTTTGCGCTTAAACTAATGGGGCTACAGGAATAACTTACAACGATTGCTCATGGAAATAATCTCTTAATAATAATATATATGTGTGTGTTACAAACTCAACCTCTCAACTTATATAACTCTCTAGTTAATTTTTAAACTCTTACCAGTTTACGATCTTACCATATAAAAATGATTTAACACTAATATAGATTCTTTTTTGTGTAAAATCATATAAGTTTAAGTAAACTCTAAAAAAGTCAGTAGCAAATTTATGAATTTATGATTTTAAATTTACACTCGATTTTGCACTCAAAATGTAGAAATTTCATAAATTTTGTTGGATGTTTGATTGACTTGTTTATGTTAAAAAAATGACATGTTGAGTTTATGAAAGAGTGAAAAACTGATGCTCACAAAAAGTGAAAATTGACTACAAGGAGCAATGAAGCCTTTGTAAAGAAAACAAGAATCTTGGAGCCTAGATAATGAATCTAATTGTTGTATTCTGAGGGTTCAAGATTATGAATTTTTTCTCTCTTTAGTTATTGACCACTCTATTCTGCTTCTCACAATTCAATGGGATGTCTCATCTCCTTGTTGTTTATGATGTTACGTTGTATTTGTTCCTTATAAGATCGACTGAATATAATTATTAGAGACATGATTGATGCTAGTTAATAGTTATTAGGTGGTTCTCGTTGTGAGTCTATATCAGACTCACATCACACAATTTTTTATGGTAAATGTCATGACGCTGATACCATATTGAGATTCATGATAGAGAGCCTAAAAGGGTAGAGAGAGAATTATGTGCAAATAATCATATATATCATATGCAAACTTTATTTAACTGTTAATTATTTGTACTATTTTATTGTACTTATTTTATTTTTAATATATTTTATATATTTATTTAATTATATCTGATTTAACAAGTGACTCACTGATTGAATTAGTGACTCAGTGATCTGATAAGTTGACCGGGTCATATTTCAAACTGAGTTTAATAACAATGCTTATAATGATTTTTTTTATTTTTTATTATAGGTCAGAAGCCCAAAAATTATTCAATATAACCAAGAGACAAAAAAAAAAGCAATTACTTAACAAATTTATAGAATAGTATAGATACATATTGGTTCTTTTTTTATATTAATGTTTTTATGAAGGTAAAATTATCCATTGTATTTAAACTATTGTGACTTGTGAATTCAATAATAAATTTAAAATAATAAATAATTTGAGTCAATTAAACACTTGACTAAATCTTAAATACTATTATACTAGTATTTTGAATTTTACGAGGGTGTTAGAGAAGAAGATGTAATACTTGATTCGGCTTGGATAAGCCCAGCCCATGAAGTAGAAGGTCGCGGCCTGCTTCCTGACCCACACAGGTCCAAAGCTATCTAAAAAACAAAAAATGTCATAGTGATAATAATTTCTTCCCTTCAGATCAATCTGGATCCGAAAAAAAGCCTTGAGACCAAAAATATAGGGCCTGTTTGTCAATTTATTCTCCGAAACACTTTTGACCTTTTAAAAAAAAAAAAAAAATGTTGTGAATTTGCCAGCAACAGTGAAAATGCAGATTTAATTTTGGTAAATTTAAGTTATTTGACAAGTTTTTAAATTTTTTTTAAGCGAATAGGGTCTTAGTTCATGAATTTGGTTCCTCTCATGTGTGAAAATGATTGTGTTTGGTCATGATATGAAAGACACAAAGATTTTGGATAAGTGAAATTTTTTAAAATTGATGGAACCTAATTCAAATGTTTGCGTGTTTCTCTCTCCTAATATGACAAAATATGATAATCATGTTTAAATTATTTGGTAAAGACAATTAAATGATTTTATCTTTTTAACAAATATAAAAAAATTTATATTGTTATTCAAATAAAAAAAAAATCATGTGCTCTCATACAACACATGATTGAATGACTTAATAATTTTTTTTACTTGGATAATGTAAAGAAACTAATTAAGAGTTTAATTACTGTTAATAGACCGTGTAAATTATTTTATTGAATGACAGTACAAATTTTTTTTATACATTGTTAGTAAATAATAATTAAACTCATATAACTTTTGATTAGATAAGTGAATTTCACTCGTTTGATAATGTATCGCACCATACTTAAGATCCTCCTCTCTTAGAAGATGGAGATTCTTTTGGAACAATGAATGAATTCTGTTGAGCGTTTTATTTTGGCTTATTGGTGTGTCATACAGGAGATTTTGCTAGTCCAAACATCTATCCCAATCTTGATGGCATAGTTAAAGGGATTGAGGTACTTGGCCATTGTTTGGTTTTTGTGATGCTTTTACAGGTATAGCTTTGATAGTCTTTGCTTGTGTTTTTGGTGCGGAGAGATTGCTTGGTTTGTACAATAGTGGGTTTATTTTTTTGGTTTCCTTTTGCTACTTCTATTACTTTGCAATCCCTCCTTTGTGTACAGTTGCTTGCCTCCTTGTTAACGGTGGTTTAAAAGCTTTTGAGGGGGAAAAAGAAAAAACCTTCTTGCCACATGTGGCACAAGAATTCCCCACTTTCCATTTACTCATCAAATATAAGCAACAACCCAGTTTGTTGATAGCTTCTAAGTAGAGAATTTTGAACCTGTGGCAGCAACCAGTTTTTTCACTTTTATTAATTGCTTCTCAGATAGTAATTAATAGGGGTGAGAACAGACCATGTCAGACCCTCAGGCTGAGTCTGACCTGTTTGGAAGGCCTAGCCTGGAGCCTGATAGACCTGCCTGTGTATATTTTTTTTATTATAAAAAATATTTTGTTTGACCTATTACTACGGCCTGTTACTGCGCCTTGTTACTATGGTCTGTTACATAATCAATATCACAACATTCAATAATAATAATCAACCATCTTTCAAGATCTAAACCCGAAACATATAAAACCAATAATATCCAAATACCTTCCTAGATCTGAGCCCGAAACATTACCTAAATTATATTAATAAATATGATTGCATAAAATATCACAAAAAGTGATATTAGTTTAGTGGTTAAGGCATTGCCTTGATATGATGATTGTCTTTAGTTTGAGTCCAAGTGAAGATAATGTAAGTGTATTTTTTTAGTAATACTCATATGAACATATTTATAAACATGCATAGACTTTGAAAAAGACTTGAGCCTGGCCAAGGTTAGGCCACTTTCTTAAACAGGCCATCTGACCTATTCCCACCCTAGTAATTAAGCTATAGGATTAAGTGGATAGAAAACAACACTAGATTAATTTCATTAACTTGCAACATGCTACGAGAATATAATGAAGCCCCTTGGGTACATTTCACCTTTTTTTAAAAAAAATAAAATAAAATTGTCTTTTGTGTTTATGCTTTGTTCCTTTCATGGTGTCAACTCAATTGTGTGGTATGATAGTCCACACTCCACAACATTGTTTTACAGCTTATTAACTTTGCCAACATTCATTCTTATCTCAATCATTAAACCATGCATTTGCTTATTTTAATAATTCAATCACTTCATCATCTATCAGCATGTTTTAGATAAGAAGCATTGTTGAACAGTTTGTTGCATGGAAAAAAGTAGACCTTTTAATCATTTTACTTTTTTTTCCCTTTCAATTTTCAAGTATTTTCCTTTAACAAATTGATGCTAATTTGCTGAGCTGTTTAGGCCTGTGAACAACTAAAACAAGAGTTTAATTGTCATGTATCGTTACTGTAAAAAACATTTACACTATTATATAATTTTTGTATTGACATGTCGACAAAGTAGTTAAATCTGACCTATTATCTCAAATGGACTCTTATACAAAAGGTATTCATGAAGGACAAAAAGAAAGGAAAGCAGAAGTGGGCTTCTCAATATTTTAAAAGAAGTGTAACCACCAAAAATTCTAATGAATGTGTTGTTTCACAGTAAAAAAAAACGTTTTATACCGAAGAATTTTTTTGACAAATATTATCCATCGGTATAGTTCAGACAATGGTCAACTTAGACAGTCTAACTTTGATAGATATTTTTGTTACAAACGTTTTGACAGATTCTAAAATACGTCGGTAAGGTGCTATCGATGAGACATGTACTGACAAATTTTATAGGTTGAAAAATTCGTTGAATATGTTAAAATCTGACAGTAGTACTCTTATATTTGTAAAAAATTTCTACCGATAGGAGTTTTTCTTATAGTGTTTCCAAGGACGACCAACCTAAATGGGAAGTAGATGCACATGGGAGTTGGGAAAACGCTTAGGCTTAATTAATCGCTGATAAAGATCAAGAAGTCGTTGATACCTTGGTTTTACTCCATCATCGATGGTAACAAGAATGAATAAGGGCAACAAGAAGAAGAAATAAAAGGGAAAAATAAACGAAAGAGCCAACAAGATTTGAGGTCTTGGTTTGTTGGTCTAGTGTTAGTATATATCGAGTTCTGCTACACGTACACAAAAAACCATACACTATACATACACTTCGTACTTATATACATAAAGTTTGTGTTTTAACTCATGTAATGTTTGTGCACTTAACTAAGTATAGTTGAGAGTATCATTTACAAGTTTGTAATGTTTGTGCACTCAGGAGAATAAAGTTTGTGCACTATTAATTATGTATGTATGGGTGTATGAAATTGAGTGTACATGTAGCATTTTTGATATCGAATTGTTCTTTTTGTTGTCATTGTTCCTTTTGGTTTTCTTGACTGATGTTGGTAATTTTGTGTGACCTTGCTCGTTTTATGTCAATTTCTTAGTTTTTGCATGTTTTCAAACATTATTTTAATTGTAATGGCTTCGCTTTTCTCTTTAATCCTTCTTTTAATTATATATAGAGAAAATCACCATAATATTTTAAGGAAAATTATTAATTCACATACCAAATTTTTTTGAATAAATACAAATTTAACACATCAAATTTAGTCACGCTCTTCATATATAAAATTTGGTTCTACTAATTTTGTTTAAGATGTAATCACTTACTTGTAGCCCCTCTAACTTTATTATAAATTTACTTAAACGAAAATGATTTGCGGTTCGATATAATCGTGCTGGAAACATATGCGACAAGCATCGACTATTATTCTACTTTGCATTTTATATTTTATAATTTTACTTTAAAATGTTATAGTTAGATGTTTTATCAAGCAAATTCGTGCAGAGATATTCGTCCAAAATTAGATGTTTTGTCCTGCTATTTAGCATGAATCCTCTAAAATTAGTACATGTTTAGTAACTGTTTCTTTTTCTTCTTCTTTTTTTTTAAATTCCTTACATTTTAAAATAAGTCTCAAATTTTTTTTTATTATAAATTATTTTGAATCTAAAATATGTCAATCCAAACATGCACACAATACATTTTCTTTGAAAATTTGTGGTAAATGTCTACTCTTTTAAAGACTTACAATATGCAAAGAAATCTGCC
>QANU01031338.1:0-40475 GCA_003254905.1 Nissolia schottii
AACATGACAAAACACAAATTTTGATGTTGCTACTGAGACAAGTCGTGCTCGAGCGGCCTAACTGGCACTCGAGCACTAGATAGACATTTTGCATGATTTTTATGTTTAAAGTTGTGAATTTGCATTGGTTTCGCATCCTGGTCTCTTTATGTCTAATTGTAAGAATTGTTGCTTAATTTTGTCTTTTATGTTATTTTTTGTATTTTGATCGTAATGTGATTTTTAGACATAAAATTATTTTAAGTCTTATATTGTAAGAAAGCTAGAGGAAGCTCTACAACTTTCATGAAGAGCTAAAAAGCTTAATCAATTTTCTACTTGATCATTTTTAGCCCAAAAATCATAGTAGTGATGCTAGAATTTTATACTGGAGTTGTCGCAAAGACTGGTGCATAAATTCTTCAATTGAAGTGCATGAAATATCGCTTCATCTTTAAGGTGATCTGTTCATAATCAGGCCAGAGGTTATGCCTAAAATTCATGCTGATAACATGTTATGAAATAATAGGAGAAGTAATAGAAATAAAAGAGAGAAAGAATAGAGAAGCAAGAGAGAGAGCTTTATTCTATTAACCATCTCAAGTGAATTATACAGTGGGCACTCAAAGGTCTATTTGTAACCTAAAAGTGAGAATACATGACATCTTATCAAATCTTTATAATTTCTCTATAATATCAATGTATATCTATATAATTAGATACTAACCAAATTAGTATATTGACATCCACATTAATAATACTTTATAACATTTACATATCAAATTACCTTAATTTTCTAGAACAAAGTTGATGGAAAATAAAATAAAAACAAATCAGTCAATGTAAAAAATCCTGCTATCATATTGGATGTTTCAAAACAGGGTATGTAATTATATATTATGATTTTTTGCTCCCTTTATTGTATTCATTTTTGTTTTTTAGAAGTACTCGCTATTATATTATATTATTTAGTAATTATTGTATACAAAATAAGAGAGAAGCTAATATATATATATAAATGATCATATTAAATTAATTAATTATTAGTATAAAATCTAGTTATAATGTAAACATTGAAATTTGAAATACGCATTAAATATTTTCTTATATAAAAGTAATTAATGCTAAGTATTTTTTAAATATAATAGATGGAAGGTATTTTAAGAAGACAATATAAAAATTAGGTAAATTGTACCTATCACCATTGAGTTTCATGAAATCATACTCTAGTTCAAAATATATGTAAAATTGCACCTGACCCCAACTTTTCATTATGATTAATCACCAATAATCTAACAATAAAGCTTAAAAGATCATTAGTGACTAATTGCAATGACAAACTAGCGTAAAATATAATTTTGCATATTGTTTAAAATGGGGTTCAACTTTTACTAATCTCAATGGCGGAAAGTTAAATTGCAAGGAGTGACAATAGACTGAGGAGTGACAGTAGCCACTCCCTCTAAGTTAGGATGATATCGCATTATTTCTAGATCCATCGATCAAAGACACTTTCTTTGTGCCTGCCACATAAAAGTGAAGTCACTCCAAATAAAAAGCTCCAAGGTATGGCCTCGCATCAACGTTCTATTTTTTAAGTTGCCTACCCGGTATCCAAGACTTAGCATTGACTAATTCGGGTCGACCCAAGTCGCGCACTTGGTTATGGCGGGTGAATCTCCCAACAGGGATAACTGCGTACACAAGGTCTCGAACTCTAAACCTTGCTTAAGCGATACCAAGCCGCTTACCACTTGGACCAACCCCCCGTTGGTTGCATCAACGTTCTATTGCCAAGGTTTTGCATCACCCACTCTCGAGTATCTAGGGAGAAAAAAGATGCATATAAACGACCTTCTGAAGCCGCTAAGCTACTTTATCTGATTATCTGAACCAACCTATTTTGAAGCCCCTAGACCACCCTTGACCAGATCTATAGCTTTTGATCCACGTACAAAAGCAATAAGGGCAAATTTTTTAAAGAAAAGTAGAACGTGAAACCAAAACAAGTTAGATCCAAACCCATAAAAAATAAAAACAACTTAGCAGGCCCGGCCCGGCCTAGCTTTCAAAAGTTGAAGTACATGAACTTGCATAGCCACCCATTTCATATTGACCAAAAAAAAAGAAGCCAACCATTTCATATATTATGTAGTTACTTCAAATGTACTTTCCAGTTTAACACATTGAAGATTTTTAGAAAGCTCGACAAATTGTGGCTCTGCCTAAGAGAAGGGAGTTTAAACTCTCTTCAACATTACCACCATTATCACAAGCACTGCCAATCGCACGAAAGTTCCTCCCATGAAATTCGCATTTGAATTTCCATCCGCATCAGCAAATGATTTCTCTTTCTCAGCTGTTGGGAATATGTTCCGAAGGTAGTTTGACACACTGCTTACCATGTCAGCAACTGTTATCTTGAAATTCATCAGGAGACCCATGAAATCAAAAGAACCATTCCCTGCGTTAGCTTTTGCTTCCTCAGGAGTTTCCTTAGCTTCGGAATTTGCAAACTCTTCAACCTTTTGAGGAATTTCCTGTTCTTCAAAAACACACACTGCAGCACAATTTGCATTTACATACTGTATATAAGACAAACATTAATCCCTCGGGTTATATTGGAAGAAATTATGTACAGCAGAATTTTGCATGACTGAATTCCATACATTCTGGTCAGAAGCAATTGAAGCCACAACAGTCTTGTTGAAACCAAAGACAACAAATTCCATTAATTCAATAAATGAACATTTGCATATCTTGCACAGCACAGGATTGCTAAAAAGACCCTTGAGATGCTATGCAGTAACTCTCATTTGGAAATAAAACAGCACCAATTACCTGCACCTGAGGACTTGTACTAAGCAATTGAAAAGCCTGAATGGCATGCTTTGGAACTGAAGGATTTGAAATAGCGTCAATGACACAAGATTTGGTGTCCGGTTCAACGCTAGCACGAGAAAGAACAGAGACTTGACTACCAGGAGATGGCTCCTTGCATTGGGAAGAATCAGAAGAAAGACATATTCTGAAAAATTATAAACAAGATCTTATAATTGAGACAAGTACCATTGAATATAAGAGAATCGATGGCATACGCGCGTGTTTTGTGGGTGAGCAAACATCCTCCAGCAGAAATATGGAGTAAGGTTCAAAATACAAATAAAACGCATGACCAAACATTCTCCAGCAGAAAAATGGAGCAAGGATCAAAAAACAAATAAAACATAACCATTGTTCCCTACCATTGCTCCCTACCCCAAGAGAGAGGATTCAAATAATTATAATTTCATTGCATATTTAATGAGACAAGAACCATCTCTAGAAACAAGGTAAAATAAGCTTTAAAAGTTAGAAAGAGGAATGCTGGGGAAGATATTCTTCATAGAGTCAACAGCCCCAACATTTGACATAAGTTTCAAGTATCCTGCACCGATTTACAACAGTGTACACCCTCAGAGCCAACAGAGCTTATCCCTAATATTAAGTGTGAGACTAAATGCCAGAAATCCTTAACATTCACAATATCATAATGCTCAAACTTTTTTCCCCGGGTTAAAAAAATGAATAATAATGATTTGCTACATGCATGAGGAGGAGCAACGATAGCAACAACCAATTTATTTTCCTAAACTTCATAATAGATACTTCTATTGATGTCTACCATAACCAAACCATGATACTCCAGATATCATAATGTTTGCTACAAGCTCTAATTGAATTTGTGGATAAATACTGAATAAGCAGTGTGATAAGCTAGCTAGAAATCTGGCACTGGCATATAGAATAAATAAAAGACTTCTTCTAAGTCCGGGTGACAGGCATCATGATTTTGTTAGTATCTCCATTAAATATCTTCACAAGTATGCTCATGTATTAATCACTAACTTAAACTACATGCTCACTTCAAACAACCGCCTTTGTAAATGACACACAAAAAAGCTGATGGATGTCAAACAAAAAATATTCCCAGAATATGCCTTCCCTGTAGCTAACTCCAATCAGAATGGATACTGAAAGATCAAATTTTCATACAGGAAGGACCTTGCCTTACAGAACACAGTTCGCCAAGATAGAAAACATTCCCCAATACTAATTCAAAAGAGTCGATATCTGCTCTCTTTAAGTGTTTTTATTCACTATCAGTGAAAATAAAAAACACTTTCTTGTTTACTACTAGAGTGTATCAATGGATCCAATTGAAACTCAGTTTGAAACCCTTCTATTTTTACCCATAGCAAAAAAGCATACATAAACAGAATAAAAACGGAACCTTCAGATAAACCCAGTTTCAAACCCTTTTTTATTACTACCAATAGCCAAAACGCATACAACGGAACCTGCAGAAAAACTTAG
The DNA here is from genome assembly GCA_003254905.1 of Nissolia schottii. Lineage (NCBI taxonomy): Eukaryota > Viridiplantae > Streptophyta > Magnoliopsida > Fabales > Fabaceae > Nissolia > Nissolia schottii. Next base: position 4,336 of record QANU01031338.1, read on the forward strand.
TATAGAATTTGAAACCGAAACGGTGCAACCACATAATTCCATAAGCAACACTCATAAACAGACCAAAAGAAACGGGACCCAATAAGCAATTGAAAATCAAAATCGTAAGCATACAAAAACTCCAACAACTAATTTTTTGAAGAAAAAAAAGAGAGAAACAAAACGAGGATGTATACTTATCAATAGCTTCCTTCAATTCAGTGGTAGCTTCTTTCGCTTCCTCAAAGGTTGGGACACCGCCAAACACCACCCTCGCCATGGGCTCCCCGGCGGTCATCACCAAATCGCCGCCGTACGCAAACTCCGAGTCGTCCAACTCCAACGGAGCCGCCGAGTGCAGCGGCGCCACCTCAGCGGGCGTCGGTCCCTGCGACGATAACGACGCCGAGGCCGATCGGGACACGTTCCGCAAGGACTGCTCGGCTGGATGCACCGCCGGAGCGCACGTGAAACCCGTGCGGCCGACGCCGATCCCGGCGATTTTTTCCGCCGTCGACATAGCCCATCCGCCTCCCATGGTTGAATCACGGACGAAATTCACAAAAGGGCAAATCACAGCGAAATGGTTCGCTCGGTTTACTGTAATATACAAATATACAGAATAAACCCAATAAATAAATAAACAGATATTGTATATAACCCGGGGCCAATACATCTTTATTTATATTCTTAAGAAAGGCAATGGAAAATATTTTTATTCGTTATTCGTTATTCGTTCTCCACTATGACGAAGAATATTTTGATAGCCCCTTTATTAAAAAGTTGCCAAATAAAGATATGAAACCGTGATTTATTATTATTGAATAAATGATTATTCAAGAATTTATTATTACATACCTTATATTGGTTGCTAAATTTCTTTTACCTTCTTAAATTTTTTTCTTATGCAGTATAAGGCGCGTAATAATAAATTCTTGAATAATCATTTATTCAATAATAATAAATCACGGTGTCATATCTTTATTTGACAACTTTTTAATAAACACTAAATGTTTGAAAATATATAAGGTATATTATTATAAATTAGTACACTTTTTAATGTTATTTTTTAAAAATATTCACTTAATATAATATACAAATAATTATTGTACTAATAAAATTTAAAAATAATTTAGTGTTTGAACATAAATAATTATATTAAATTAATTAATTACAAAAATGTATAAGAGTTTATTTTTTATGCACTATCATTTTTGCTAATATGACAACACATAATTAGATGACAGTGTAAAAGTTCTTATACTGACAATGCATAGAAATTAACTCTATGTGATATATGGTTGTCATGTGAAAATTGAAAAATGAAATAAATATTAAATGTTTTAAATACATGGACTTTTTAATTAAATTAACAATACAACTTTAGTATTGTTAATTTAGTTAAAAATACATGGAATTTTTAACTAAATACATGGAATTTTGTTTTGGAAAAATGCAAATATTATATGAGCTAATAAAATCATTTGACGCCGACATCAGACATTATGGTTTAGTATGTGACTAGCGCTATTGATTTAAAAGGTGATTAATTTAAAGAGCTCGAAAATATTTGACCATTTAACCTTGAGGTAATTTGGATAATCGAAAGGATTAATTAATGTTTGTTATTTATGCGAATAATAATCGGCCCAAAGGAAGCTTATTATTTGGCCAAATAATGAACATTAAACATTCAACTTATTTTCTATTAATTATGCGAGCATTAATCGACCCAAAGGAAGATTATTGTTTGTTCAATTTATAGATAAAATATGTGGTGATAAACAGGTTACAAATTCTCATGTTTTCATGTGAATATTTAGTCAGTCCAAAGAAAGACTAAATATTTGACAGGATATTTTGACAACTTGTTATGATACTTTGAATCCTCTTGTGTGATTTGGATTCAATTATCTATAAAGAAATCAGTTTTGAGATGAATTGACTGAGACGATATGTTACCAAAGTAGTCTCTATTGTTAAAGTCGGTTGTTTTGAAACGTAAGGAAACAGTGATTGTGTGATTCATGTGAATATTGGTCAGGCCAAAGGAAGATCAATGTTTGACCGAATTGTACCAACACTTGTGATAATCATAAGATCCATATTTAATGGTATTTTCACGATTGTTTTTTTTTTATTCTAATAATTTTTAATTGAATTGATTGAAATAGCATGTTGCCAAAGTAACCTTTGTTATGTAAATTAGCTTAATTGAAATTATATGGATAAGTGTATGGAGTTATTTATGTGAATTGTGTTCGGCCCAAAGGAAGACACAGTTTGACCAAATAATGACATACCTGTGATGATGAATGTGTGACAATTATAAAGTATTTTCATATGAACAATAGTCGGTCCAAAGAAAGGCTGTTGTTTGACAGAATTTATTGTCAACATTTGATCATTACGTTAAGAGTACCGATTACAGTTAATTTCTCTGTCCAAAGACGAGGAATTAATCTTGTGCTAGGTATCTTGTGACGGATTAAGAGTACCACTTACAGTTAATTTCTGTCCAAAGACGAGGAATTAATGTTGTGCTAGGTATCTTGTGACGTATTAAGAGTACCACTTACAGTTAATTTCTCTGTCCAAAGACGAGGAATTAATGCTGTGCTAGGTATCTTGTGACGGATTAAGAGTAAGACGAGGAATTAATGTTGTACTAGGTATCTTGTGAAGGATTCCCAATTCTAAAGCATTGCTCATGTCTTATTTTTAATGACATGCTTAATTTATGTGAATATGTTTTGTTGCTTTTGTTCTCGATTCAGTTTCTATTGCCAGTGCTGTGAATATTTCTGCTCAAGTGAACAATATCCCAATGCTGAACGAGACGAGTTTTAAGGCTTGGATAGAATCTATGGAGATAAGTCTCAATCCTTAGACGTTTTTTAAGTCTTTCAAGGCTGAAGTAGAACTTCAACTTGGAAAGAAAATTAAGGTTGTCAAATCTGATCGTGGTGGTGAACACTATGACAAATATGATGGATCAGGAGAACAACGTCTGGGATCTTTTGCTCTTTTCCTCAATGAATGTGGAATTGTTCCGCAATACACTATGTCGGGCAAACCCAGCATGAATGGTGTTGCAGAACGACGAAACTGAACTCTTAAGGATATGGTAAGGAGTATGATTAGTCATTGTTCATTGCCAGAGTCACCTTGGGGAGAAGCTTTAAAGACCACAGTTTATATCCTTAATCAGGTACCAAGCAAAGCAATAACCATAACCCCTTATGAGCTATGGACTGGCAAAAAGCCTAGCATAAGGCACTTGCACATTTGGGGTTGTCCAGCTGAGGCACGGCCTTATAGGCCACATGAAAGAAAACTGGACACAAGAACGGTTAATTGTTATTTTGTTGGTTATGCAGAACGTTCTCGCAGGTATAAGTTTTACAATCCCACATCTAGATCCTTTTTTGAAACAGGAAATGCGAGATTTCTAGAGGAAGTTGAGTTTGAAGGGGAAGGAAACATAAGGAATGTTGTCTTTGAAGAAGAACCTGTTATTGACAGTGATCAAGTCGTTGTACCTGTCATTGTTCAAGAAACAGCTCCAATGTTAGACAATCCTAACATTATTTCGGAACAAGACAACATTAATGAGGTTCTTCCTCAAGCACCACCTATAGAACAAACTCAACCACCTCAATAAGTGCCATTAAAAAGATCCACAAGAGAGAGGAGAAGTGCGATATCAAATGATTGCATTATCTTTCTCCTAGAACATGAGGATGACATTGGTTTAACAGAGGATGATCCAATCAACTTCTGTCAAACTATGCACAGTTCGAACTCTCATAAGTGGATTGATGCCATGAAAGATGAGTTGAAATCTATGAAAGAAAATGACGTTTGGAATCTTATCGAATTGCCTGAAGGTGTGAGACTCATTGGTTGTAAATGGATATTTAAGACCAAGAGGGACTCAAATGGCAATGTCGAGAGATATAAAGCTCGTCTTGTTGCTAAAGGATTTAGTCAAAAGGAAGGCATTGACTACAGAGAGACTTTCTCTTCGGTATCCTCGAAAGACTCTTTTAGGAGAATAATGGCACTGATAGCTCATTTTGGTTTGGAATTACATTAGATGGATGTCAAGACTGCGTTTCTAAATGGAAACATTGATGAAATGACTTACATGGCACAACTAGAAAACTTTGTGTTAGATGACCCAAAGTCTGCGGTATGCAACCTAAAGAAATCCATCTATGGTCTCAAACAAGCTTCCCATCAATTGTATCACAAGTTCCATCAAGTCATTACCTCGTGCGGTTTTGAGGTAAATGTCGTTGATGATTGTGTATATCATAAGTTCAGTGGGAGTAAATATATCTTCCTGGTATTATATGTCGATAATATTCTACTTAATAGCAGCGATATAGGCTTATTGCACGAAACCAAGAGATTTCTAACGAAAAATTTTGAGATGAAAGATCTTGAGGATGCATCTTTTGTATTAGGTTTTCAGATACTAAGAGATCGCTCTCAAGGTATCCTAAAGTTATCACAAAAGAATTGTATCGATAAAGTCTTAAATAGATTCGGCATGAAAGATAGTAAACCAGAAGACACACCCGTTGCTAAAGGAGACAAGTTTAGTCTCAAACAGTTCCCCAATAATGATCTTTAAAGAAAAGAGATGCAGAAGATTTTCTATGCATCAGCGGTGGGGAGTCTAATGTATGCTCAAGTTTGTACTCGTCCCGACGTAGCATTTATAGTGGGAGTTTTGGGAAGATTCTTGAGCGATTCCAGTATACAGCACTGGAAAGCGGTCAAACGCGTGATGCGTTATTTGAAGAGAACAAAAGATTACACGTTCACTTATCGGAGATCGAACAGTTTAGAGATCATCGGGTACTCCGACTCCGATTTTACGAGATGCCAAGATAGTAGGCGCTCCACATCAGGATACATTTATATGTTGGTAGGAGGAGCTATCTCATGGAAGTCTGCTTAACAGACACTTATAGCTTCTTCAACTATGGCCGCGGAGTTCATAGCTTGCTTTGAGGCATCCAACCATGGAATATGGCTATGAAATTTTGTCACTAATTTGCATGTGGTTGATAGCATTGACCGACCACTAAGGATTTATTGTGACAATGACTCAACAGTCCTTTATTCCAACAACAGGAGTGCAACGAAGTCGAAGTTTATCGACATCAAGTTCCTAGTTGTTAAAGAAAGAGTTCAGAATAGACAGATTTCCATAGAACATATAGGGACTAATTTTATGCTAGTTGATCCATTAACTAAGGGTTTGACACCTAAGGTTTTTCATGAGCATACTGCTCATGTGGGTGTCATTCGTGAGGATACCTTAGTTTAGTGGGAGTCCTTTTATTCTATTGGATATTGTCTACTCATCCACATTTGATCTATGTCATTAAGTGTATTGATGTGGTGATCATTGTGGTTTAGTCACGTTTTTTGTTTTGTGACGAAAGCTGCAGTAATTCCATGTTGATGCATGAGATGGATCAGATTGTTAAAGAAAGTCTAAAAGATAAATAGCATTCGGATGTCCGCCTTAAGAACTTGTGATATAATTGTTTGAAGAACGATATGTAGCCCAAGTGGGAGATTGTTGGAAATTTATATTTCCAATATTTGTGGGCTCATATTCGTTAACGATTATATTAGCTATTTATCATATATGGCATAATTCGGTGATCTAATTATTTGGTTAAAAGCCTTTTAAACTTAAAGAAAAGCGAACGTGGGCCCAAATGGGTAGATGTTAGTATTGGCCCATCAGGGGATAATGGGAACCCTGGTGAGCTTAAATACATGAGGAATGGTTATAATCCCAATACACCAAATCATAAAACGTTTCACTTCTCCCCATCTGGAAGAGAAATAGAAAGTCCCATTGAGGAAATAAGGAGGTTTGGTTGAGGAAAACCACGAAACCATTGTTCTCGTTCATGATCAGTTGCGCCAAGAGATTCCTATCGCTAAACCATGGATACAGGTATTTATGCATTCTCTTTATTCTTAGTAATCTAACGTGATGTAATTGTGAAATTCTAACAGAAAGGGGACAATCCACCCAGGACAATCCACAGCATCCTGCAAAACAAGAGGTCACATCTTAAATGGTAACGTACATGTTGACCGTATCCCAGGGTTAAAGAGAACTGAATAAAAGGCATATGCCATCAAATGATAACTATTATACAAGGTTCTCTTCATCTCTGCATACAAAGTCTTCTATCTAACAGTAATTTGACATGCAAACTCAAAATCACCAGTCTAATGGTAAAACAGTTGCGTAATACAAAGAAAAAAGAGAGGATTTAAAAGAAACGATACCTCTAAGTGGAACGTATATTTTATTCCAAAAGGGCTGGAAGACTTGAATTTCTGAATCACATAGGAGCAATTTCAGGTTAGAAGTAACATTCACAAAAACATTTTAAAAATGAAGAAAGCAGTAGAATCAGAAGAACATAACTGCCTTATCAGAAAATTCTTCATCAAAACGCACCCAGTAGACACTGTTACCAAAAGTCAGCCCTTCAGCTGCATATTCACAGTGAAAATAGCATCTCCAATCAAGAATGACAAAAATGGTCTGCCATGCCCAACAAAACCCACACTTATCTTGTAGCATAGGAGTCCTTTTTCCCTTCTTTACCCAAAAATGGAGAAATGAAATATTGAATAGTGCAACATTTTTTTAAAAACAATTTATATGACACCAGCACTTCAAAGTGAAGCCAGAATTTATGCAAATATTTTACTCATCAATTGATTTAGAAAATCATGACAAAGCAAAGCCCAAGGTGATATTTTAAAAGAAAGCAAGTGATTTTAAGAGGACTACCACCAAAGTGAAAACAGAGTGAAACGCTATTTGTTGAATAGAGCATTTATTTTCTTGTAAATGGCACCAGCATAGGATAATGTTCCACAATAGAAGTACTAAAATAAAATGTGTAATAGCATGCCAGAAAATTATTCTATTTGCCATAAGACATTTCACCAACCAAAGACTCGTTACATTTATTCTTGTTTTGATTTAAATTATTTCCTTAAACATAAAAAAGCGCCTTTGTGAGCTAAAAATCTTAATCAAAACAGGTATAGTGTCAACTAGGTTCCTAAAAATTAGGGTAAGTGCCAACTAAGTTCCTAAAAAAAAAAAAAAATTGCTAGCTAAACCCCTGCCGTTTTCAAACTTTACCCACCTTGGTCCCTCTGTTAGTGAGGCCTTGACGAAAGCTAAGTTGGCCATCACGTCGTATGTTTTCCGTCATCTCTCTCCTACTCAGGAGCTCCCCTGCCTCTCTCCTCTCTACTAGTCGCGTGTCAGGCCCTCACCACCCTAGACCCACCACCACTCTATCACCATCTTCATCAAGCCTCCTTCCCTTCACAACCAAAACCAACAAAACACCACTCTACAACCACCTCCCACAACCACCATCACGACTACACCATAGCCACCACTACATCACCATTAAACCCCGACTGAGCCACACTAACGGAACCTCCACAGACCACCATCGTGACCCCCATCACTCCTTGATCCAAAACAAAATCTAAAATCAACAATAAAAAAAAATAAAGGTTCAGAATCAGATTGATGGTTTTATATGGCTTAGAGAAGGGGGTTGAATCTAAGCAGAAACTTTTTTCGAGAAAATCAAACTCTTTTTAGAAAAGTTATCTCCTTAAATTTTAGGAGATATTTCCATATATTCAGGGAGACAAGTTTTCTGGAAAAGGTTATTTCGAAAATAGAATTCCTTTTAAAAAGATGAAAATATAAATAGTGAAGGGAAAAGAAAACCACACGCAGAATTTATACAGGTTCGATTCCTATGAGTTAGGAATTTACGTCCAGTTCTTCAAACACCAAAATCACTATTCTTTCACAAGACTTCCAAATTACAAACACCAATTCAAAACAAAGTTCTCAAAGGATCTAGATCAAAAAACACACTCTCAAGAACAAATAAACACACAAGTGGCTCTTCAAGAAATACTGTCTAGACTCAGCCTTTTTCACTCTCAAAGTCTCTCAAGCATTTAAGCTTCTCACACAAAGAATGACCAAACTCAAGCAAGGAGGTTTTATAGAGATTTTCATATCGAACCTTGGGAGGAGAAAAAAGAATAGAATAATGGCTTCAGGTTAGCAGACTTTTTGGCTCTCTTCTTTTTTTTGCTCTGTCAAGTCACATCACGCTCCTTTTTATAATAAAAAATTCTGACCGTTCAGAATTTAAAAAATCGGAACGTTGGCGAGCTGTTATTCGTTTATTGGCTCGTACATGTATTTTGTACCAGGAGAATTTCATTTATCCGTTGTGCAAATATCATTGTACCTTTTCTCTCTCCATTTTTCGAAAATTCTGGCGCCTTATACTTTTTCTCACTGCTGTACGTTTTTCTTGTCAAATGCCAGCAGAATATACAAATATTTCTTTATGTACTTTGCTGCATATTTTGCCTTTCCAATGCTGCCTAGCCGTATTGCTGACTAGCCTCTTGCATACTTCAAGTCACGGTTCTAACATATATATTTATTTCCTTTTTCTTTCTTCCTGCGGCCTATTGTTGCGTCACTTTAATTCATTTGCCTTTATCAACAGATTCAGCCTTCCTTTTCTTTTGCTGGCCATATCACATCCTTCATTTCTTTTTCGAAACACTCCCTGGATATACAAGTATATTTATAAATTCCTCTTCTTAAAGTCAATGTCTTCTGAAGTCCCAGCCTTCTTTCTTTTCAATTTCCCTTTTGTCAAATCAAGTCTTTTTCCTTCTTTAATAATATGTAGATGTAGATATATGCCCTTCTTTTACTGCCACGCGTTACTTCTTATTTTTCAATGCTTTCCAGCCTCTTTTCCATAAAAATTCAGCTACTGCAGTGCTCCTTTTCTTTTTCATTCTGCCGCCTCAATAGCTTTGTAAACGACAATATATTTTCTTCTCAGCATGTTTCTTTTTATTTTATTTACCAAAATCAGCTTGTGCTTATGCTGCCTCTCTGCTCCATGTTCCTTTTCAATGCAATTTTTATTTCTTTCTCAAATATTGCAATCAGCCCTCATAAATGCTTCTCACTGTCTTTCACGTTTCCTTTCTCTTGGTCAGGAGCATATGTATATTTGATAAACTTTGATCTTTCTTTTGCAGCCTCCAATCAATGTTAAGTCATTTTTGCTTTTCCATAGGTCCCTTCGCTGTAGGCTTGTTATGTTTTTCTTTATTTGACTTTCAGCAATATGAAATTTTGCTGGACATTTCTTTTCTGCCATGCCATATATATTCCATCTTTTCTCTCTCTTTCTTTTGTCTTTTGTTTCCTTGTAGGCCGTGAATGACTTTGGGCTGCTCTCCTCTTAATTTTTGGAGTCCACTGCTTCCTTGTTGTTTTTCATTTTATTTAGCATGTTGGGCCAATTGTATGCAGCTTCACGGGTTTAGCCTTGAACACATCTTTGGGCTTCAGCTGATTCAGTTTTGTGTCCTTTCATTTCTTAGTCTTCGAAAATAAAATTAATTGGGCCTTGAACCATATGTTCCTTTTTGTTCGTTCTTTATTTTCCTTAAGAACATAATTGGACAAAGAATTCCTGAAACACTTGTATACACACATAAAAAAGTTCATATATTTTTTGTCATCATTAATTTAATAATTGTAAATTGACTCAACAAGATCCATCCTCTACAATTCAAGAAGAATCAGATCTGAAGGGAGACAAAGAAGAACAAGACAAAGATTAGACCTAGGAGCTCGCACATCGCTTCCAGGAAACGATTGTCAAGGTGCTTTCGATGTAGACCAACAATGCAATAGGCTACGCAGCCGACGAGGCAGCACTGTCAATGGTGGCGGCAAGGGATCCGGATAACAACGCAATGGAGGCAGACCTACAGATCCAACATCGTCACTCCTCCATGCCTCCACAAATCTGCCCAGCAGCCACCCTACAGAAAACACCTAAATTCTCCCCCCCCCCCACAAAATATAAAAAAACCACCCCAACCCATCATCTTCTTCCTTCTACCTCCATCATCTTCTCTCTTCTTCCATTCCCATGCCCACACTCACCACCACAGCACTGTACCCCTCACATGATGGTTAGGATATGGGATGGTGATGGTATGAGTGTGGCTTAGATGGTGTAGGGTGTGATAGGGGATGAGGGTTGGGGTCTAGTTGGCTAGTGGTGGCTATTGGGGGTTGACAGGAGATGGAGGAAGAAGAGAGACGTGGGTGGGTGGTTGGGGTTGTGTGGATAGTGGTGGAGGAGGAAGAAAGGAGAAGATGATGACATGGTAATGGTTGGTTAATAATTTTATGATTGAGTGAAGGTAAGTTGGGAATTTCATTGGACTGATTAGGAGAGGGGAGAGTTAACCGACCAACTAACGGCCACTGCCATGTATTATCTCAATTGGAGATTGGCTGCATGTATCTATTAATGCCATAGGACTTTATGAACAACTAAATTTTTTTTAAACAAGAGCCAAACTAGTAGGTGCACCAAAAACCTTCTCTAAGCTTTTTGATAATCACATTGGCATCCGGCGTAGTTCCAATGAAAATGCCTCCTGGGCGAGGTAAAGCTGAGACATTAGCCAATGCTTGCCGAGCACGGGCCTCAGTAGACCAAGAGTAATGCAATGCAAACTGCAGCATTGAAAAAGTATATCGGATTAGATACCAACTTACACTTTCAAGATGGAAAGAGGTCCATATTTGTATGAAGTAGAATATAAGAGTGTAAACAGTATAGCAATTTTGCTTTTACCAAAAAAAAAAAAGAAAAAGAAAAAGAAAAGGTGNAAAAAAAAAAAAGGTATGCTAGTTTTATTTATATAAGAAAAAAATGGCAGAAATCAAGAATATAAAATTAAATCACCAAATTACAGTTTTATTTAAATTTGTATTAGGGGAACAATACCAGAAAAGGGACTTTGCAAGAACAAATTTAGATGCCAGCAGTAAAATAGAAGCATACAAATTTTAACAAAAATGTTGGACCAAAAGATGATGCAAAAAACAAGCTAGTTACTCAGAGGCCAGGTCAAAAGATATGCTTAGCAGTATAGCTCCAATTGGAACGCCATGAGCATAATCTTATATACAATTTAGTTCAAGTAACTATTATAACAAACAAAAAAATAATAAAAAAAAATTCTAACTTAACCGGTAACTAACTATCATTCATTTAAAGGAATAGCTAGAGCTTACTTCTTGCACTAAGCCTTGAGAGCTTTCATAAGATTCCCTAAGTTGCTATGGGCATCATCCTTTAGTACAAGACAACAATGACCTAAACTATAGCACATCATCAAAGAAAATTAAAAAAATAGTAAAATAAAATGGAGGAGGACAAAAGAAGACTCTGACTTATACATTTTGAGTAACTACTTGAGCATTGATTGATCATCAAATAAAAAAGTAAGGTATACCATTGGAGGGAATTTATTACAAGTGCCTACTGACAACACTACTGAGCTGAGTCTGTGAGTCTTCATTGTTTATGCAAGCACTAGCTAGGTTAGACCATGCATTAGGAAATTCGATACTTATAGAAGGAAAAAAGAGTAAGTACCTTGAGATCGATGCCAAGAACGGTGCCACCATATTCGGGTGCGATTGGGGCTCTAGCGAGTGAGTTGGAGCAAAACACTGGGGGCGCAATCGAGGTTAAGAACGAAAAAGTAGAGCTTGACGAGCTTGTGCTGATTCTGAATTTGAAACAACTGCTATTAATGTTGGTGTTGGTATTTGCAACAAAATAGAAGGTGGCGATGCTCTTCAATTCGGTGGGAATTTGGCGATGATACAGTGATTGGGGGATGGTGATCGTTCTTTCTTCTACGTGTGGTGAATAAGGGGGAAGAAAGGATAGGTTTCTTTTTTTCAACAAAAAAATAGGGTAATGTGAGAAGGATAGGGTGGGGTTTGTTGGTTTTTTTTTTTAATGTTTGTTGGGTTTAATGATCATTTAAGTTATTATTATTATTATTATTATTATTATTATTATTAATAAATTACCCTTCAAAGTGTTTTTTTTCTCTTACCATTCTCTTACTTTAAATAAAGCAATTAGTGAGAGAGAATGTTATGAAAAATTGTAATGTAGTTAATAGAATAATAGAGAGCTTATAATGAATATGAGTACAATTGAAAAAAGTGTTTTTATGAGGATAAGATATATTTTCATCCACGGGTGGTGGAGTATCTACAACTCTCACCCTGCCTCATTGTCATTTATAATGTGCACTTTTTTTTTGAATATATTCCTAAAATTTTCTTTGTCGCAATAAACTGAAAAAAATATCAAATTGATTTAATAACTTGAAATTTTTTTTAACTCAATGATATGGTTAAAATTTATTTTTAAGGTATATACTTTTTTGGTTGAATCAGTATACTTTATATTTAAAATTGTTTAATCATGTGCATCACACAAGTTCATATTCTAATGCTTATTTATATGAGTAAATTACAGTGTGTTCCACTTAGTTCAAGGGAAATTACACTCGACTCTTTTATTTATTTAACAGCATTGGCCTTTATTCATTTGGAGTCGGCTAAGTACCTACATCGTCAATTGTGAGCCTCATAGTTGCAAAGGACTACACGCCATTACTAACCGACACAAGACACAAAAGGAGACTAGTTAGGAATTGCATCAACATGAAAGTAAATGGAAAACCCCTTTCATTATACGACATACTCTGAGTTTTGCAACTTTGGGCTTCGACATCACATCCAACGATCAGTAAAAGCAGTTGTTCATGAAAAATAATCTGGGGAACTAAGTTTGGAACCTTACTAGATCTAAAACAGAGAGGAAGCGTTAGAAACGCAATGTATCGAATCACCATGTCATGTTTTAGAGCTCTCAGGGCATAACAATGGCGTCTAAAACTGATTGGGTAAGGAAATGGCTGAATTAAATAGAGAGAATTTATGGAATAATGGGAGGCATCCTAGGGTTTACATTATGTAAGTTCTGATCGTAAAATATGCTTAAATATGGGTCAAGTCACATCAAAACATGACAAAACACAAATTTTGATGTTGCTACTGAGACAAGTCGTGCTCGAGCGGCCTAACTAGCACTCGAGCACTAGATAGGTTGCATTTATTAACCTATTTATTCTCTTATAATTAGACATTTTGCATGATTTTTATGCTTAAAGTTGTGAATTTGTATTGGTTTCGCATCCTGGTCTCTTTATGTCCAATTGTAAGAATTGTTGCTTAATTTTTTCCCTTATGCTATTTTTGTATTTTGGTCGTAATGTGATTTTTAGACATAAAATAATTTCAAGTCTTATATTGTAGGAAAGCTAGAGGAAGCTCTACAACTTTCATGAAGAGCTAAAAAGCTTAATCAAATTTCTACTTGATCATTTTTAGCCCAAAAATCATAGTAGTGATGCTAGCATTTTATATTGGAGTTGTCGCAAAGAATGGTGCATCTTTAGGGTGATCTGTTCATAATTAGGCCAGAGGTTATGCCTAAAATTATTGTTTATATCGAAAATGCAGCTAAGATTTATCTTGTAATGATGAGTGCCTTAGTCCTGCCTTCACTTTTGTACAACTTTGGATTAAATTATTCTGAATTTTCTTATTCTTACGGTTCGGGCTTGAAAAAAAAAGAGTCAAATACTATCGACATTGATTCATGAGGCAAAGTTTTAATTGTGTCGTTGATTATGAAAATTGAGTTTATTTAAGCAGAGTAATTTATTGTTGGATGTACGTAGGGTTGTCAAAATGAGCCCGACCCGTTTATCTGGTTAAATGGACGGGCTTTACATGCAAAAAATAGGTCCGTGAAAATTTGAAAAAAATTTGGCATGACCCCGTTTAGGCCCGACTTGCTAGGTCCGCGGGCTAGCCCGTGAGCCCGTGAAATATTTTTTTATTTAAAAAAAATCAATTTTTTAAAAGTTTCATTTTGGAGTTTAAGAGTTTACTTATAATTGAGCATGTTTAACTATTTGTTATGCTTAACTACTTAATTATATTTATATTGCTATACATCTAAGGTGCTATGGCATAGATATTGATAAATTTTGCATTATATTCCTTTAATGAGTGCCTACACCCTACAAGTTGATATATACTTTCAAACCTTGTTTATTATTGATTAATCTACGAGAAAGAGTTCCAATTGTGTTTTTGATCAATAATATAACAGTACTCACATCAATGTTATATGCCGTCATTTAATTAATGAAAGTTGTATTAATTCATGAATCAATTTCAAATAACATTTAAAAGCATTTGATATCTTTCAAGCAAGATAGTTGAAGGAACAAAAATGATAATATAATATCACAATCAACCATTTAAACTATTTCTTTCTAATTAATTAATAGATAGACGATAAAAAATAGTTAAAAATGATCGCGCATACTTATTCACAATTTTGTATTTAAATCATAAAAAATAGATCAAAATTTAATTTTTTTAAAAAAATAAACGGGCTAGCGGGCTGATCCGTTTAGGCCCACAGACCGACCATAAATAAGCCGGGTCATACAAATAGGCATAATTTTGGCCTGGCCTGACCCGTTTGACACCCCTAGATGTACGGGTGAGAAAAGGTTAGGCTGGTCTGTACAGACAATTTTCAAAGTCTACTTAAGTAACGAAGTTAGACCGAATCCATTCCATTCCAAAATCCTCATTCTTTTAATACTTATTCTTCTGTGTTTTTTTTTTTTATATTTTTATTATGTAAATATAGAATATAGATACATATAAATTGGAAGAAGAGTTATTAAGGTCCGTTTTCTTGGGCTTTTTGGCCCTTTTCATTCATAAAATAAAACGAGTGACAACATATAATGGAGTCGCAATAGCCGCTCGCAATAAACATTTGTCAAAAACCGGAAACTCTCCCCAAACCCACAAAAAGCCCATCGCTTTCTTCTTCACTTTCATCAATCAAATCCCAAACAGATCCACAAAATCAAAGGACAAAAAAGATAGAATTTCTCCCTCTCTCTCTACATCGCTTCCTCGTTTGCATCACGCTTTGTTTCTGTCTTTTTTCTCTCCACTTGACTTGTACCGTCCTGGAAGGCGTCGTTGAATGAATGAATGAATGATGATGCGGAGGGGTTGAAGATTCAAATACCAAATGATTGGATGTCGTGCGTGGCGGTATAGAACCGCTTCTCTTTCTCTCTTTTTTGTCATCATCATATCCCTTTCATTTCTCCCCTTTTTGGATTTTAGTCATTATTTATTGGCGGCAATTTGAATTCAGTTACCTCTGTTTCTTGCTCTTTCTTTCTTTTCTTTCTTTTTCTTCTTTGCGCATTTTGAGTTCGAGCGTTACCCATTCACTGTCTCTCTGTCTCTCTTGCTTTCTGCATTGGATGTTTGATCGTTGACGCTCTCTTGCGCATTGTAACTTTATTGGCTCATGTTTGGAAATGTTCAGTTTCATGTGTTGTGTTATTACTGGAAAATAAATATGCTGATATTGTTTTCTCTTCATTAAAAGCCTGATACCTTGTTATTTGGCTCATGAAGGTCGGTCACGTGGCCTCCAGCTTGAAGTGGTTGGAGCGAGTAAAGTTTTTATTTCAAGGATTTGTGGTTTAAGAACTACCTTTAGCTTTGATATATGTTTTATGGGTTAAGAAGTGTGGCGAAATGGCTTTTCATTTCAAATATAT
Organism: Nissolia schottii; assembly: GCA_003254905.1. Taxonomy (NCBI): domain Eukaryota; kingdom Viridiplantae; phylum Streptophyta; class Magnoliopsida; order Fabales; family Fabaceae; genus Nissolia; species Nissolia schottii. Next base: position 20,014 of record QANU01031338.1, read on the forward strand.
AAGAACATGGAGGGGACACGAGAAGATGCAGGGCCGGCAGAGCAAAGGCCATCCAGCATGTCATGGTGGCCTTCAGATTTTGTTGGAAAATTTGGATCTGTTTCTTTGGGTTCTCAAGCGACCTTAAATAATAAAGAATCAGCTAGACATTCTAACGAAGATGTTATGTCACCTCAGAAAGCATCACAGACTCTCTGGTGCACTGGAATGCTTTCGGAACCCATACCAAATGGTTTTTATTCAATCATTCTGGTGAAGATTCATTCATATATCACCTCCTTGGTCACGATTTACACTTGCTCTGCTAGTAAATATTAATTTATTTTTTTGTTATTATTGCTGAATAGTGAAGTTGATACAAATCAGTGTATTCTGGAAGGTGACAATGGTTATGATCCATATTCCGTTGTTTTCAGCTTTTCGCTTTAACCTTATGTTTATAAATTATTTTTTAAATTGTTTCAGAATGTGGGGTTTTGTACCCTGGTAGGAATTAGATAAAATTTCCTGACTCAGCTTGTCTCATTCAATATATCTACTTTTAAGTATTTTTGGTTACTTAGCTGTACTAACCATTTACTTAGCAACATAGTTTTAAATTGTCGAGAGTCTTTTTATAGCTTAAGCTGCTAGGTGAAGGCTCATAACTGATTTTTGAATATAACATGCTCCTTCATGCAAGAGTCTTTTGGGCTTGAAGTATGGATAATGCACAAGCTCATTTACATTATGCTGAAATTCTGTTTAGAAAATGAAAATGTGAGGGATCTAACTCCTACAAGCTTAAGCTGATAAGTTGAGACGCATGAATGATTTTCGTATCTAACAAAAATATTTCGCAATAACCTTTTGTTGATTTATGGCTTGTATTATTGTTTCAGTTTATAGGTAGTATGCCTGTCCTTCACACATGGCTAAAATGTTTTTTCCCAACGCATTTTATTGTCATTAATTAATCTGATAATGTGCAGGAGAGAAGACTCAAGAAACATTTCGATAATATTCCTACTTTGGATGAGCTTCATGCTTTGGGGGCAGAGGGTTTTAGGGCTGAGATAATTCTTGTGCATGCGGAGAGAGAAAAAGCTATCCATGTTGAAGCAACTAATTATGTCATTAGTTAAAGGGTTGAACTTAAATCCAGCTTCGATGATTAAGAAGACAGCTGGATTAGTAAGTACTCCTTTTGTATCTTCTATATTAGATCATGTGATGTCTATGTACTTTGTATGGATTTCCTAATGTATGACCTGTTACCAAGTGGCTTCAAATACACAAGAGGGAGGGGTGAATTGGGTATGTAGGTTATTTTTCAAATCTTTTTTTTGTTGTCAATAAACCACCAAGTATTAATGCAAATTATCAATTAGTAAAGATAGAAGCAATCTTGAGCATAAACAAATTAATGAGTTAAGGGATAGAGAAGATGCAAACTCAATTTATCCTGGTTCAACCACCCTTGTGATCTACCTCCAGTCCCCAAGCAATCTGCTCAAGATTTTTATCACTATTCTTCAAGCTTGAATCTTAGGTGCTTGACAACCTTTACAAGATGAGCACTCTACTTGAGCCTCAAACAATTTCCCTTAGGGATCACACCCTAGTCACTTGAGAGGGATACCTCACCCTCTTTACAAGAATGTGATTTGTGTTTGATTAGAAACTCTCTTGAAGAGTGAATAATACAATTTGAAGGACTATGGATGTGTGTATATGAAACTCTCTCTAAGCTTTGAAAGATGGCTTAATGATTGTAATAAATGAAGTAGAGAATGTTGGATGTTGTAGAATTGATGTTCAACCTTCAATTGATGAGTTTGGTGAGTATTTATTAAGCTCAAGGTGATCCTAGCCGTTGTGCATTTAATGCATCTTAAGTTAGCAAACAGAACTAGCCGTTTCTGACTTCAGTACTCAATTCATTCGAATGGCTCATTCGAATGACTGACCTAATATAGCTGTTGGGCATTAAATGCGCCTGAGTCATTCGAATGGATCTGTGTCAGTCATTCGAATGACTCGGCTGTACTGGGATCACTAAAAGTATCAAACCCTAGTCATTCGAATACTTCATTTGAGTTACCTTTGTTCATGAGACATTCGAATGACTGTTCATAAGTCTTCGAGTTGACTAGTTCATGAGTCTTTCGAATGACTTGTTCATCAGTTATTCGAATGAATCTAGGTTAGTCATTTGAATGTCTCTGAGGGTTTTGCCCAAACTCATTCTTTCTTTCCTTTCACTTGATTCCTTGGTTTTGTTTGAAATACTTTGAAGGCAGGAATCAATATTTTCTTTTAAGAGCCATCTAGAAAAAACCATTTCGAGAGTTTTGATATACACCCACCTTTAACATATTTCCTAGGTCCTAAATCTAGATCTTTTTGAGCTTCTGGACTTTGGAAACTTGCTTCTTTTGTTTTCATCAAAACATTCTCCATGAGCATTCACAATTTCCCCCTTTGTGATGATGACAAACACTTAAGGAAAACAAAGAGATAAGTCAAGAGATAATAACCACAATTATTTTCTTTTTGTGCATTCCTTTCAAAAACTCATGCATTTATGATTCCCCCTTAGTTTATGCATTCATTTCATTTCATTCCATTTCCCCCTGAGTTTATGCACCTTTCAAAATTACCTTTTGAAAGTTTTCCTTTGTTATCTTTTGGTGAAAGCTCAATTTGAAAATCTTAACTTATCCTTTAAGTTTCCTTAAACGCCTTTTCCCCCTTTTGGCATGATAAAAAAGATATAGAGTCTAGATAGCAGTGTAATCCGAAACGATTAATATGAGCCATGAAGAAAATATAAGAAATAGCAATTTATATTGACCGTAGGCAAAATGTATGCATCAGAGAACATTTAGCGGATAAAGGTTTGAGAGGTAACCAGAAGTTCAATGCATATAAAGTAAAAACCTAACTTAGAGTGCATAAAGATTAAATATACAAAAGAAATAGTTAGACTATGGTGAATCATACTGGATCACTCGATCTCCGGCTCGGTCCGCTCATCATCATCATCAGCATCACCTACATGAGCCACCTGGTCAATGGCCATCAGGGAGGAGGGTGGTCCCTCGGATGGTGGCATGGTGGAGGATGGAGGCACAGACTCGTCGGGCTGATAGCGAGGAATATGAAGATGATCGCATATGGCGCCGACGTCCATGTCAAGGCGGTGAAGAGTACTGTGGTAGAAGGCGGAGTCCTGAGCCATGGACATACTGATGGCATCAAATCGGCTCATGATAAGGTCCATGTGAGGTTGGAAGGGGTCCGAAGGAGGGCCGACAGAGGTGGAGGCACCGGGAGTGGGGGTACGAGGACCGGAAGAGGGAGCAGGTCTCCGTTGGGCTCGGAGAGTCTCGGGGACGTCATATTCAAACCGGTTGGTGTTCTTCAGAAAGAAGTGCATTTTGGCCAGGCATCCAAAGTCAATCTTCCAATTGCTTTTTGCAGGCCATTTTACCTCATCGGCTACTGGTACATCGAAGTGCTTGAGAATGGCCGTCACATGCATCCCATAGGGCAAAACACTACCCTTTGCTCGAGCTTGATGCATGTGATGCATCACATATAAGGCCCAATTAATCTCCTTGTTCTCAGCCAGGGCCCACAGAACTAATCCATCATCTTTTGATAAGACTGAGTGATTGCCGTTGCGAGGAATGATGGTATGGGTGATAAGATAGTGAAGGATTCGCTGGTCAATGGGAAGGCCACCAACCTGAGGGCGGTTTTTGTGGTTCCTAATGCCGAAATGGTTGATTGCTTCTAGGGCAAGGATCTCACTAAACGGATTACCCTCAGAGTTTACGGCCCAGTCAGAGATCCCACCAAGCAGGCTATGGCCACTATGAGGCAATTTCAGAACAGAACCAACCAAGTCGAGAGGCATTACAATGCTAGTCTTATTGACTTCAGAATAAAGCACGTTATCAATCAACTTAAGGTTGGAATAAAATACCCTAACCAGGTGGGGATAAATCGCAGATTCATAGCAAACAAATTCTAGTAAGCTAGCATTGTCTAAGATGGAGGTAACATCGCTAAGAGTACTGGCGAAAGTAGAGAGGTCGAAGAACTTGGGCTCCATGAGGTTGCGGTCCTCGAAGTTACTCTGAAACAAGTGCCACTGCTCTTCGATGAGTGGAGGAGGAGGGTAGGGGAGCAGAACGACGGCTCATGGTGGCTGGGAAGAGGGCTGAGTATGCGTGTGAGGAGGATGGAGAGGGAGAAGTTAAGGAAATGGAGGATAGGGTTGGGTGAAGGAGGAGTAGGAAGAGAGAAGGGAAAACGTGGGTTGGAGGGGAGGAGGAGGGAGGGGTTGGCAGTGGTGAGGGAGTGCTGGTGAGGAGGAGGCTACGGTGGGGAGAGATTGGGAAGAAAGGAGGGAGGAGGAGAATGGGAGTGAGGGAATGAGAGAGGAAGGGGGTACGGGCTTGAAGAGAGGAGAGGGGAGTGGTGGAGGAAGATGGTGGAGAGAAGGAGGGGAGAATGGAGGAGCGTGGAGGCCGCAGGTTGCAGGGAAGAAGGGAGGACGAGCTGTGCTAGGGTTAGGAAGGGGGTGGGAAATCAAAGTGAGGAGGAAAAAGGAGGGAAGATTGTCTTTTTAAAAAAACTTCAGGTCGCGTGTCATTCGAATGACCAAGGGGTTGTCATTCGAATGACTCAGGAGCAAATAGGAACCCGAGAGCTCAAATTATTGGCATTCGATTGAAAGAAGGGGATACATTCGAATAACTCTGGAGAAATAACAACCCGAGGGCTCAAATTTTTGTCATTCGATTGAAAGAGGGGGAGACATTCAAATAATTTTCAAAAATTTCGAACCTGAGAGTAAAAATTTTGGAATTCGAATGTAAATGGATGATTTATTCAATTGATTTTCAACAATTTCAGACCTGAGAGAAAAGAATTTTGGAATTCGAATGGAGAAGCATGATTCATTCGATTGATTCAAGAGTGCCTTTTTAAATGGCTATATTCAAGAGGAAGTCTATGTTGATTAACCACCCGGATTTGAAAGCCATGAGTTTCCCAATCATGTTTTTAAATTAAGAAAAGACTCTCTATGGTCTTAAGCAAGCCCCTAGAGCTTGGTATGAGAGATTAAGCAAATTTCTCTTAGACAAGGGGTTTAATAGAGGAAAAGTGGATACAACTCTTTTCATTAAACATGACAAACAAGACATCTTACTTGTGCAAATTTATGCTGATGACATTATTTTTGGTTCCACTAATGAATATCTGTGCAAAGAATTTTCCAAGCTAATGCAACATGAATTTGAGATGTCTATGATGGGAGAGCTCAACTTTTTCCTTGGGCTACAAATCAAACAACTAAAGGAAGGAACCTTCATAAGTCAATCCAAGTATTGCAAGGAATTGCTCAAGAAGTTTGAAATGGACAAAGCAAAAGATATGGCCACCCCCATGGGCACCTCATGCACCCTTGACAAGGACAAAGAAGGTAAATCGGTAGAGATCACAAAATATAGAGGTATGATTAGATCTCTACTATATCTTACTGTTAGTAGGCCAGATATAATGTTCAGTGTATGCATGTGTGCTAGATATCAAGCTTGTCCTAAGGAATCCCATTGGTTTTAACCGAAGAGCAGTGGCGCTTGTTTCAGAGTAACTTTGACGACTGCGAGCTCATGGAGCTCAAGTTCTTCGATCTCTCTACTTTCGCCGGTACTCTTTGCGATGTGACCTCAATCTTAGACAATGCTAGCTAACTAGAATTTGTTTGCTATGAATCTGCAATTTATCCCCAGCTGGTTAGGGTATTTTATTCCAACTTTAAGTTGATTGATAACGTACTCTATTCTAAAGTAAATAAGACTAGCATTGTAATGCCTCTCGATTTGGTTGGTTCTGTTCGAAAATTGCCTCATAGTGGCCATAGCCAACTAGGTGGAATCTCTCACTGGGCCGTAAACTCGGAGGGTAATCCGTTTAGTGAGATCCTTGCCCTAGAAGCTATCAACCATTCTGGCATTAGGAACTACAAAAACCGCCCTCAGGTTGGTGGGCTTCCAATTGAACAACGGATCCTTCACTGTCTTATCACCCATACCATCATTCCTCGCAACGGGAATCACTCTGTATTATCAAAAGATGATGGATTAGTTCTGTGGGCCCTGGCTGAGAACAAGGAGATCAATTGGGCCTTATATGTGATGCATCACATGCATCAAGCTAGAGCAAAGGGCAGTGCTTTGCCCTATGCAATGCATGTGACGGCCATTCTCAAGCACTTCAATGTACCAATAGCCGATGAGGTAAAATGGCTGGCAAAAGGAAATTGGAAGATTGACTCTGGATGCCTGGCCCGAATGCACATCTTTCTGAAGAACACCAACCGGTTCTGAAGAAAACCAAGGAATCAAGTGAAAGGAAAGAATGAGTTTGGGCAAAACCTTAAGAGACATTCGAATGACTAACCTAGATTCATTCGAATGACTGATGAACAAGTCATTCGAATGACTCATGAACAAGTCATTCGAATACCTCATGAACAAAGGTAACTCGAATGAAGTATTCGAATTACTAGGGTTTAATACTTTCAGTGATCCCAGTACAGCTAGGTCATTCGAATGATTGACACAGATCCATTCGAATGACTCGGGCACATTTAATGCCCAACGGCTATATTAGGTCAGTCATTCGAATGATCCATTCGAATGAATCGAGTACTAAAGTCAGAAACGGCTAGTTCTGTTTGCTGACTTAAGATGCATCAAATGCACAATGGCTAGGATCACCTTGAGCTTAATAAATACTCACCAAACTCATCAATTAAAGGTTGAACATTAATTCTATAACATCCAACATTCTCTACTTCATTAATTGAGCCATCTTCTTAAGAAAAAGAGAGAGTTTCATACACATACACCTATAGGCCTTCAAATTGTATTATTTACTCTTCAAGAGAGTTTCAAATCAAATACAAATCATATTCTTGTAAAGAGGGTGAGGTATCCCTCTCAAGTGATTAGGGTGGTATCCTTAACGGAAATTATTTGAGGCTCAAGTAGAGTGCTCATATTGTAAAGGTTGTCAAGCACCTAAGTTTCAAGCTTGAAGAATAGTGGAAAAATCTTGAGCGGATTGCTTGGGGACTAGAGGTAGATCACAAGGGTGGTTGAATCAGGATAAACTGAGTTTGCATCTTCTCTATCCCTTAACTCCTTAACTTGTTTATGCTCAAGATTGCTTCTATCCTTATTCATTAATAATTTGCATTGATACTTGGTGATTTATTGGCTTCAAAGCAAAGATTTTAAAAATAACCTACATACCCAATTCACCTCCCTCTTGTGTATTTGAAGCCACTTGGTAATAAGTTATTCTCACAACTTTTGTTATTAGTGATCGCAGTACCCACCTTACCATTAGAGGTGCATCCAGTGTGAAGGATATTATGATAGAGCCATTTTCATCTTCAACATGTGCAGACTTCAAAACACGTTGAAGAACAAGACCTTTTCCTTTCCGTTGAAGAACAAGACCCTCTCCCTTGTCACTATAAGTGACTTCTTCGTGTATACTTTCATTCTCATCATGATAAGAATCGAATTTTGGCTCGTCTTCACCTTCTTCCACAACAGAAATGATTCTTTTATCCTTCACTATCCGTGGCCAGAGGACTAGCCACATTCCAGCATAGGGGAGGCAGCCACTGCTGAAGAAGCTCCTGACACGGAAATGGCAGATACAGGAAGCAATTGCTTTTGAGCATCAGTTGCTAATTTTCAATGCTGACGATTCTGGAAAAAAATGAAGATGATGGCAGAAATTGTGACACAATTTACTTTTTGCATAGTTCTTTTTATTTATTTATTTACATTCTGCTACTTTTTACTTATAGTTCTTTACTTTGGTAGTTTAACTTAATAGATAAGTTTGCCTGCTTAATAGTTAAATACTGTGTGAAACTGGTTCAAAATTTTTTTGGAAAAGGATAAAGTGGGCAATTTTTCGTTAGTCAGCTTAAACATTTGGCCACGCAAAATGACCCTGATTAGGAAAAACATTTTGCTAGCGCCCCTTTGAGCCTTAAAATTTTTTTGGTTCTTACCCAAGAAGAAAAATGATACTTTCTTTATCCTCTAAAGCTAAGAGAGCAAAATTCTTGGAAACAAAAAGAAGTCCAAGTTGGGGGGAGAAAAGCAAACAATTAACAAATATCAAGCTGACCTTGTGCTCAAAAGAAAAAAAATTGAGAAGAAGAGGAACAAAGGACAAAAAGGAGAAAAAGGAAAAAAGTATTTATGAAGGGTACAAAAGAAGTAAAAAGAGTACCTAATCGCTAAACGAGATTGCCAAGCCGCTGAGCGACCCCACCACTTGTGGCCGCCACAGGCTGGCACCACCAGAGACCTGCAGCCGCCTCGCCACTTGACCTGACACTACTCAGCGGGGTATCCCAACCGCTCAGCGATGACCCCAAATTCTTCCTTTCAATTTCACTTGTATACCAAATCTTAGGTTAGTTTAGCAACAAAGAGGAGGCCAGTGGCGGAGCCAAGAGTGATCAAAGAAGCACGGCGGTCGTTGTCATGACAGCGTGAGAACGTGTCATGGTAAGCGTCCATCACCTTGCCTCTGAGATTCTCTCTTGTAAGATGGATTTCTAATCCTCTTGTTATTGGGATTTTGATGATTATTATATCATGATTGTATCCATGTAACTTTTACATTATGAATTTATCACTTTCTACGATTTGCTTGAATCGATTTTACACTTAATGCTTGTTTTAGCTTAGCTACCTAAAGCATGATTTCAAGCTGCATGATTGCGTGCGAAAGTGGCATCATAAGTTGGAACTAAATCAATTCATCTGGTAAACCTAATTGCTAGAGATAGAGTTAAGGTTATTAGTCGTTTTAACATCTGGATTAACTTTTGTCTACTTTGTTAAGTTTGTGCACGAAAATGACATTAATAAAGGAAACCTAATGATCTTTTCATGCTCGAAAGAGATGAACAAGTTAAGAACTGGTAGTGAGGAATCAATGAAATGATAATTCTGTTGTATTAAGTAAATGGATACATGAAACTATAATAGGATTCAAATCCCAATAAACTTCATGATCTACCTCTGATTTGTTGTCTATTTATCTTTTATGTTCTTTATTTAGTTTATTTAAATATCAATCAAATTACCAATCCTTCACCTTATTGTTTAATTAACAAACTCAAGAACGACATTTCTGCAACTCCCTGTGGATACGACTATACCCGACTATACTGCAATTGGACACTTCAATTGGACTTAAATTACTAATAAGGAAAATTAGTAGATCACGATGGTGCGTCCGTAATAATTTTCGGACAACCGTATGCACCAAGACAATTAACAAACAAACTCAATAAAAAGTAACCATTTTTGGGAGAATTTTTCCCCCTTCAACTGTGCAAAACCCATACCCCCACCAACAACTCTCTTACACACCTCAAATCACAATACATAATCCATTATTCACTCTAACCTTACACTCAACTCATTCATTCAAACTTTTCTCCAAATTTCCCTTAACCTCTGAAGCACCAGCAGCTTCCATTCGCATTTTCTTCCATCATCTGATTTCCTTCCAATTCCCTTTCCATAGCCAAAGAGGCCAAGCCTCAAAGAAAGCACCACAATCTTTATTTTTCCTCCATTTTCTTCCATCCACAAACAAGAGAAACAACGCCATTCTGCTAGCCAAAAAGCTTCCCCAAAGCTGCACCATTACCATCACCATCACCATCATCATCAACATCATCATCATTATCATATCCCCAAGCTCCTCATCTTGGTGAAAGGAGAAAACAAGCTTGGATCCTCAAGCAATCCTTTCAACATACGAATATCTTAGAAGGTGGGAGACTAGTCCCAAATCACCCTTGGGTGGTCTATGTGAGTCATTGTGTGTGTTAATGAATGAAAAGAGGGTTGGTGCAAGGATAGGAATTAAGAAAACCATCAGAACCTGTTACATGTTAGTGGTCATTCGAATGCCACCCCCAGGGTCATTCGAATGAACCACGAAGAATTTTTGAAAACAAGCATTACAGAACACGGGTCATTCGAATGACAATCTTAGGGTCATTCGAATGAGTCATGTAAACTAGTATTTTTGATGCTACAGAGACAAGTAATTTGAATGCCCAGGCCTTGAACATTCGAATGAAACCTCACTGAATGATTTAAAAGAGAAAATGCCAGAATCATTCGAATGACCACTCATATCGAATGACCCATCCCTTTGCACCATTCCAAGAGCTAGAACCCAGTGCCATTTGAATGACTTGAAGTTGTCATCCGAATAACCTAGGGTTTCAGTCTCCAGTATCAAGTTCCCTTTATGTATTTGTATGTGTGGTACATATTATGAGCTGTATTTATGTTGTTATGCATCATGAGGTCCCAATTGCCACTAGGCTTATAGGCCACCCATGTTATGCATCATTCTAATTTGATCAATGGCATTGGATGAAGATAAGGAAGGGTGATTGTGTCAGTCCAGTGTGCAACATACACATACAAATACACATGCATTAGGTAAATAATTGGGAAGACAAATAGTAATATAAAATGTATTTACCAGTCAATGCACAACTTTTAATGGCACCATAACTTGCAATCAAACACCAATTTGAATATTACATTGATTACAATGAGCTATTTCTTTAGCATAATCAACAACAAAGATATAAAATAAGAAAAAGTGATCTTATTACAAATAGCTTTGGCATACTTCAACTACATAAAATCTAAAGTAATTTTGAAATGCAAATGGTTGGGAAAGAAAATGGAATAGTGCATGAAATAGGACAATGCATTTTATCAAACACATACCCTGCATTAGTGGGAGACATTTTAGGACAAAGACTATATAATTAGCAATGAAGACATCTACCTGCTCCATTCTTTCACAGCTTCAGCAACCACTCTGACCTCAACGAAGATTGTGTTCGCATAGCCACTCAAATGACACCTAAAAAATAAAATGCGTTCCATCATTAACCAACATTTTCCAACCCAAAACCAAACCCCAATCAAATCCATATCGAAGATTTAAAAATAAATTACAGAATATTCATTCCTTAACTTTGCCAAACTCAACCACATAATTGTATTGGTTGATGCCCTCCACCCATCCTACCACAAAATAACCTTACTAAACCCAAAAAAAAAGATTATCTTGTATATGCATCTCAAAATTCCTTGAGTTTTCTGCGGTTGTAGTGACTCTATGAACTAAAGAAACTCAAAATAACATAGTATAGGAAAAGAAATGAGAAAGAATAAAAAGAATACCCTAATATATATTTCTTTCATATTTGACCAAAAAAGTAAAGGAAGAAGAGACAGAACTTGATCAATTCACCTTATTGTGGCCGTGAACGAATATTACCCAAGACCAAAGCGAACCTTCAAGTTTCTTGGCCATATAGTCGTTTCATCCGCTTCTCACAATCTTGTCAGAATTCTGTAACAATGCTGGAGGATTTCGCATCATGGGTGAAAGAAGTGATCAGAAGGTAAAAAGAAAAAGGAAAAAGAAAAAAGAAAGGCAAGAAGAGAGGAGAAAGAAGACCATGGAGCTAGAGAATAGGAAAGGCTTCAAGAGTTAAATGAAAGACTTGTATGAGAACATATGAAAGGCTTATATGGGGGAAGGAACCATCGTGCAATGGGAAAATAAACAAGAATTAAATAGTAATGGGTAAGGATACATAGGAAATAGAAAGAAAGAGGAAAATGCAACTCAATAGAATTTGAACGGGGAAAGGAGTAAGTGCTCGGATGAATTGATTGAATAAAGAGAAGGGGAAAGTCATGGACTATCTTCAATGCATTGGAATTTTGCTCGCCATTAACATTGGAATATGAACCAACGCATTTTGAAAAATTGTAGTTAATAGATGAACTCTAATTAGGGTTTAGAATTGATGAATCTGTACCTTTGATTTATTAACAACAAATCTGGTTCGTTGATTAAAGATGCGTATGTTTTGGTGGGAATTGCAGTTGACCTAATGATGTCAGGTCAGCATAAACACTTTCTTAAGAATATTAACAAGATGTCTTGGCCCCGTGTTATATGTATCGCACGTGTCACTTTCCGGTTATTCGCTATCCACTACGACGAAGGAATATTTTTAGATTTTTATACAGTATCTGTTTATTTATTTATTCGGTTTATTCTGTATATTTATATATTACAGTAAACCGAGCGAACAATTTCGCTGTGATTTGCCTTTTTTGTGAATTTCGTCAGTGATTCGACCATGGGAGGCGGAGGGGCTATGAGGACGGCGGCAAAAATCGCCGGGATCGGCGTCGGCCGCACGGGTTTCAGGGGCGCTCCGGCAGTGCATCCAGCCGAGCAGTCCTTGCGGAACGTGTCCCGATCGGCCTCGGCGTCGTTATCGTCGCAGGCGCCCGCTGAGGTGGCGCCGCTGCACTCGGCGGCTCCGTTGGAGTTGGACGACTGGGAGTTTGCGGACGGCTGCGATTTGGTGATGACCGCCGGGGAGCCCATGCCGAGGGTGGTGTTTGGCGGTGTCCCAACCTTTGAGGAAGCGAAAGAAGCTACCACTGAATTGAAGGAAGCTATTGATAAGTATACATCCTCGTTTTGTTTCTCTCTTTTTTTTCCTTCAAAAAATTTGGTGATAAGAACTACCGTGTAAAAAAAAAAACTAGGTGTTGGAGTTTTTGTATGCTTACGATTTTGATTTTCGATTGCTTATTGGGTCCCTTTTTTTTTATTTTTTTGGTCTGTTTATGAGTGTTGCTTATGGAATTATGTGGTTACACCGTTTCAGTTTCAAATTCTATACTAAGTTTTTCTGAAGGTTCCGTTGTATGCGTTTTGGCTATTGGTAGTAATAAAAAAGGGGTTTGAAACTGGGTTTATCTGAAGGTTCCGTTTTTATTTTGTTTACATATGTTTTTTGCTATGGGTAAAAATAGAAGGGTTTCAAACTGAGTTTCAATTGGATCCATTGATACACTCTAGTAGTAAACAAGAAAGTGTTTTTTTATTTTCACTGATAGTGAATAAAAACACTTAAAGAGAGCAGATATCGACTCTTTTGAATTAGTATTGGGGAATATTTTCTATCTTGGCGAACTGTGTTCTGTAAGGCAAGGTCCTTCCTGTATGATTTGATCTTTCAGTATCCATTCTGATTGGAGTTAGCTACAGGGAAGGCATATTCTGGGAATATTTTTTGTTTGACATCCATCAGATTTTCTGTGTGTCATTTACAAAGGCGGTTGTTTGAAGTGAGCATGTGGTTTAAGTTAGTGATTAATACATGAGCATACTTGTGAAGATATTTAATGGAGATGCTAACAAAATCATGATTCCTGTCACCCGGACTTAGAAGAAGTCTTTTATTTATTCTATATGCCAGTGCCAGATTTCTAGCTAGCTTATCACACTGCTTATTCAGTATTTATCCACAAATTCAATTAGAGCTTGTAGCAAACATTATGATATCTGGAGTATCATGGTTTGGTTATGGTAGACATCGATAGAAGTATCTATTATGAAGTTAACGAACATAAATTGGTTGTTGCTATCGTTGCTTCTCCTCATGCATGTAGCAAATCATTATTATTTATTTTTTTAACCCTGGGAAATAAGTTTGAGCATTATGATATTGTGAATGTTAAGGATTTCTGGCATTTAGTCTCTCACTTAATATTAGGGATAAGCTCTGTTGGCTCTGAGGGTGTACACACTATTGTAAATCGGTGCAGGATACTTGAAACTTATGTCAAATGTTGGGGCTGTTGACTCTATGAAGAATATCTTCCCCAGCATTCCTCTTTCTAACTTTTAAAGCTTATTTTACCTTGTTTCTATAGATGATTCTTGTCTCATTAAATATGCAATGAAGTTATAATTATTTGAATCCTCTCTCTTGGGGTAGGGAGCAATGGCAGGGAACAATGGTTATGTTTTATTTGTTTTTTGATCCTTGCTCCATTTTTCTGCTGGAGAATGCTTGGTGACGTGTTTTATTTGTATTTTGAACCTTACTCTTATATTCAATGGTACTTATCTCAATTATAAGATCTTGTTTATTATTTTTCAGAATATGCCTTTCTTCTGATTCTTCCCAATACAAGGAGCCATCTCCTGGTAGTCAAGTCTCTGTTCTTTCTCGTGCTAGCGTTGAACCGGACACCAAATCTTGTGTCATTGACGCTATTTCAAATCCTTCAGTTCCAAAGCATGTCATTCAGGCTTTTCAATTGCTTAGTACACCTCAGGTGCAGGTAATTGGTGCTGTTTTATTTCCAAATGAGAGTTACTGCATAGTATCTCAAGGGTCTTTTTAGCAATCCTGTTCTGTGCAAGATATGCAAATGTTCATTTATTGAATGTTCATTTATTGAATTAATGGAATTTGTTGTCTTTGGTTTCAACAAGACTGTTGTGGCTTCAATTGCTTGTGACCAGAATGTATGGAATGCAGTCATGCAAAATTCTGCTGTACATGATTTCTTCCAATCAAACCAGAGGGGTAATTGATATTTACTGTCTCTCTCTTTTTCATTCCTTCCATTAATGTTCTTGTCTTATATACAGTATGTAAATGCAAATTGTGCCGCAGTGTCTGGTTTTGAAGAACAGGAAACTCCTGAAAAGGTTGAAGAGTTTGCAAATTCCGAAGCTAAGGAAACTCCTGAGGAAGCAAAAGCTAACGCAGGGAATGGTTCTTTTGATTTCATGGGTCTCCTGAAGAATTTCATGGGTCTCCTGAAGAATTTCAAGTTAACAGTTGCTGACATGGTAAGCAGTTTGTCAAACTACTTTCAGAACCTATTCCCAACAGCTGAGAATGAGAAATCATTTGCTGATGCGGATGGAAATTCAAATGCGAATTTCATGGGAGGAACTTTCATGGGATTGGCAACGCTTGTGATAATGGTGGTAATGTTGAAGAGAGTTTAAACTCCCTTCTCTTAGGCAGAGCCACAATTTGTCGAGCTTTCTAAAAATCTTCAATGCTTTGTGTTAAACTGGAAAATACATTTGAGGTAACTACATAATATATGAAATGGTTGGCTTCTTTTTTTTTGGTCAATATGAAAAGGTTGGCTATGCAAGTTCATGTACTTCAACTTTTGAAAGCTAGGCCGGGCCGGGCCTGCTAAGTTGTTTTTATTTTTTATGGGTTTGGATCTAACTTGTTTTGGTTTCACGTTCTACTTTTCTTTAAAAAATTTGCCCTTATTGCTTTTGTACGTGGATCAAAAGCTATAGATCTGGTCAAGGGTGGTCTAGGGGCTTCAAAATAGGTTGGTTCAGATAATCAGATAAAGTAGGTTAGCGGCTTCAGATGGTTGTTTATATGCATCTTTTCTCTCTCTAGATACTCGAGAGTGGGTGATGCAAAACCTTGGCAATAGAACGTTGATGCGAGGCCGTACCTTGGAGCTTTTTATTTGGAGTGACTTCACTTTTATGGGGCAGGCACAAAGAAAGTGTCTTTGATCGATGGATCTACAAAATTGATTAAAGGCTCCAGAAGAGTTGATATAGTACTTATGGGGGAACAAAGGTTGTTATAGATAATTTCATATTATTAAGATTGTCTCAACGAAATTTGTTAATATTTAAATATATTCGTCGAAATGAATATTATGTTGAGACTATAAATAAGGAGAACAATAAACAAAACCATATAACAACTATTATATTATGCAAGAAATGTGCATTAGAAATATACATCTTTTTTCTCTAGTTTGTACTATACAAATTAATATTGGCATAAAAGAAATTTATGTTAGGGTAAACTAGACGTTTACTCAACTAAATACGTTATCATTTGGCACGACCGGTTAGGCTGTTACCAATTGTGAGCCTAGGTAACCAATACCCAAGAGGGGGGTGAATTGGGTATTTAAGAAATTATTCCATTTTTGACAAATATTGCATTTCCTTGCAATCAGAGCGAAATTTATCAATCAAAGATAAAATTATAAGCTTGCTCAATTGTATATATTAAACAATAAAATCAATAGAGAAACTTATAAACAATTATCAATAGATGTATAAGGTTGCAATTCTCAAACAGGTAAAACAATAGTAAATGTTTGCAATAAATAAAGGGATAGAGTTGGAGAGATTGCAAACAATGATTTATCCTAGTTCAACCACCCTTGTGATCTACCCCCAATCCCCAAGCGACTTGCTCAAGATTTTTCCAATATTATCAAGCTTCTAACTTAGATGCTTGAAAAACCTTTACATCCAAGAGCACTCCTCACACTTAGGATTCCCCACCTTTGTATTTGAGCTTCAAGAACCAATCCTTAGGGATACCACACCCTAAGCAACTAGAGGGATACCTCACCCTCTTTACAGTGTATGAATTTGTGTAGAAAAAGAAACTCTCTCAAAGAGTGGATGATACAAATTGAAGCACGATATTTTCTTTGCAAGTAAAACTCTTTTGTAGAGTAGATGATACAGCTTGAAGCTCTACTAGGAGTATTGATAATATCTCTCTTTTGTTTTCATGATAATGAAAAATATTAATTCATTGATAGTATGAAGTATATGGATGATTAGAGTTAAGAGCTTAGCTAGAAATGTGAGTTTAATGAGTATTTATAGAGTTTGTAAATGTACTAGCTGTTACTAGACGTTACTAGCCGTTACCCAGTTATTTTCTCATTTTTGTCCATTGAAAACTAACCGTTTTTAGCTTTTGGAGCTTGGTCATTCGAATGAAACCCCTAGTAATTAAAAATGACTCAAGCAAATATAGTTGTTATGCTTTTTTACTAGGTCATTTGAATGACAAACCCTAGTCATTTGAATGACTCAAGTTTGAGGAAGACAATGTTACACAATTACTTTTATCCGTTTCTACTCAGTATCAGTATTTTTAAGATATTTATATACATTGTTCAGTTATTACTTACTTGCCCTTTATCTACTTTCAGTTAAACATATATGTATTCTATGATCAGTATATGTTACATGAGTAGTACCATGGTACCCACAACTGAGTTAACAACTCACCCGTTTGTTATATTGTTTCAGATACATTTGAGGATCTAGATAACGAGCATTTTGTGTGGTGCCAGTTGTAGTTCAACATCAGTGGTGAGCTCTGCTTTGCAATGGGGTCTACCCGTCTTATTAGTATTGGGATGCTCCAAAAAGTTTAGGCAGGGTCGTAGCTTGTTCAGTAGTTTATCCTTTATATTTATTTATTTAAGTTATTTATCAACTTTCAGATGTAAATCAGATATTTAGTATTATAATTATGTGAGGTACTTATTAAATTAATTGCATGAATCATAGTTAAGTCACGATAGAGCTTTTGTCGGGACAATGTCCCTACGTGCAATCACTCCCAAGTTTGGGGGCGTGACAAGATGTAGTTTTCACTGTTAGAATGTTAGCCAGATTTAGTTATTATCTAACAAGAACAAACTAGAATGATGTTCAATTTTTATTGTGATATCTTTGAATATTTACTTTATTCATATGAACCAAAATCGCAATTTATTGGCTATGTAGTTGCAATATTTTTTTTTTTATATTTTGGCAAAATTTAGAAGTTGTTTATTTACACGAGGAAGATAAAGTAGACTTTAGCTGCTACTTCTTTAAATCATGCGGAAATTATTGTAATACATGAAGCGAATTGTGAATGTTTTTGGATAAGAGCAATCAATCAACATATTCAAGTATCATGAAGAATGTTGAAGCAAATTGGTTATTTGTGCCACTATGGCCATAGGTTTCATATATCTTTTGGATTTTTTCACTCTTCCTTTCTTGATGGCCAAAAGTTGAAGGGGGTAGAGGTTGTGTGACCGTTGTTACAGGTAGTACTACGTGTATGGGTTTACTATGGTGACAGTTCCTAGTTCATCTTATTAGATTTTTTTTTCTTAATTATCCTAAGAGATAGAGAAATCTTGTCCTCTTTTTTCCTTAATCAAGGTCTTTTATCCAGTGGGTTTTTTCTTGATAATGTTTTTAACGAGATTCACACTATGAGAATGTTGTACTCTTTTTCCTTCACTAACATTTTTTCCTAATGAATTTTTCTTAGTAAGGTTTTAACGAGGCATATCCCTGACGGACGTCCAAGGGAGACTGTTATAAAATATTATTAATGTGGATGTCCATTTACTAATTTGGTTAGTATCTAATTATATAGATATACATTGATACAATAGAGATATTATAGAGATTTGACATGATCTTATATATTTTCACTCTTAAGCTATAAATAGAGCTTTAAGTGTTCATTTTATAACAAACTTGAGATGATTAATAGAATAAACTCCCTCTCTTGCTTCTCTATTCTTTCTCTCTTCTATTTCTATTATTTTTCCTATTATTTCATAACAATTAAACTATTTAGTCACCTGCATTAAAAAAAAGTTTAAAAAGGTAAAAAAAAAATTTAGTAACCAGTATAAGGTGTGTAATAATAAATTCTTGAATAATCATTTATTCAATAATAATAAATCACGGTATCATATCTTTATGACAACTTTTTAATAAACGCTAAATGTTTGAAAATATATAAGGTATATAATTATAAATTAGTACACTTTTTAATGTTATTTTATAAAAATATTCAATTAATATAATATACAAATAATTATTGTATTAATAAAATTTAAAAATAATTTAGTGTTTGAACATAAATAATTATATTAAATAAATTAATTACAAAAATGTATAAGAGTTTATTTTCTATGCACTATCATTTTTACTAATATGACAACACATAATTAAATGACAGTGTAAAAGTTCTTATACTAACAATGTATAGAAATTAAACTATGTGATATATGGTTGTCATGTGAAAATTGAAAAATGAAATAAATATTAAATGTTTTAAATACATGGAAATTTTAACTAAATTAACAATATAACTTTAGTAGAATTTGATTGATAATAAATATTTAATATTAGTTAAAATGAAAGAATGGTATTTTACGACAATTACACAAAATGAAAATAAAAGTGACAATAGACATAAAAGAGTAGTAATAACCACTCCCTAATTTAGAATTCAATAAAATTATGTTTAGCTTAAAATATGAGTAAACATATTGTTGAGTATTTCTTTTCGAATTTATTGGTAATATAATGAGGAAATATATTTTCTAGCATGAGGGATGGAGTCTAGTTGAACATTGACTAGGTCTTTGATCGCAAACGATGGCGATCTTTGAGTGAGAGGACAGTGGTAAGTACTGCAAAGTCACTCCAACGCCTAAGTAAGGATTCCGTGTGAGGTAAGTTAATTGTATAGAATGAATACATTATCTTAGGTTTATGGTGGAATTACCCTTTTATACTTGGGTTAGTTACAGATCTCGTAACTTGTAGCTAAGCTACACAGGTAGAGTTTGTGAGATGGATCTCGGGGATCACACGCTTTTTAGTTAGGAGTTGTTAAGCCCGAGTCGTTACTATTACTTCCACATGCTTCACCTGCTGATACTCATACTTTGGCTTTGACGAACTATGATTGAAGTCTGTGTACCTTACGTGGGCCTCTTATTTATTGGGCCATTTGGAGCCTGAGATTTTGTCCCATAACAATTGGTTTGTTAAAAACAAAAAAACAAACTTCTAACTTTATTGTGGCTGTCATCACTCTAGGGTATGCTAACAGTATTTAGATGGTTGGAAAAATATTAGATTATTCTTTACGATTTGCTCAACCACATAGAAAATTTTTACCACTGCCCCTTTTAGTACAAATAATTCGCGTTATTATTTTATTTTGACTCTGTGTTCTCTTGTACTAGATGTAATTCTTTATTTTCTTATACTAGATGTAGGGTGTATTTGTTCGGGATTCAAGAAAATCGATTAAAAGTCAATTTTTTATGAGCTAAAAAGCTATAGACAATTTCTGTCTAAAAAAATATTTTATTTAACTTCTGCTTGAAATTAAATTTTTTTTCTTAATTCAAATTAATTTACTAAAATTACTTTAGACGTGTGTGAAAACTGACTTTTTTCCGTTTAGAAAAGGGATTATTTTATTGAATAAATTAAAACAAACACACTCCCAATTCGAGTTTGCCTTGGTTGCTTAGAATTGGCACAAGTAACCGCAATCAATTTCCAATTTGGTATTTAACTACACAATTGTCGCAGCAGAATGAATTACTCTTGTCGGAGTTGACGCATACATTTAAGCACCGTGCTTATCCATTTTTTGTCTTATGTATTGAATGGGCTGAGAGCACTAGAAACATTATTATTTGTCAATGCTTCTACTCATAGTGTACCCCGCATTATTTGTCTAACCAGTCAATTCTAAAACTGCAATTATGTTGCACTCTCAAAATAGATTACCCGAAAGTAAAAAAGTAATGGGTTTTGTTAACTAATACTCTAAGAAGCATTGGTTAAAAAACCTAAAATAAGAAATTTTA
>QANU01031401.1:0-10472 GCA_003254905.1 Nissolia schottii
AGAAAAACCGTGTTGGCTTGTGCACGGTTGCCAGGTCCATTCCTTAATGTCGTCACTCTATCACACACACACACATATATATAGTTCATTAAAAACGGCTTTTGTGAAACTTTCAAATAATAGAAAAATCCCACTAGGCTTGTGGCAGCCAATAGTCATCACTCTCGGCCAATGCCAGCAATTCAATATGTTCACCAAAAACAGAAGCAAGGGGTTCACCCAAGTAATAGGTTTTCATCCAAAAACGGGTTCACAGAGTAAACCAGTAGAAGTTTTCAAATGCAAAGACAAGTTCAGCTGCAGTCTATTACAGCAGGCCACAGCTTCACACGCTTTTGTTGCCAAAGTAAAACCTACTCTCACCTCCTTCACAATGATCTCTTCAAATTTCCCAGCCTCTATATATACATATTCACAAAGCTCAAGTTCTCTCCACCTCCACTTAGCAGCCTGCGCATCGCTCTCTTCCTTCTCTCCTTTCACTACTTTCCTGCAGCAACTGACTAATAAAACGCTAAGAGATTCTCAAAACACAAACATATATAGTACGGTCCCACTTCCATTAAGAAGCTACGACAATGTGTAGAACTGGTCCAAACATGCATGTAGCCCTCTCTATCTTGGTTCTAACTCTCTCAGCTTCGTCATTGGCCTCAGCATCGCTGACCGTCGGTTTCTATAAAACTAGCTGCCCGTCCGCTGAGGCCATAGTGAGAAGAGCTGTCAACAGGGCCATTTCCCTCAATCCGGGATTTGGCGCCGGCTTGATTAGAATGCACTTTCACGATTGCTTTGTCAGGGTAAGTTCATGCTTCATACATAGTATCAATCTTGCATAGTTACCAACGGAGACCTTGTATACGTAGTTATCCCCGATGGGAAACTCACCCGCCACAGTCAAGTGCGCGACCCGAGTCGACCCAGATTAGTCAAGGCTAAGCCTTAGATGCCGCACAGGCAACCTAAAAAAAGGAAAAATCTTGCATAGTTATTATTAGCTCAATTGGTTATGATCAATTAATTCAACAAATCCTTTGATATATACACAGGGTTGCGACGGCTCGGTCTTATTGGAATCCACGCCAGGCAACGCAGCCGAAAGAGACCACCCTGCCAACAATCCCAGCCTGCGCGGCTTCGAGGTCATCGACGAGGCCAAGGCCCAAATAGAGGCCGCGTGTCCGGAGACCGTGTCATGCGCGGACATCCTTGCCTTTGCCGCTAGAGACAGCGCTTCAAAACTTGGGGGCTTAAGCTACAAAGTGCCGGCAGGGCGCAGAGACGGTCGCGTCTCTATCATTGACGAGGTGACAAGCAATTTGCCTGCGCCAAGCTTCGACGCAGAGCAGCTTATTGATAATTTTGCTCGGAAAGGATTGTCCGCAGATGAAATGGTGACGCTTTCCGGGGCGCATTCTATTGGCGTGTCGCATTGTTCCTCCTTCTCTAACCGCTTATACGCCACCCCTCCCCAAGATCCCCCTATGAACCCGAAGTTTGCGGCTAAGTTGAAGAGCAAGTGTCCCGCGCAGAGCAACGGCGGCAGCTTTGACCCAACGGCGGCGCTTGATGCGTTCACGCCTAACCGCTTGGACAACAAGTACTACCGGGGATTGATAAGCCGCCGTGGCCTGTTGACCTCAGATCAAACTCTGCTGAGCAGCAGCTCCACAAGGCAGATGGTGCTGAGCAATGCCAAGCACGGTGCGAGTTGGTCGTTCAAGTTTGCCAAGGCAATGGTGCGCATGGGATCCATTGATGCGCTGACGGGCTCGGAGGGCGAGATCAGGAGGCGCTGTAGCGTCGTTAATTAAGTCATTGCATTGCAGATATGCATTCTTCCATTATATGGAAAAGAAGGGAAAAAGAAAACACAACGTAATCGTTTGCTTGTAGGTTTTAAAGAATTCTTTCGATTGTTTTGGATTCATTATTTTGGCTTTGAGTTCGTTCATTTATATGTATGCCTTTACTTTTCGCCAATTCAAGTGTAAATGTGCAATGTAGTATAATTCATTATACGTGAAGAAATTAAATAGTGAACTGCTTGCTTTGTTTGAATTATGTTGGATTAGATCCTTTAAAATTAGTTTATTGATGATTGATTCCAAACTGACTAATTCGAAAGTACATATCGACTTTCATTTTTAGTAAACTGTTTATATATTTATTTTGCCAAGAATAAAGAAAAGAACGGCTCCAAATCCAAATTATTCAAATTATTGAACACAAAAAGAAAAAGTACATTAAAACACTTTAAACTTTGGCCATTATAACGTGTCTTACTTTTAAAGTGGGTTGTTATTAATATTTTACAATACGTGATATGTATCTTAAGATACATATCTTAAATTAGCAGTGATATGTATCTTAAGATACATATCTTAAATTAGCACTTTTGATACGATTCCTGTTAGTATCTTAATATGATTAAATATCTCAATAGTATCTTAACGATATTTGCAATATCATTATTAGTATCTACAATATTTTTAAACACTAAAATTTCAAACAAATTTATCAAATTTAATGAGATAAAATACTTTTAATATTTAAAAATTAAAATTTAAAACAAATCATAAAAATTAAGATAAAAATAGAATATCAACTCAAATTTTTAAAAAGAAGATAAAGAAGTTTTAACACATAAAATATAAAATGTTAGCATACTATTGCAATGTACATTACATTGCAATTGGACTTCTTTTCATATTCTACTTTAAACTTTACATTTTTAATTATACAGATTTACATTTAAGATAGAGAGACCCATATATTTATTCACACCTTTCTAAATATTTATGCCTTTAATTTATAATTATATATATATGAGTTAATTAAGTTTTTAATCTCTCTAATATGAAAAAGTTTGGTTTTAGTCCCTTATGACAAGTTTTAGTCCTTGTAAAATGTGGAAATTTGATTTTGATCCTTGTGGACGGTTGGTGATGGACGGTGATGACATGTCAGTTAACCCGTCATCAGAGACCATTTTTACATCACCGTCCATCGCCAACTGTCCACAGGGACCAAAATCAAATTTTCACGTTTTACAGGGACAAGACTTATCACGAGGGACTAAAACCAAACTTTTTCATATTACAAGAACTAAAAACTTAATTAACCCTATATATATATATATATATATATATATATATATATCTTATTATATTCGATATGCTACATTGTGATATACAAAATTTAAAAAAATGGTACATGATAAAATATGTGATATAACATCTATGACAGTGTCTTCTTTGGCTCAAATATTTTTAGGAAAACTATTATGGACGAATTAAAATTTTAAACCGACCAATTTGACCGAAAAAATTTTAGAGAAACTAATTTATTGAATTGATTTGACATTTATTTTCTTTAAACATATTACGGCTCTAGCCCTCGTGAATATGGCACGGACATTTTGCGTAAACATTACCAATTACCAATCCGCACAGGGTTGAATGCTGCGTGCGTTTCATACCTTAATTAAAATCATAAAATATCTATCTTTCCCGTTGGAGAAAAACCGTGTTGGCTTGTGCACGGTTGCCAAGACCATTCCTTAATGTCGTCACTCTATCAGAGATATATATAGTTCATTAAAAACGGCTTTTGTGAAACTTTCAAATAATAGAAAAATCCCACTAGGCTTGTGGCAGCCAATAGTCATCACTCTTGGCCAATGCCAGCAATTCAATATGTTCACCAAAAACAGAAGCAAGAGGTTCACCCAAGTAATAGGTTTTCATCCAAAAATGGGTTCACAGAGTAAACCAGTAGAAGTTTTCAAATGCAAAGACAAGTTCAGCTGCAGTCTATTATAGCAGGCTACAGCTTCACACGCTTTTGTTGCCAAAGTAAAACCTACTCTCACTTCCTTCACAATGATCTCTTCAAATTTCCCAGCCTCTATATATACATATTCACAAAGCTCAATTTCTCTCCACCTCCACTTAGCAGCCAGCACATCGCTCTCTTCCTTCTCTCCTTTCACTACTTTCCTGCGGCAACTGACTAATAAAACGCTAAGAGATTCTCAAAACACAAACATATAGTACGGTCCCACTTCCATTAAGAAGCTACGACAATGGGTAGAACTGCTCCAAACATGCATGTAGCCCTCTCTATCTTGGTTCTAACTCTCTCAGCTTCGTCATTTGCCTCAGCATCGCTGACCGTCGGTTTCTATAAAACTAGCTGCCCGTCCGCCGAGGCCATAGTGAGAAGAGCCGTAAACAGGGCCATTTCCCTCAACCCGGGAATTGGCGCCGGCTTGATTAGAATGCACTTTCACGATTGCTTTGTCAGGGTAAGTTCATGCTTCATACATAGTATCAATCTTTGCATAGTTACCAACAGGGGTTGGTCCAAGTGTTAAGCGGCTTGGTATCGCTTAAGCAAGATCCCGAGTTCGAGACCTTGTGTACGCAATTATTCCCGCTGGGAAACTCACTCGCCACAGTCAAGTGCGCAACCCGGGTCGACCCGAATTAGTCAAGGCTAAGCCTTGGATACCGAACATGCAACCTAAACAAAAATAAAAAAAAAAATCTTGCATAGTTATCATTCGCTCAATTGGTTATGATCAATTAATTCAACCAAGCCTTTGATATATACACAGGGTTGCGACGGCTCTGTATTATTGGAATCCACGCCAGGCAACGCAGCCGAAAGAGACCACCCTGCCAACAACCCAAGCCTGCGCGGCTTCGAGGTCATTGACGAGGCCAAGGCCCAAATAGAGGCCGCGTGTCCGGAGACCGTGTCATGCGCGGACATCCTTGCCTTTGCCGCTAGAGACAGCGCTTCAAAGCTCGGGGGCTTAAGCTACAAAATGCCGGCAGGGCGCAGAGACGGCCGCGTCTCTATCATTGACGAGGTGGCAAACAATTTGCCTGCACCAAGCTTCAACGCAGAGCAGCTTATTGATAATTTTGCTCGGAAAGGATTGTCCGCAGACGAAATGGTGACGCTTTCCGGGGCGCATTCTATCGGCGTGTCGCATTGTTCCTCCTTCTCTAACCGCTTGTACGCCACCCCTCCCCAAGATCCCCTCATGGACCCGAAGTTTGCGGCTAAGTTGAAGAGCAAGTGTCCCGCGCAGAGCAACGGTGGCAGCTTTGACCCAACGGCGGCGCTTGACGCGTTCACACCTAACCGCTTGGACAACAAGTACTACCGGGGATTGATAAGCCGTCGTGGCCTGTTGACCTCGGATCAAACTCTGCTGAGCAGCGGCTCCACAAGGCAGATGGTGCTGAGCAATGCCAAACACGGTGCGAGTTGGTCGTTCAAGTTTGCCAAGGCAATGGTGCGCATGGGATCCATTGATGCGCTGACGGGCGCAGAGGGCGAGATCAGGAGGCGCTGCAGCGTCGTTAATTAAGTCATTGCATTGCAGACATGCATTCTTCCGTTGTATGGAAAAGAAGAAGAAAAAAACACAACGTAATCGTTTGCTTGTAGGTTTTAAAGAATTCTTTCGATTGTTTTTGTTTTTTTTCAATATTTCTTTTGGGAGAGAAATGAGACTGCTTCAATCTTTCAGGTAATTTGTTTTGGATTCATTATTTTGGCTTTGGGTTCGTTCATTTATATGTATGCCTTTACTTTTCGCCAATTCAAGTGTAAATGTGCAATGTGGTATAATTCATTATACGTGAAGAAATTAAATAGTGAACTGCTGACTTTGTTTGAATTATGTTGGATTAGATCCTTTGAAATTATTTTAGTGATGATTGATTCCAAACTGACTACTTCCAAAGTTCATATGGACTTTCATTTTTAGTGAACTGTTTATATATTTATTTGCCAAGAATAAAGAAAAGAACGGTTCCAAATCCAAATTATTCAAATTATTGAACGCAAAAAGAAAAAAAAAAGTACATTAAAACACTTTAAACTTTGGCCATTATGCAAATAATTATCAAAATTATCATTAGAGAATGATTAAAATAAGATTTTAGTGTCCTTGCCCCACCCTCCATCTTTCAAGAAATGGTTAAACGGGTTGGGTTGGGTTTGAGTTATGATTATAATCAACATAGGTATTTGGATGAATAACTTATCGTGGTGTTGGGGACAAAATCCAAACAATTTTTTTTATCAAAAATCAAAATCAAGAATTCTTTTTTGTTAGAGGTTAAAACCACAATTTACAATTGGGTTTGGGTTATTCGGGTCAAACATAAGCATTTGGATGTGTAACTTGTCACTTGAGATTAATGAATGTCACGTTAGACGAGCTAAATTGGAATTACGTTTCGCACGTCATTACTCAATGAAGATAACTGACATTGGATCAAAATTGAGCAAAAAAAATTATTAAAAACCAAATTCAAAGAAATTGTTTATTGGGAACCAAAATCAAAAACTCGGAATTTATTAGGTATTAAAAACTTATTTAAGTCTTATAAAAATAATATATAGTTCTCCCCATTTGCATCTCTGGATCATTGATATTTATTTAACTTTTATTATAGTTTTATACATTTATTATTTTATTATAAATTAAAAATAAAACAAAAAGGTTCTTCAAATATGCTATTGTGAAATGACGTGGAATCTCTTCTTGATCCTTTCTCTAGAGCCAAAAAAATTGAGCCCTGTCTAGAATTTGGAAAAATTACTTTTATAGTGATTTATATGAAATTTTGCTTGCAATTCGTTCTTGGAAATTTTTTTACAAACATATGAGCGAAGTTATTGAAATCATCGGAGTAGGTGGCAATTTTAGACCTTTAATATATATATATATATATATATATATATATATATATGTATGTATGTATGTATGTATGTATGTATGTGTGTATGTATGTATGTATGTATGTATGTATGTATGTGTGTGTGTGTATAAACAAATAGTTGTCGCAGGCAAGTGCCTAAAATTGCTAGAGTATGTGACAATTTCAGCACCTACCATAAAGTAACTCATCATCAGGATAGGTGATTGAAATTGTCGAATCAAGTGGCGATTTCAGCACAAGTCAGAACTAAAATAAAAAAAAATTAAAAATAGGGTAACGAGAGTTTCAAGTTCTATAAATACCAGAGATGCAAAGGAAATTACACATCATTCCAACCTCTTCTTCTCTTGTCCATTTCCTCTTATTCTCTTCTCCCAGTTGTGTTTTTATTTTCTGTATCTGTTTTGTGAAGAAAAAAAAAACATAACTAGGGAAGGTGTTGTTGCGTTTGTTTTTATAATGGTTCTGTGCAAAAGTCCAATATTGGAGGTGTTAAGTTTATTAGTAAAAATGATGCAGAGTTTATTGTAATTTGGCCGGCTATGTTTTCGCAGATTTGTGTGGAACAATTTCTTCTCATTTTCAAAAGAGCATAGCAAGGATAAGATATAAGGCTCTTGTGTCTTTTATGAATAAGTTGATTAAATATCGACTTGTTACGATATCAAATGACCTCCAAGTGCAGCAGATGTTTTCTTTATACGAAAATTATAAGACACATTTAAGTGGCACTGGTATGTTTGTGAATTTCAAGGAGGTTGGTCCTAATGTTGATTTAAATGTTGGTCCGAGTTCGAATGAAGTGTACTAACAAGACGTTGAACCAGCATTACTATCAGATGATGAGATGTTCACAAATGAAGATGGCGATGCAAACTAGAGTGAGCATGAAAGTGACGTCTCTAAAGGTGATGGAACTGACGCTGCTTCAAGTACTCTTATTATCCACATTGTAATAAAATTTGATTATCTTAGTATTCAATAAGTATAACTTTAAATTAATTATTTGATTATCTACACTCACCTCGTTAAGAGGATCTTGTGTATCAAAACTATAAATTTGTTAACTAGTAATTATAATTTATTTGCTTAATAAAATAAATTTCTTAAGTAGATTTAAATTATTATGTAATTACTATTTAATAAATAAATGTAAGTTCACTTAAATTGTTATATAATTAATTTTCTATTTTCTATCTTAATGTCCAATAATTAGTAGAGATGTAAAGGATGCTATATACTCTCCTTGTTAAGAGGATCTTGTGTATCAGAATTGTAAATATGTTAACTATTAATTATAGTTTATTTGCTTAATAAATTAAATTATAATTAAATTCCTTAAGTAGATTTAAATTATTATGTAATTACTATTTAATAAATAAATGTAACTTCACTTAAATTGTTAAATAATTAATTTTTTTATTTTCTATCTCGATGTCCAATAAATAACAGAGATGCAAACTATGCTCTACATTCACCTCGTTAACAGGATCTTGTGTATCAGAACTGTAAATTTGTTAACTAGTAATTATAGTTTATTTGTTTAATAAATTAAATTATAATTCAATTCCTTAAATAGATTTAAAATGTTATGTAATTGATTTTCTATTTTTTGATTTATCAAATTTTACAGATGACGAAAGAGTTCAACAACCGGACGATCTACTAGCTTTCTTACGCACCTTTGATGTTGAAGGGATGTGTGCATCTAAGTTTGGAGATTTGGATCATCCACAATGATTAGGAAATATATAAAATGTGTGGTGCACGTAGTGGGACATAAAGACCTATTAAGTACAACAAAGATAACTAAACCCCAACTATACGACCTGATGGCGCCCAAATCTCAAGGGGTCGACAAATACTTCACATGGACCCAATTACCATGCTTGTCATGAAACAAAAAGTTGTCAATCAACTGCAATATATATGCACGGGCATGCCATTGTACTATTTGCTACATGTCATGTTCATCAATATCGTCGCGAATATCAAAGCCAAAATTATCGTTGAGCCATACCAAAGAGATGAAAGATCCTTGTATATTAGTAGGAGCAAGTGTTCTTCCAAGAGCTTCCTCGCACAGATTTACAAGAAATAGTTTGATGAATATTACTTCAGGTACAATTAAGGCTTCACCATCACCATGAATCCCAAGTAACATTATCATATCTTTCAATGTGATCGCACAATAGCCGTGTGGTAGATGAGACGTATGGGTCTCTAGCCTCCATCACTCAACAAGTGCAGGAATAAGTGCTTGGTTCACTTCAACTTGAGGTAACAAAGTCGCCTATAACAAACTGACATTTTCTAGATACGGTCACATAAGGGGATTTGGTGGCTCAATAACCTCGTGTCTAGTTCGCAACGGGGGCGTATATTGTAATAATAAAATTATCATTAAAAAACATACAAGTACTTATGAATAAATTTTTGTAACCGTCAAAATAATCATACTTTGTGTCTCACTATTTAATGACATACTTTAAAAATTAAACAAATAATAAGTATATTTTATTACATTTTTTTAAATGTCAAAGTACTCACACAGTTTTGGTACACAAGATCCTGATAGTAAGATAAGTGTAGAGTGTAACAACCCGACTTTTTCCCTTTAGTTAAACTGCTGTTTAGGACAAAATTCAAAATATAATAATAAGGAAAAGGTGAAATAAAATGGAATAAAATTAAAATATTAATTTTATCTCTGCAATATTAGTTAAAAATAATTCTTTGACGATCTCGTGACGTCCGGTGGCATTTGGATCGAAATTAGGGTTTTATTATAATTTCCTTACAACTCCCAGAAGTCTGTAAAATATATTGATATGAAATTAAATGTAAGAATATGTCAACTAAGGTTTAAATATTAACAAGGATAATTAATAGGTCACAACGGTGTGTCCGGAATAATTTTAGGACATCCGAACATAAATAATTAATGAACAAACATGACCTAAAATACACTAAGGGTAAAATTGGAAAATAATTATGGCAATGAATTAGAACACCCACGGCAGCCTAGCCCCCAAAACCGAAACACACATGCACATATTCACAAAAGTTCTTTCATTTTTCTCCTAAGGTTCCAAGACCTCCAAGCTCCAAATCCACCAAGATTCAATCATCATCCTTTGCTTTCCATCATCAATAATCACTCCTAAAGCCATCAAGAAGACAAGCTAGTCTCAAGATTTAGAGTTCTCTTCAAGTGGAATCCAAGAACCAAGTTCCAAAACCCTAATCTTCCATAACCTAGGGTTTTACTCTTTCTTGACAAAGAACTCAAGGAAGCTTCAAGATCATCTTTCTCATCATCATAATTCCTTTCTAAGCACCTAAGGAAGACAATCAAGAGTAGTTGGTGAGTTTTCATCCCTTGGTGACAAGTCAAGTGTCCATAATCCATATTTACCCTAATTATGTTAAGATGTCATTTTAGGTCAAGAAGGTTCAAGCAAGCAAGCAAGGCTTGATTCCATCTTTCCTCAAGCATCAAGAAGCTATCTAGGAAGTGGGTAACCCTAGTTCCTCACCTCTTTGATGGTGGCTAAGTGTTGTATGATTGTATGTGTATGTATGTGAATTGTGAGTTTATGGACATAATTGTTAGAAATGAGGTTAGGACTTAGGAAGACAATTCTGAAGGGTCTTGTGACCTGGATTAGATAGGATTATTGTGCTTGAATTATGTGTGAAACTCAAGTAGGTGCCATGGGA
>QANU01031401.1:11678-56438 GCA_003254905.1 Nissolia schottii
GCTCGAGACGGTTTACACGAGATATTAATCAGCACGAGAATGTAGTAAGCAAGAGTAGTTCCCATGTCACATATTAATGCAAATAAAGCCGTTCAGATAGGCCAGATAATAAATGGTAGGGACTTTAGTATACATGTTCACTAGAGATCTCTGAGCGGCCTGAAGTCTGACATAATCTGATATACGACTCAGGAACTAAGGTTATTCCCACTGAGAACCTACCGTTCTCATCCCCCACTGTTTTATGACTTCAGGTACAGAAGAGGATGAATCTTATTTTGAGGATGCAGAAGAGCCGCCAGCTGAGCCATGAGCGGCTAGGAGATAGATAGATGTTTACATTTTGTCAGGGGCTCACTGAGTAGCATTCCAGTAGTCCTTGTATTTTGATACGATGTACTCTG
This sequence comes from Nissolia schottii, assembly GCA_003254905.1. Lineage (NCBI taxonomy): Eukaryota > Viridiplantae > Streptophyta > Magnoliopsida > Fabales > Fabaceae > Nissolia > Nissolia schottii. The sequence goes on from QANU01031401.1 coordinate 12,083, forward strand.
ACTTATGTATTCCGTATTGCAGTTTATGTGTATGTGATGTATATTATACTTACTATGTATACAATGACGTGATCTTGTATGGCGGACCCAATGGATGTATATTACAGATTCTACGTATGATAATGTTATCTGTTTTGTTATATTTGTTTTGTTCCAACGCATGGCTCTATTTTATTATTAATGTGATACAAGCAAAAGTTTAAAACGGGTCCTTATTTTATCAAGCAACGACTATTTTCAAAAGATAACTGTGGACTAAAGTATTCCGACCAAGTAGACAACAACCTAGTGAGCTTTGTTTACTACGTACGAGTAAACAGTTAGCTAGGGTGTTTCATAGAGCATACTTTGTGTCTCACTTTTTAACAAAATACTTAAAAAAACAATAAAATATAACATAGCCATAATGGATATGTTTGAATATAAACATGAATAAAATATAACATGAATAAAACTTGATCATTTTCAAGCACTTTTTCTGCGATATGTAACCAAGGATTCATAGTATCATCATCCTTTGGAGGCCTCACCATCCTAACACTATTTTTAACTAAAAATATAAATTATTAAAACTATTGTTTCTTCAATATTTTTTTTTCTAATTTGTAGATAAATTGTGAAGGAATGGATTACATGGATGAATTTTGATGAAGAAGTGGATGTATTCATAGGAGGAAGCTCATGGCTATGGCTTCACCTCTCCTTCACGTTCACACACAAATGCATCGGGAAGCTCCTTCTTGTTCACAAACAAAATGCACTGGGAACTGAAGTGATCAGGGTCAAGGCCTAAAATCGCCATTGACCTTGGCGATTTCAGGACCTATCCCCCCAACCTACAACTCTATCCCCGCTTCAAGATTTGGCTTTATCCCAACCTGAAATTGTCATCCTTTTGATGATTTTAGGACATTCTTGCATTTTTCTGTTTTTTTTAATTTTTTTAATTAATGAAATCGCCACAGGTTATGATGATTTTAGAATTTTGCTCCATACAAATGTAAAATTTTTACATTGCCCATGTTTTGACAAGCTCTCTTTTTCTGCCCTATATGAATGTTAAAACCACCGATATGATTAAAAGTATACAATTTTGTACGAGAAAAAGGATGACAGAATATATGAAATGTAAGTTTAGTAAGAAATGTGCATATCTTAGTTTAGAGATGAAAATTAGAGATGATATCACACCCCACGAACCACATGTTAAATAGTTTAGATCCATTCCCAAAATGATAGGAAAAAAACATAGAAAAGGATGCATACAAAGCAATGATACTAGGGTTTTAGATTACCTGGTTCATGAGATAGGAAGGAGGACGGTGATCGAAAATACACGACTAGCTGATATCTCCTTTGCAAGTGACAATGATTAAAATTAATTAAAAATTAGTGATGATGGCATATGATAAGGAAAATTATTGTTATTAAAAATAATAAAATGATTAAAAAATGATAAGTTATCATATTATTATTATTATTAAAAAAATTAAAGTTTACACTATTATTATTAGAATATTACTATTATTATATATTACTAATATATATGCACATAAACACACATATATACATACATATACATATATATACATACACACACACACACACACACACACATATATATATATGTATATGTATATAGTAAGAGACCTTGATCAGTAGTTGTAACAAAAACGACCTACACCACATCAATGATGATGACCTAGATGGAGCAGTGATAATGACTTGTCTACAGCCCCCAAACAAATCATTTAATTGATGGTGACACACAACTTTGGTGGTGGTGGGGAACGGTAGGTGGCAGTGGCCGAACGTGGGCAGCGGTGACCAATAATGGATGGCAACGGCAATAGTCAAAGGGCGAGGCGATATTGTGAAGGATGAGAATAAAGAATATGAATAAAGAATATTAGACTATTTAATTTTGAATTGAACAACAAAAATAATATTATACGATGTAATCAAGCCTCTTGAGGCATGGTAACATAATATGATGATTGTAGAATAAAAATGGATACAACAACAACAGAGTCTTATCCCACTACATGGGGTCGGTTACATGGATCAAGCGATGCCACAGTGCCCTATCAATGACCATGTTTTCATGTAAATCATTAACTTCTAAATCTCTTCAAATAGTTTCCTCAATTGTTTTTCTAGGTCTCCCTTACCTCTAGCTAATGAGTTATTCACTACTTAATCCATTCTCCTCATTGGAGCTTCTAATGATCTTCTCCTCACATGTCCAACAACCTAAGACAGGATTCTACCATTTTTGTACTATAGATGCTACCCCGACCTTCTCCCTAATGCAATCGTTCCTAATCCTATCTGGTCTAGTGTGTCCACACATCCACCATAGCATCCTGATTTCTACAACATTGAGTTTATTCTCCTGTTGGATTTTTACTACCCAACACTCAGTCCCGTATAACATTGTTGGTCTTATAGTTGTGCGGTAAAAATTTCCCTTAAGCTTGAGTAGAACTTTTCTATCACGTAGAACTCCTGATGCACTCCTCTATTTCATCCACTTAGCTTGGATCTTATGATTAACATCACTCTCTACCTCTCCATCATTTTGGATAATGGAGCCAAGGTACTTGAACCTTGTGATATGTGGTATATGATCATCTCCAATTTTTACCTCTACGTTTGGATTTGTACGCCTCTTACTAAACCTACATTCCATATATATTCAGTCTTACTTCTGCTTATACGAAGACTGTGTGTTTTCAACACTTGTCTCCATAGTTGTAACGTTCCATTTAACTCTTCTATCGACTCTCCTACCAAAATATTGGCATCTACAAAAAGCATGCATTAGGGCACTAGGCCTTAAATGTGTTCAGTACAAGCATCCAAGACAAGGGTGAAAAGATAGAGACTCAAAGTTGACCCTTGATGTAGACCAATGGTGATGGGAAATTCCTCTATCATTCGACCTTGTGTTCTTACGCTAGTTGTGACTCTGTCATACATATCTTTGATTGCTTGTATGTAATCAATCAGAACTCCTTTCTTCTCTAGAACCTTCCAGATAATCTCTCTTGGAACCCTATCATAAGCTTTCTCCAAATCAATGAAAATCATATGTAAGTCTCTTTGGCCCTTCCAATATCTCTCCATCAATCTCCGCAATAGGTAGATCGCTTCCATGGTAGACCTCCTAAGCACAAAGCCAAACTAATTTTCTGTGATATGGGTCTCGTGTCGCAATCTCCACTCAATTACTATTTTCCATAATTTCATAGTGTGGCTCATGAGCTTAATCCCTCTATAGTTTGCACAATTTTGTATCTCTCTCTTGTTTTTGAAGATGGGAACTAAGACACTCCTCCTCCACCCATCTGGCATTTTTTTTTACCTCATGATCTCATTGAAAAGCTTTGTGAGCCACCATGTTCCTTTTTCTCCAAGGAATTTCGATACCTCAATAGGAATGTTGGCTAGTCTTACTACCCTACCATTCTCCCTCCGCTTCAAATCTTTTTTCACCTCTACTTCTCATATTCTATGATAAAACATATAATTCTTATCTTCTTTCCTGATATTTAATCTATCTGATTGTAGAATAAAAATGGATAAAACCGTATAATAACTATACTATCTTATATTATGTCAAGCATATGATAATAATTGATTTCGTAGTATTAGTTAATACTATCAACCCTTATACAATGTAACAAATAAGACCTTAGTCTGTAATAATGCCCCCATTGAGCTAATGGCTAAAGCCATCGATCCTAAGTTCAACTTAGATGCATAGGAGACCTTTCTACTCCCTTTATGGTTTAGAATATATGCAATAACTGTTGAATAAAATAAAATAAATTAGCAGTAATTTGAAGTTAATGGTTTAGTGGTTATGAATTTAGTGGTTATTGTTAGTAGTGGAAAGTTAGTAAGAGAATAATTTTTGGGGTTATGAAATTAGTATGAGTTAATGTGAGTTTTATGTTTTTGTTAATTGTAATAGTTATAGATTACTAGAGTCATGAGAGTCCTATAAGTATCTTATGTATTTGGTGGTTCAAAAGAAAGAGAAATAAATAATTTTTCTTCTAAATGTATGTATCTCTTCCTATAGATGTCTTCCGCTCTAACAATAACTTCATTGTCTCATGCTTCGCTTCTCCCCACAAATTTAAATTGGTGTTTTGCTTTGAGCTCTAGGAATGGAAAAGGATCACATGGGGAGACCTTTACCCACTTCAAGGACCATAGTCAAGTCAGGTCGAATTAGTCGAGTTCTTGGTAATAAAGCTCAAATGTCGGTGGTTCAATTGAACCCAAAAAAAAAAACCTAAGTATATCCTCATGTTCCACATATTTAATAAGGTAATATATGCATCAAGAGGGCTATTTGAACAACAACAATATTGGACAGCGTATAGCTACCAAGAAAATAACAAAAGATGTCATTGTCATTCTTTCTCTCTCCAACAACGCCGAAAAAAGAAACCAACTTTGCTAAAATAAGAAACCAATATGTTTAAACAAAGAAGCCTATTAATAATCATGATGGATCAAGAAAATGGAACATGAGGACACAATAGAGAAATGCAATAAGCTCTAAGTATGTGACTGAAATGTTGTGTTATGTTCTGATTACAATGAACTTATGCCTATATAGACACGAGGAAATTAAATCAGCCTAATACTAAATTGGTTACATAAGTTACAAATCAATTATAATTGTTACAATAAAACTCTAACTAATGGATTAATATTCATAACGTACATCGTCAAATCGTCAAACCTAAGTGGGTGTTGACGAAATTAAGAGTTTGTAAACTAAAGGACGAGAAAATAGGCAACAAGTCAATTTTGCATGTAATCAAGAACAATGAGGCAACAAGGACTGCACAAAGGCAATAGCGGGGACTGCGGGGAGGTAGCAATGGGGACTGTGCAGAGGCAACAATGGGGATTGGGTGAAGGCAGCTACAGGGACTTCACGGTGGTAGAAATGGAGACTACACAATGGCAACAACAAGGATTGAATGGAGGCAGCAACAAGGACTGTGTGGAGATAGTTTATATGACGACTGCGTGAAGGTAGTTAAGGCGATGACTGCACGGAAACAATTAAGGCGACTAGAGTTTGGGAGGTAACAAAGTCTGGATTGGGTGGAACTAGTAAAGGTTTGGAATAAACGAAACTAGCAAAGACAACAATCTAGGCTGAGCGAAATTAGACAAGACAAGAAGTCTGGATTTGCAGGGACGGGATGCGTTTGGCAGCGTTGCGGGTTCACTGGGAGGTCCGTGTTCTACTACTGCTAATTGTTGGTAGAAGATTCTGGAAGAGGCGATAGAGGCTTACGGAAACATCTTTACTTTCTAAATTGGGTTATGCCTTATTAGGCCCAAGCCAATCCGATTTGGTAATGTTGGGCAAAGCCCAATGAGAATCATCAACGGAAAAAGAGGAGTTAAGTTGGATTGTTGGAAATGGACTTCACTCATAAGCAAAAGAGCAATTATGTTGGGCTTCTACCAAAGTGCTTTCCTATCTAAAATCAGTCACCCAATGCCAAGCCAAATTCATCCAACCAAGGGGGGGAAAAAAAAAAAAGAAATCATGTAAAACTTTAGTAAGTGGGTGTTACTTTAAGGTATGCGATCTGGGTGGCATAAATTTGTACATATAGTGGTAAGAATATTAATTAGTCCCATTAGGATTGTATTTTCTTTTATCAACCTTGAGGCCAAGTTGGTTTGAATGGGGAATAGTTGATACGATCTTAATAATAATAATAATAGTAGTAGTAGTAGTTAGTGGGATGGGTAGTATCTAGGCATATAAATAAGGGACTTGACTATTATAATGCATTAAGTGAAATGATGATTTGGTGAACTTTGGTTCATTTGGAGTCTTTTCTCCTAGACTAGAAGGTAGGAGTTATTCTAAGGTTCTATCACGTTGAGAGGTTCTTCCATGGAGGAAGAAACAACTCATAAATCTCAGTGTTAAGAATAATATATATTATGTTTGATTTGATGTGATTTGATTGTGATTTGTTTTTGGTCGTTGAGTTTTGGTCAACCTATAAATAGGCTCACTTCTATTATAAATTAACTCAGATACAATTCTCAGATAATACAATTGTTATTTCTCTGTTATCTATCTTTTTCTATATTTTTTTGTGCTCCATTTATTTATTTCTCCACGATGTTTAACACTCAGGAAGCTTTTTCAATGTTTAATGGAGTAAAGAGTTGGTGGTGGATGATTTGCACGGGACAATTTTGGGATGCAAGAGGAACAAAGGATGCGCAACGGCTCATGGATGCCAAGAGAGGCTTGACTAGCCAAGCTCTTAGATCATTTTGTTTATGGAGGCGATGCAATCCAACTACAGATTGTACGATATTTGAGATGACATTTCTTCATCGGTACCAACCAAATATGTGTCCAATTTTACAGCTAATTTCTCACGACAAAGTTTCTGATTCGAATAATGAAGGTGAAGAAGAAGTTATTTCAGAATCGTCAGCAACAATAGATGATTCAGACTCATTAGTTCTTGATGCAGCAACAACATGAAGTCAGATATGAACACACACAAAGGCAGCAAAAGGCAACAAAATCTAGGCATGCACAAAGGAAGGAGGTGGCAACAAGTTTGGTCTTCTTCATTTTTATTTTTTTATTTTTGTTAAGAATGTACTTATTGACGACAAAGAAGCTAGAGAAATACAACCCACATAATGACACAAATATATTTGGAGGTGCATACAAGACATTGTGCCCAAGCCAAGTTACGAGAGCACAGATCAAAAGGGAGTTTGAGTCATATGGTCCAAATCAAAATAATTTAGAATAGTTGTTGACAAGGCAACTAATAATCCCATAGGTTATGCTTAATTTCATCGAGTACCTTCATATAAGGGACATGAAAGTCACTTATAAACAAGCCAATGGCAGCAAAAATAATTGGGGGATGCAGCAACCAGCCAACAACAGAGAGGAAAGAGAGACTACAGGGGCAATGGTATGGGCGGTGTACAAAACAGAGCACATGGGGAGGATTAAACAGAGAGAGCAACGGAGTTACGATGAAGATATAGGATGGCTTAATGGAATGAGTTCCATGAAGGGTTCAAGGAGAAAACTATGGCTCTAGTAGCATGTCAATAATCATGATGGGAAAATGAAATACAGAGTACAATTGAGAAATATAGTAAGCTCTAAGTATGTTACTGAAATGTTGTGTTATGTTCAGATTACAATGAACTTTGCTTATATACAGGCAATAGAAAATTAAATTAGCATAAATACTAAATTGGTTACATAAGTTACAAATCAATTATAACCACTACAATAAAACTACAATTATTGATTAATATTAGTAACAAACCACATTATAAAAAGAGTGTAAGATGAAGGAGAATGAAATGACATCGAACAAAAAAGTTGACGAAAACAAAAAGAAAGACAATAAAATGATGCTTACTTTTTATTTTTTTATTTCATGTGGGGCCCTTTTTTTCTATATTTTATACAGTGACCATGTGTTGGCTCTACATATTGTTGTTCATATAGCATTCTTGTATCGGCATACATTTCTTGTTCCAAAGAATATTACAAACCTAATAATTGCTTTAACTAACAAGTTGTTCAATGGGTCTTGCTCTGTATTTTTTGCATTTGAAATGAAAATTTGGTTGGAAAACAAAGAAATATCTAGACGGACATCTTGTTTTATTGACAAACTTATGTGATTCGATAAGAAATTTCCTAGAGAATAAAATACTAACACAGTGTTATCACATGTACACCCACTTTTTTGCCACCATTCAGCCACCATATGGTATACACAGTAGCTCTGAATGACCAAACTTTTACACATACATGCGCAAACTATTTTTACACACATGCATAAACTTTTTCACATATAGAACCAAATTAGATCAGATCTACGACACATTAAATAGAAAAAAATACTTGTCGCACTTTATTTGCTACTTCCCATCACACTCTAAGAGTATGAATTCACTCCTTACCATGCACAAACATTTTAAAGTACATGCACACACTTTTGAACTGACATGCTCAAACTTTTCAACAATCATAAACAAATAATAAAACAAAAATGAAACAAAAACAACAAATAAAATAACTTTGGTACTTACATGCACAGACTGGTGAACATGAATGCACAAACCTTTGAATAACCAAAAACAAAAAATATGATCGAAACAAAAACAAACACGAACACGAAGATGAGAAAGAAAACTTTGGTGCTTGTGTGCACAAACTTTTTAAAAACTAGAACAATATTATGACGGACACAAAAACATAAATAACTACAAAAATAAAACCTTGATGCACACATACACAAACTTTTGAACTACAAAAAAAAAATGACGAAAACAAAAATGAAAATTGTGAGATCTACAATGTTTTAAGAAGAAGAAAAAATGAAGAAAAATTTAAATGAATAAAAATGAACAAGAAAAACCAAAAAAAAAATGAAGAAAAAAAACATTTGTGACAAATGGAAAAAAAAAAAAGAGGAAGAAAAAAGATAAGCGAGGAGAGAAAAGAACAATAAACAAAAAGGAAGAGAGAGAAGAGAAGTGCATGTGAGAGAGAAAGTGGGTTAGACGAGATAAAAAATGCATTTAACGTGGTAATAGATGGATAACATAAAAGTGGTGTACACCAAACATTTTTTATACTAATATGTGAACAAATCACTCCTAGTTTTCGCCTATTTCCTATGTCAAGTAGACAACCAAACTAGTATGATCTCAAGAATGCATGTGGGAAGAGTCTGGGAAGAATTGTATTTTTTGCTTTCACTATTAGTGAATAAATGCCGTAGCAGGGGATGTGAACTACAGCCAAGCAGAAATACCTGTATCACAGAGAACAATTAGTGAAAATACTTTTATTGGAATAAAAAGCAAATTGAAGAAGACAATACATTTGTAAAGAGTTATATAGTGTTTTACCAAAGGGGAGCCCACGGGGTACTAAGCTCGAGAAATGGGTATGGCCACCTGTCGAAGGAAAAAAGTCACTTTAGTCTTTATGGTTAGTAGTGTCAGTTGTGTTAGTTCCAAGTTATGATGCACTTCATGGTCCTTGAAGTTGTCAAAGCTCAACCAAATTAGTCTCTGCGCGGGACTAACTTTACCGATTTCGAAGAACTAACATAATTAGCTTTTGATAACTTTCGGGACCACGCGCGCATAGTAACATGGCCAACGTTGCCCAACTCCAGGACTAAAAAAGTCCATGGCTAAATCGAAGAGTTACTGGTTATCTTACCATGTAAAACCACAGGCGTGGATGACCCATTGGAAAATGATGTAGCCACAGCTCCAGAGCACAAAGTATGCGAGTCTAAACCATGGAAAAGGCTTAAAAAAAGAACAAGACAATGCGGAAAAACATTAGCAAGTTGGGGCATGCCTAACCACAAGTGCCTAACTATAATCAAATCAGTGCCCAGTTTTATGTGCGATAGTACTTACAAGATTATTCAGAGCTGTATCCAAAAGGAGGAAAGCTGCATTCAAGGTATGCATGAGACTCATCAACTGCCAAGTGCAGAAAGACAAAAATAGTTACTGTATGATCAATTCTGAAGATCAAATTATCATAAAATCGATTGTTTCATCCGCGTCGACAAATTACTATGGTTTTTTTTTTTGAGTGATGCGAGAGTACGCAATGACTGATAGAATCATCGGAAGACTTGTGATTCAATCAATCTAGAAAATTGCTTTAGCTGGAAGCAAATGTACAACTTGTAAGCACAGGTAACAATAATACTATAGTTTATAGAATGGCCACAACTTACCATGTTTAGCTTGAAATGAGAGATTGATAAGAATGGGACAATAACACACCAGAACACTATGTCTGTTAGGATAACAGCCCCTGCGCACGTCTGCCAAACGCAAAAATATCAGTTCAACCTCAATAATGGGAACAGATTTGGAAAACGAGAAAAAAAAAAAAGTAAGAAGAAAAAGAAAAAGGAATCCTTCAAGTTTGATTGTCTAAACTAAGCCATTTGGGCTTCATGCTTGTCCTACGCTTAGAGCTATCATCGCATATTCTTGCTTCACATTTCTTAATGACCAGATCCGTGTTAACGGATTAGATCAGCAGAGATACATACCAGATGACAAATCAGCTAGCTAACATTTTTAGGGCCTAAATGAGGGGTTTTTACATTGGGGTGGGTTTTGGGGGAAAAAAATAGGATTATATGGACTGGAATGAAAAATTATGAAAGCATAGAGCAAATTTCTGAAATCGCCACTGTTTAGGGCGATTTCAAAAAATCGAAAAAAAAAAACGAAAACAAGTCTGAAATCGCCGGGGCCCATGGCAATTTCAGAGTCTAAAATTGCCACCCTGGGTGACAATTTCAGACCTAAAAAAAAAATCGCCACACAAAGTAGCGATTTCAGACTCTGAAAATATAAATAAATAAATAAATAAATTCGGATGTCTAAAATATCCACACAGAGTGACGATTTCAGAAAATAAACCCATACTATGGGACTATAAAAATATTTCAAGACACCATATTATGAGATTATAAAAATTTTGAGACCACGTATAAGTAAAAAAAACCCCAAAATGATGCATAAACCCTACGGACCACAAATCTGAATCTCAAAATCTAATGTGGATATCAGTTAACTCCCAAATAAAAACATGATGTTACGAAATGACAATGTTATTCGCAGTTTCCAGGATGAAACGTAGAATCTAATGTGGGGGATTTGTCCAACCTGATAGGTTGTCTGCATGAGGTAACCCCATAACCCTGCCCCTTGTTTAAACTCCTCCTTAACACATCGGCTTTGCAACTTGAAGGAACCGTTGGTCCCTTTCTCTTTACAGGCAACGGTGTTTGTAGACGCGCTCTCTTCTGAATCCCTTCTTAGAAACTCAACCCGTTCCCCATTTTCAAGGGGTGGCTTTATTATGAACTGCCAACATCCATATGCAGATGCCACTGTTCCCAGCTACATCCAAGAAGCAGCACAAGCATAAATGGGAGATGTTAAATTAAACACAACAAACTGTTGCATACCCCATTTACTGCATTGACCATAACTTGTAATTCCTAATTTTCCAAGACTCACCGCAAAATATATCATGACCAAAGTGAAGGTCCATCTGCAAAAAAAAAAGAATGCAAAACCGTTAAATGGGCATGTTCTAGGAAACAAGAATAATAATAAGCAAACACGCACAGAAAGTTCAAATTACTTTCCAGTTTTCCACCCAAAAAAAAAAAAAGCCAGATTTGAAGAGAAACGAGGAGAGAATCGGAATAGAGGAAGTTCCATCTTACTGGGTATAAAAATAGAAAGAGAAAGTTCCATCCAAGGAAATAATATCAAAATGAATGCGAGCCAAGCAGAGGAATGCGAAGGCTCTGAAAAGGAGGAGCCACGCAGGGCTGAGATTCCTCCAGCATGGGACCCACAGGAGGCTGCGACTCAAGGGCTCTGCTTTGGCCTTCATAATGCGCATCAAAGCTGTTAGGATGGTGACAATGAGGATCAAAGCACAGACAGGGACTTGCCATCGAAGCCAATACCTATAACCCTCGTTGTCTTCAGCATCTGACATTTCAGAATCAAGCCAAAGCCTTTGGGAATTATTAGAGTAATAAATAATAGGAATTCCCTTTGAGACTATATGTAATTTGGGGTAAAGGCCAAAGGGTGGGCTTTGAAACACAATGCTGAAAGACGCGGCAAGAGCTTTAGCCGTTGACCGAAGACATTTGCAGTTTTCTTCCTCCTAAACTAGAATAATTGGCTCTGACATTTTTATTTGATAAAATTTCATTTTGAAAACTTGAGTCCTATCTTTATTAGTCCTATCTTTATTAATTTCAGCACGAAACAGTCAATTGGAATTTATTTATGTAAAATGTTAAGGCTTTAAAGTCTTAACCCAGAAGCAAAAAGGGAAGGTTAACACAATGTTTTGCTCTAATCAGTACAACGTTTCTACAGTAGACATGAACGAATGTTCAATCAAGTCCAATATTCGTAAACCTTGGTCTCACATTCTGATAGAATTTGACCGTAGGATACTACCTCCGAATCAGAAAAATTAACAGGTGAAATGTAGCTATATTTATCTTTTGATTGATGAGAAAAAAGTGTAATTAATTTGATGTTTTCTTTGGTTTACAAGGTAGCTGTAATTATGCGATGGGAATCTCCACATCTCTGCTTATTTTTTTTTATAATAATTAATTAAACGCTTGATACTTAGCGAAGCGAAGGATAAAATCACTACAGCATGCTTATTTTTCTTTTTTATTTTTTCCATTTAACATCTTTAAAAAATATTAATATATTTTTTTAAAAAAATTAAAATAAATCATGTGGAAAAAAGTTCAATTCAATTTACTTTGATATTTGTCGCGAAGAATGAGAAAAATTGTGATTTTTATGAATATATTGTTAAATTTGTTTTAAGTTTTTAACATATTAATATGTTTTTAAATAATATTTAATGAGATAACAAAAGAGAAATTAAGAAAAAAAATTAGTAAGAATTTTGATGCATAGCGTGTGTGTGTGTATATATATATAGACATGTCATTTTTTTAACATTTATAGCTAGTACGTTAAATATAATTTGACATAAGGTTTAATTATGAAAATTATTGTAATTTGAAGATTTAATTGAAGAGTTAATAGTTGGTGATGGATATTTGTAAGTGAGTGAAAGTATAATGATTAAATTAGAAGATTAAGATGTTTGAGATACTTACTTACAATTGAGTGAAAATTTAAGGGATGTACATGATATTTACCTAAGAATAAAGACATATATAGCAAGAAATTTGTGCTATATGGCGGTGGAGGAATCTGTGCTCAAAGTCTAAAAAGTGGAAGCCTAAATAGAACCCATGTCTTATTGAGCTGAAAGCCTTGATGGTCCTTTATCCGTATTAGGTGCGCTTGATATGGAGTACATTCAGGTTTTCTGAGTATGCTTGTCTTAGTAAGAGTTTTGCTCCTAAAGAGCTTCAAGGTGATAAGATTGACTCTATATTTCAATGTTAGTTCCTAGGACAAATACTGCCTATGTTGTTTGGTGTGCTGGGTTGTCATTTATGTTTGTTTTTTTCCTTTTTACCTTTTCCTCTCTTAAAAAGTAAGGGTTTGTCCCACTGAATTTTCTCGAAGAGGTTTTAATGAGGCCCTTTCTTAGTTTTGCCGGTGGTTCAATGGGTTGCGGGGTGGGTTGTGAGTTTCTTATTATTTTTTGATTCTCTTTAAACGATCCTATTGGCACCTTGTTGTTCTTTGGTTTAATCATCGGAAAAAAAAAAAGACATATAGCAAGAACAACCGAAATATGACGAAATGCTCAAGGAAAAACAAAACAATACAATCAAGGAAACAATCAATTAAGAATTAAGATTGCTAGTGTCCATATATAGTGCTTGTTTGGTTATTCGTTTGTAGCGACCAAACTTAAGTTGACTGGCCTTAAAATGAGAATGCAAACAATGATGTTTGGTTAAATTTTCATTTTCTCAAAATTCTGAATCGTAAGTTTAGTTAACGCATGGAAAAGATGCTTTCCATTCTATGTTTCAAACCAGTCATTTACCATTTTACCCTTAATAACTCTCACCTAATGCTTTTACCATTCTGCGTTCACTCTCAGGATAAACCACACACTGTGGCTCCTCCTATGCCTTTATTTATACTTGCCCGTGCTACTATTATACAAGCTGAGCACTTCTTTATTTAGTAGCCATTTCGATCAGTTTCTTTTTCTGCATATATGCATTATATAAAGCTCTTATAAGGATTTTTTTTTTGAAAGAAATTGTGATCAACTTAGGCTAAATTTAATTAATAATGTCTTTAATGATTATTTGAGAACTAATTATTCCTTAGTATCACAAAATTGACTCAAAATATGTTAATTTACCTTAAAATTATATCATGTCCTTTTTAATAATTTTATTTTAAAAGTTATTTCATTTTATTTCATCCAAATAAAAACAATTCTCTCCAACTTGTTTTTAAAATATTCAAACAAAACATATACCAATCATGGGAAATTTACATTTAAATGGCCAAATTTTTTTTTAATCCCGTATTATGGTCCAACAAAAATATTTACTGATGTATGGTTTTGGGTCTGAAATCACCACCCTTTATAGTGATTTCAGACTTTTTAAAATTTTTTTTAAATATCTAAAATTGTCATAGGGTGTGGCGATTTCAGGCCTTTTTTTAAAAAAAAAAAGTCTAAAATCGCCACACCCTATGACGATTTCAGATCCAAAACCATACATTCGTAAATTTTTCTTCCAACTCGTATTTTAGTATACAAGTTATACAAAATGGATTGGAAATGTACATAAGCCCCCAATCATTCCTCTAAAAATAATTCTTAAAACTTAATTTTTCCAAAAGTTTAACCGACTGTCAAAGGATTGTTACTCAGAATGTATTAAATTCAGAGAGAACACGTACTCTGTGTAGTAAACAAAGATGCTTGGACCGTAATCGAGAGCATCCAGTGACAGCAACACCGCCATGACCACGAAGGAAAGGAAACGTGTAGCCAAGAGCCACAACGGGTGCACTCCTCGCCAACAGCTCGTCCATCGCCGGGAGCTGCTGCTCACGTGACCCACGCCACTGGGAAACACAATCACCACCACTCCGTCGTCGTCGTCTGGCTGAGTCACCAGAAGGCTCTCACCCGCGGCGTCGGAATCAGTCGGGGACGCCGCCCCCCCTTCGTTCGTCCACAGCACCCATAAGGCGCACAGGAAGGACACTGCGACGATGCCGAGGCACACGAAATCGTACCACGCCACCGCCAATGCCATGAAAGCTTTCGAAGCTGCTTTCTCCACACGAGTGCTTATGTACTTGTGCTGGATAGCTGGTTGGTGATGGGCCTTTTTCTAGTAGGAGGGAGGGGGGTGGGGACTGGTAGTTTTGACTTTTGAGTTTGAATGTCAGCTTTGGGAACTTTCGGGTTCAGCTTTGGGAACAGGTCACTGCTTATTAGACGATGAGACGCCCCCCATGGAGGAGGTCGCTGCTTGTATTCAAAACAATACATACTTTTTATGCTACGTTACACTCGCCTCCCTTAAACATTGAATTTACCTTGACTCTCATCTATTTGTTTAGGCGGGGGCGTTTTCTAATAATAACGGAGTTAGATGTTGTTTGTTATTAAGATATTTTTCACCATTATGTCTTTACATTTCATATTCAATAAACTTCGCAGCTCCCTTTTAGGGTGTGTTTATGAATTGGGTTTAGGGGGGGAAGAAAAGGTTTTGGGAAGCTTAGTCATGACTTTTTTTAAAATTATGACTAAGTCCCCCAAAATTTTTCATTCCCATCGTAAACCCAACTCACAAACACACCTTTACCCTCCTCTTATGAGTAAGAGAGGAACAAAATGAGTTGTAGAATCGCGTAAGAGATAGCTAAAAAGGAGTTATGAATTCTGATGAGTGTAAAAATTTGAGCAGCATAAATGACAAAATAACTAAATAACAAACGCCGTCTGACTATGCTATCACTAGAGGAAGTCAGTGTCGCCTGGATAAATAGCAGAGATGCTGATGTAATTTCAATGAACCTCGAGAAAAATCAATGTAATTTACCCTACTTTTGAATTCAATCTCAATTTTAGCGAAATTGGAATCAGCTCAAAATTTAAAAATTTTGTTTGGATTTTTATAAGGAATTTGGACTCAGAATTATAATTCTAAATTCAATTCTAATTTTATTGTTTGGACAAATTATCTATTAACTTTCAAATATAAGTTACGGACTGGCCCGGCGAGGAGGCAGAATAGGCCTCCACGAATTATGAGCCAAAGGCCCAATTTGATTCTACTCAGACCATAAGTTCAGGTCCAAGGAAAGTCACCAGGAGTTGCCAGCTTAACCTAACAGACAAGGGGGCACTCCACGGATATAAAAAGACTTATCAATTAGGTACGTAATTAAGACCCTTCTAAGATAACCTAATACTCATTTCCTACTAACCCTAACTTGGGCGTCAGAGTGCTTGGAGGTACCCATGCTGCCACCTAGTAGCTCAAACAAGGAGATCCAGAGTCCCACCCCCATTAGAGGAGCTTTTCTTTGGTACATTGGTGTCATTTATGGGGATTAATGGCATCCCACACCTATAACGCAATCTCCTTTTCATTCAACCAAATGCCACCCAAGAACACTAGGAAGACCTTCCGACATGCCATACCTATGGATGCCTGTCGAGAAGGATCGACGGGAAGCACATTACTCGACCCAGCAGACCCAAATGCCTATCCTTGAAGAGATCCACCCAACCGAAGTGTAACGGCCCGCAACAAAGAGCCCTTCGCCGGGCTTAAGATTCTTTCAAAGACGCTGCTACCAGCGTTTCTAGCATGCTCCAGCAAGTTGGTAGCAGCGAGTCACTGTAGCACCCCTGGCACGCTCTAGCGTGCCACTGTTGATTAAAAACCCCAATCGATGCCCCCTGGGCCAGAAGAGGGTCCAACCCACCCTTTTAACCACCTATTTACCTATATATAGAGCTCTTTTCTCCCCCTTTCAACTCGTTCAAAGCTTCAGACTCCTTTCCTCTCTAGAATGGAGTTCTCGCTCAGTTTATTCCCCCCTCTCTCTTATGAAGACGCGACGTCTTCACCTAGGGTAGGTAGTCATTCTTTTAAAGGATGGCCCAGGGTAGCAGGCCCTAGCACTGCTACTTTGGTAATGGTAGCCCTGTGGCTATCCATGACCGTCGTGGTGATGCCGGATCACCGTAGCGATGCCAGATCGCTACCACAGTGCCTACAATTATGTTTTCCTTATGGGTTTCAGATGGTGTGGTGTTTGTTGGCCGTTCCAGGTGCCAACACTCACTACAAGAAATTACACTATTTCCGTCAGTATTTTCCGTCGGTTATGAGCCAGTTACCGTCGGTAAATTGTGTTTCTGACGGATTTAGCGTCGGTCATCGGGCCGCTGATAAAGGGTTCGATGGAAACCAATTTTACGTCGGAGGTGAAAGCCGACGGTAATTTGAACCAGATTTCCGTCGGAACAACCCAACGCTAATAATAATAGTATTTTCTTCAGATGTTACCGTCACCAAAAACTGACGCTAATATTTTGTTGGTTAGTATTTGTCGTCGATAATCGTTGTCCATGCTACCGTCGGCTATAGCCGACGGTAATTGGCAAATATTTTTTTAAAAAAATTCGTAACCTTTATTTTTGAATGATTATTATTTATTTGAGTAACAATGTTGATGTAAATAATATGGTAATTTTATAATTAAATAAATAATTAAATAATATGTAATATACGATTACATTCATTGTGAGAGCTACAACAGATTAATGCATGTATCCATTAGCAAAGATAACAAATAAATTCACAAAGTGGCACTTCCCATATATATCCTTGCGTGTTTAGATTCATTACATAGTTAAAGAAGCAAATAATATACATAATATATTCAAAATTAATGTACAATATATTCAGTCATCCACAGGGTCTTCATCCTCTACGTCATCCTCAGAATCATCCACATCCGCGTCCACGTACATGTTCCCATCTACGTGTACGTTCACGTGCACGTTCCCACCCACGTTGAAGTCCATGTGCACGTTCACATCCACGTTGACGCTCACGTGCACGTTCCCATCCACGTTCACCTTCAAGTGGACGTTCACGTCCTCGTCCTCGTCCTCGTACCCGTCCCAGAAAGGGGAGTCGTAGTCAGGCTCATCCCAAAAAGGGGAGTCATAGTCAGGCTCGTCGGACTCGGGTGGGGTTGTTACGGGTTCGTCGTCTTCAATGACGATAGGAGCAGAAGGATGATCGCCCAAAACCATAGCTATGCTATAGAAACTTAAGTTCACAAGGTATTATCAGAAAGTACTTACAACCTACACTAGTTATACACTTAAGCTCACAAATATATACCTACAAACTTAAGTTCAAATATCCTTTGATCATCAACCTCACAACAATTCCAATTCATCAACTAGTGGCAGACAATTCCAATCACACACAAATAAACAAACACACAAACACACAAACAAATATACAAATACACAAATACACAAACACACCCTGCACCCACACAACCACACACAAATACATAAACACACCAACACACAAACACACCACACCCACACAATACACATAAGCTAGCTACGCACACAAACACACACACACACACACACAAACACAAAACCTCACAATACACCCACACAATCCCAAATTACACACGCGCATATCATCAGCCACGGAGACACACAAACGTTAAACAGAGAAAGCAGAGATAGTGTAGGAGAAGCTGGTCGACCTGTAATTGCGGAGTGGAAGCAGTGGCGCGGAGGGCGCGGGCGCGGTGGAGAGGGAGCGGTGGAAAGGGCAACCCCGCAGCAGTAGCGTGGGTGCGGGCGTGGCGCGGACGCGGCAATGGCAAGGGCAGTGGAGAGGGCGCGGGCGCGGCAGTGGCGAGGACAGTGGCGAGGGCGCGGTGGAGAGGAGAGGATGGGTGGAGAGAAAGAAGATGAAATGAGGAGAATAGAAAGGAAAGCTGGTTGAGTAATCTGCCAAACCTTTTACCGTCGGAGATTACCGACCGCAACTTCAAATAACTGCCGGTAAAAATAAAATTCAAAACGGAGCGTTTAATTAATACATTTACCGTCAGTCCGCTATACAGACCGACGGTAACCAAATAATTTTGGTGCCAATTGACAGATCACATTATTTAATTACCGTCGGTTAGGTTATCTTTCCGACGGTAATGAGCAATCGCATTACCCCAGCACCAATTTCAAAGTCACTACCGTCGGTGTTGTTACCCGATGATATCACCTCAGTATTTTTCGTCTGTCTTAACCGACAGTAAATTTGAGTTAGGGTTTTCTCGTCGGAATTATCCGACGGTACTACACACTTAATTTTTGCTAAGCCCTGGCGACACTTTAATTGAGCGATTGATAAAGGCCAAGAACAACATAGTTGTAATCAAGTTGGGGATACAATAATATGATGATCCCATCACTTGATTACCACCACCTTGGCCTTGGCTTTTATCACTCTCCCAATTAACGTGGCACCAGTAATAATTAAGCTCAGCAAAAATTAGATAATAATTAAATGATCAGCCAGTTAATGAATGACAAAGTCCAAGATGATGGTAGTCATCACTATTCCCCTAACGGGACAGCTAATAATTACCATCATCTTGGACTTCGCATCCATCAGATGGCTCAGTTTACGCAACGGCGGCAGACTGATAACCAAATTAAACTAATATCACGTCTACGACGACAAAAGCATCGCACGACGGATAATAAAGAGGAGAATCGATGAGAGAAGAGAAGAGAATAGAAAATATGGTGCAGGCTTAGAAGGATGGGGGGATGGGTTTATATACTATTCGGTCAAAGTGTTACCGTCGGAAATATCCGACGGTCTTGTTCTCGGAACGGCGCGACGATTAATGGGAATGTTGAACGTTTTGAAAACGGTCGAGCGTTGGGAAGAGTCGGTTGAATGCCCGAGGCACTTACCGTCAGTTAATACCGCCGCTATAACCTCTGATATCTTTACCGTCGGACATGGCCGACGGTTTTGTTCTCGGAACCGGCGCCGGCGCGACAATTAATGGGATTGTTAAACGGCCGAGCGTTGGGAAGAGGCATCGGTTGAATAACCGAGGCATTTACCGTTGGTTATGATCGCCGCTATAATCTAATATATTTACCGTCGTATCGGACCGCCGGTAATGATTACACCATTAAACTATTGAATACACGTGGCTGTTTGCTATTCGTTTTAATTTTCCGTCGGTTACGGCCGACGGAAATGTTGTTCCCGCCATACCCCGCTTAAAAATTACCGTCGGTGTTTCCGTCCGGAGGACTATCCCAAGGTAATAGCACGACTTTTTCACTGGTCCATTTTCTTTGACTGGTTACTGTCGGCTGTTTTGTTTTTCCCACCGGTATTACCGTCGGTTCGCGTCCGACGGTAATGTCTCGACAGTAATAGTCATTTTTTTTGTAGTGACTATGCCACTTGGAGCTCCCAGTGTTAGTGCTCCTCAGTTCCACGACATTATAGGTGAGTGGAGGTCCCAGTGTGTCAACGGTTCCACTTCGTTGGTCCGTCAATAGAGTCAATTGTGCATCATGACATGTTTATATATGTATATATATGCTTAGTAGTTGATAGGTGTCTTGGTTACATGATATGTTATATGATGATATGTTTATGCTATGATAGGGCAAAGACTTAAGACTATAGGCATGATATTCTTTAGAACTGTTTGGTTAAGATTACATAATAGACCCTAATAAAGACTCTGGTTAAGGAATGAATCCTAACTAAGGGCAGGTTTTGGCAAGGCAAGACCTGGTACTTAAGTTGTTCATTGTGACACACCGTTCTTACCTGGGAATCTTCCCATAAGTATGGGACCCCAGTCCTTGATCCCGGACAAGTAAATAAGACTAAACTAACTAGGACACCCCAGTCATAATCGGTATACTTAGGTCCTAACAACTTGGGTAACTAAGCTAGCTCACCTAAAAGACTTTACAAACAATATATCTTAGGATATATGTCTTAGAATAGTACGGGGTCAACGACCTCGTAGATCAGACTCAATAGTAGATAGCTTTAAGTGTCAGGCTCTTCAGATTATGGCATGCTTGCCCTTCTAGATTTAGATTACATGAGCGTCAGACTCCTCAAGTTAGGGTATGCGTACCCTCAAGGTATCTAGGTTGCGCGTAGTAGAACCACTCAGATTTATCCTAGTGAAGCAAGGACCAGCCAAGGTTCCCTTGAATTCGATGATCAAGAAGCATATCTCCTCATGCCCCTCTGTTAGGGAGACAGGCATACACTGTATAGATTAGATTTGCTTTTCAGCAATTTACTTTCAGTAGTTTATTTAGTTATACTTTGAACAGTTTATTCAACTATACTTTATAACAGTTATTCAAAGTTACTTTACAGCAGTTATTCATATTTGCTTTAATATCTATGTTATATTTATTTATTCAGTATATGCCATGACTACATACAATATATGTTATTTGTGTTGTATTGAGGTATCCACCACTGAGATGACAAACTCACCCCTCTGTCGATATCATTTCCAGATACAATAGAGGACAGTGAGAACGTCCCCCTCGTCTAGTAGAAGCGAGGATTCAACGTTAGTGGTAAGCTCCGCTTCTCACTAGGGTCTACTAGAGTCATTAGTAGTTATGCTCCAGATACCTACGGCAAGATCCCCCATTTAGCATTTATGTCTTTAGTTATATTTTTTGAACAACATTTTCAGTATTTCATGTAAACTAAGTCATTATTTAATGAAACCAATTATTATATGAAAGCAGCTATTTATTATGAAGTAAATTTATTCATTTATAAGGATTTCATGTACATTAGTATGCCATGTCAGAGCCTCTATAGGGCAGTAGCCCTATGTGCGGTCACGTCCTAAGTTGGGGCATGACACGAAGAACCCACACCGAGGAACCAGGAGATGGCTAATCATGGAGAAGAGGAAGTATGTCAAGCCCCGAACCTAGCCCAACCTGGTGCAAGAACAAGTGGCTAAGATAAAGCATTTAGAGGCGACCCTCCTCCAGTTCCAACAGGCCGAGGATCAACGAAAGAAGAGGGCAGAAATCCACAAAAATGCCGACAATGTGTGCAAATAGGCAGAAAGCAAGTGAGATGACATGCTCAAATGTGTCGAGGACCAGAACCAGCACCTCGATGGTCTTAACCACGAGGAAGGAGGCCAACACCCCACGACCACCATTTAGGAGGAAGAGGTCCATGAATCGGTGTATGGGTCCACAACCAATCCTACATGGCAGACGATCGATAAAAGCTCCCACGTTCTGAGGAAAGGGAAAGGGAAAGAGAGGAAAGGGAAAGGGAAAGAGAGTCATACCTTTATGAACAACATCCTCGAGGCAGTCCCCATGTACAATTTCCCCCCACCAAACGACATGGACCCATATGACGGAACCTCCGACCCACAACACCGCCTTGGTGCCTTTGGGCACAGGATGGTTCTCGATGGGGCATCTGACGTAATCCAGTGCAAATTATTCTCAGTGACTTTGAGAAAGGGAGTCTTTAGTTGGTTCAACGCCCTGCCACCAAAGTGAATACACTACTTCGACGACCTGGCCAAGTGCTTCATTGGCAACTTTACCACATGAAGGATGAAGCCAAAGACTACAATGAGTCTCCTGGGAATAATCTAGAACGACGGGGAGACACTCCGAGAATACCTTGATCGCTTTTATGCTGAATGTGTACAGGTTGAAGACCTGCAGCCCCACACAGTGCTCATGGGCTTCATGAATGGATTAAAGGGGGGAGTCCATTTTTGAAGAATCTCTCCAAGAGACTGCCCANTGTGCGATAGGGAAAGTATCACACATACACTTCACTGACAGTATCCCTCGCACAATTATATATACAAATACAACACATAGGAAGATTCCCTAAACCAAGGCCTATATGACTGCAATCGGGGACTAACACCAGCTTGTTTTGTGAGTATCATGACTCTTACAGCCATAATGTTGATGATTGTATAGACCTCAAAGACGAGATGGAGAAATGGGTGCAAAACAGAAGGCTTCAAAGGCATATCCTAGCCAACAAAAAGAGATGCGCGAAAGAAAGAGACCTTGATTGCCGCCACCCCCAAAGAGATAATTACTAACGGAATAATGTCACACTATGATACGTATAAAAGAAAATTTAAAATTGGTCCATATTTTGTGGGTATCTATATTTTTAAACACATAAGCGGGATAAGCGGGACTAAGTATTATCCCAACCAAACTAGATAACAACCTGGTAAGCGAATTTGCGACTTAAGCGTAGACTAGCTAGCTAGGGTGTTTCACTGCTCACTGCCACTGCCACCAGTGCCAACACCATTGGCCGACGTTCGACGCCACCAACAACCGTCGTGGAGCAAGAAGAAACCAGATCTGACAAGACCCTCACCGTGCAACACCCACTACTCCCCGCATCTCAGCCATGGAGTCAAGGGATGTAGATCTGACAGTTCTTAGCAAGATGAAGTCAAAAAATGTTCAGTACCGTGGGAGTGCTTACGAGGAAATGTTGCCGACACGATGGGTGGAGGTGGTGTCAGGGACCTTCGCTTGCCTTGAATCGTGGAAATGAATCAAAGAAAGTGGTCATTTGATTTGGTCGGGTGTTTGGGTCTACAAGAAATTAGATGTTTCTCTAAAATTGGTGCAAATTTAAATTGAAACTGAAACAAATGGGAGAGTGAGGATTAAGAAAGAAGACAAAAAATTAAATTAAAATTGTTTTGGTCTATTGGAGCTGGATGCGGTGAGGTTAGGGGAGGAGGATGGGAGGCAACCAAAAAACAGTGGAGGGGTCAGGAGGTAGAGTGGCTGGCAATGAGGAAGGGAGGAAAAAGGAAAGAGTAGTAATAAAACATAGTAATTTTTCTTTTGTTATTTGATCTCTAAAATTTTTTAAGTTATCATTTTTGTACTTGAACCAATTTGGTCATCAAACATACTTGGTCCAGTCTAAATGGAGCCATGTATGTGAGTTAGTGTTTTGATGTATAAAATAGAATTTTTGTTTATAATTTCCTAGATGACCATGGGAAAAAAAAAAAGATACTTAAAAAGTTAGAAAGGGATAAAGGGGGCTAAGCTGATACCAAGTCATAGATCACCAATATTGGTGACAAACGCGTCAGCGCGTATGAACACAAGAAGACAGTTAGTATACTCGATCGGCTGTGAGTGAAATTTCCATGCTACCCCCACCCAACTGTAACCAACCTTGAAGTCAAACCTGACAGCTCGTACCCATTAGGGCATTTCCGTCCTTTCAAAGAAGCAACCCTCCAAACCCTTCAAAGGTCACGCGTCAGCCCCTCAACGGTCACGTGTCAGTCGGGCAAACCCCTCCCAAAGAATCCTATGGCGGGTAGAACCTCACGTGTCGGTCACCCGAACAAGTTTACCGGTAGCCGCCAGTAACCTACCGAGACTCATATATGGCGTTTCGAGACAAACGTTTCAGAAGTTTTGATCACAAATCACAACAGAAAGTGCGAGAAAATTCCCAAGAAACCTCAACGACAGATAAAATCAGAAAAGAAAGAAAGCAAAGCCGTTCAAAATCAAATCATTTTGGAATAGCACAGCATTTAATTCTGTGAATCGCTGTAAAACACTTGGTTTCAATCGTTATTGCTGTAAAGATAAGGGAAGAAGAAGAAGAAGAAGAAGAAGAAGAATAGAAACATGGTGGCTGAAGCAGAGCTTGTGTGTCAACAGAGCGTGGCTGTGTTGGATGTGAAGTATTTTCCAAACAAAGGGAGCAGTATTCATGAGATCGAAGACGCAGCAGCTGCCATCTCGCCTCCGAGTTTTGACCGAGTCCGTGCTTCTGAGTCGGTCTCGGCCGAGTTACTCACTTCCCAAAATGTCAGTTTTTCAGAACCACTTTTTCTGTTTTCTTTTTTTTTTTCTTCTGATTTTTGCGTGTTTCTGTTTCTGGGTGACTTAGATGGTAATAGAGCATGCTGGGTATGTTAATTTTGGTTCGGTTGTTCCATCGTGTGAATTATTAGATTTCTCGGATCAAGGTGGACAGAAATAGAAAGAGAGAAAAGAGAGAGAGAGAGAGAGAAGAAAACTTTTTGATCAGGAATCAGCTTTATATATCAAGCTTAGTTGAAGATACTTAGGTTACCTAAATTATGTGAATTTCCTTTAGATTACTTCCTTGGGCAACTTGTATGACTTAGCAACCTATATTTAGTTTAACAGCTGGTTTATGTTGATTAATTATTAGTTAGCAGCAAGGAGTCAAACAGTGAGTGATTCTATGGCCTTTCTGAAATTGAATTTTTGTTGGCATAGATGCGCGTGGGATGGATTTTATTGTAGTTGGTGCAATGAAGGATAACTTTGTTGCGTTGCTGATAAAATCCTCCACGGATGTGTCAATGTTATTAGGTTTTTGAAATTGTGATTGTGATATGATTATAGGTCATGATCTTGCAGTCAATATTTTCAATGATCCATGTGTCAGAATTAACTTCCTGAGCAATGTGATTAAAGAACATAAATGATGGCCATGCTTAAATATGAATTGCTTATGATAAAATAATGATAGGCATGAACCTCTTGGTGTGTTTTTTCTTTCCCAGTTTTATGATTTATGGTTTATATAGAGCATGATTGTGTATATGTTATTCACAGACCATCATGTCCTTCCATATACTGATTCTCTTTGTTCTGATTTGCATTTGTTATCCTTATGTAGGATGTTAGCCCTGCAGGCAGAATCTCAGATGCTGCTCTTGAATCTGTGGTTCTGCAATTTGTTCCCTGCATCCGTTCTGGTAGTTTTTCTGATATTGGGCCACGGAGATATATGGAAGATGAACATATAAGGATAGATGATTTGTCTTCTCACCTGGGATCACTATACAACTTTCCCAAACCAAGTGCCTTTTATGGGGTAATCGACTTTTCACCTGTGTCTCTCGATTCTGTTTTGTCTTGTTCTAAATTTAACTGAGCTCTGGAAAATCACTCAGGTATTTGACGGTCATGGAGGACCCGAAGCTGCAGCCTATATAAGAAAAAATGTGATAAAGTTCTTCTTTGAGGATGTCAATTTCCCACAGACGTCTGAAGTTAATAATGTTTTTCTAGAAGAGTTAAAGAATTCCCTCAGAAAGGCATTTCTTTTGGCCGACTCAGCCTTGGGTGACGATTGCGGTGTGAACAGTTCATCAGGGACAACGGCCCTTACTGCTTTCATATTTGGGAGGTATATATCCATGCTTTACTTCCTTTGTTCTCCCTTTAATGTTCTTATTGTACAAGAGAGGCTTCTTCTTTTTTTTTTTTTCCAGCACAATGTTAGTAGCTTATGTTTATCTATTTTACCTGGTCAGCCACCCCCCCCTCCCCCTCCCCAATCTTTCTCGTATCAATGCCAGTTTCTCATGGATGACTGGGATTCAGATTTATGGTCCTTCTAAGTTCCTGTTTCTTGACCCAGAAAATATATTGGGATTGATTCTGCAATTAATGTATTCTCTGAGATATAATGTATAATATATATAGATATAGATATAGATCTTGAGAGGAAATGACCTACCTTCTATATTTGTTTTGCTGATTTCTGATACATTTCTTCCAGGCTTCTAATGGTGGCCAATGCCGGTGACTGCCGAGCAGTTCTCTGCCGGAAAGGAGAGGCCATTGACATGTCTCAAGATCACAGGCCTATCTATCCATCAGAGCGGAGGCGAGTTGAACAATTGGGCGGTTTCATAGATGACGGTTATCTTAACGGGGTTTTATCTGTTACTCGAGCGCTAGGGGACTGGGACATGAAGTTACCTAAGGGTGCTCCCTCACCTTTGATTGCAGAGCCTGAGTTGCGGCAAATGGTTCTAACAGACGATGATGAATTCCTCATCATAGGATGTGATGGCATATGGGATGTGATGTCAAGTCAGCATGCTGTTAGCCTTGTTCGTAGAGGCCTGAGGCGGCATGATAACCCAGAGCAGTGTGCAAGAGACCTGGTTATGGAGGCATTACGCCTGAACACATTTGACAATCTCACTGTGATCATAGTATGCTTCTCTTCCCTTGACCAAAGTGAGCCGACTTCATCACCACCTCGCCAACGGAAACTGAGATGCTGCAGCCTCTCCGCGGAGGCTCTCTGTAGCTTGAGGAGCTTGTTGGAGGGCAGTGATAGCAATTGAATGTATGTACAGTCATCAAATAAAATGTTGAGATAATACTGGTTTTGGCTGCTTCAGGTTTTAGGCATTGGAAAAAAGCAGCCATCATTTTTTCTACGTGGTTGGTCGTTGTACATAGACCGGGTTAGTGGGTGGTGATTGTGTAGATATGTAACGTTGTAAGATTTATTGTTTTGTATTATGGTCAAATTTTTGTTTCCATGATGACTGCCACATTCATGTCACGATTCTTGTGTTGCAATAAAATTTTGTTTGGAATATCTCGATCCCTTTTGAACTATCATAATAGCGATTGTATTATTTCTGGGAACCAAGGTTATCTACATTTTTCTATGGACAACAAGATGTGCACCTAGTTTGAGCAAAAGAGTAATAGGAGTATAGGGCCCTCTCATTATTTTTGATGAACTTAGTCATAGAAATATGGTCTTTTTGCAATTATGTCCGCGTCTGTTTTGCATTTAAGGCCGTGGTTTAAATCAACACTTACAATGATGAGATAACCGGAATCAGCGTTTAGACAATTTAGGTAGCCATGAAAGAAAAAAATGTGTGCCCATCTTTAGAATGCACATGTTTTAAGTGCAGTTCTACTCTAAGAATCAGGACAATCATAATAGAATCACGGAATTAGTAGCTTTTTGCGAACCTAGCAAATCGTTCCAGACCGCGTTCAAGCAAACTTTGAAGAAAAGGTTGCAGTGCCTGCAGAATATGTCATGGAGAAGGATGAAATCAGAAAGGGTTGTAAAGCTGCATCAAACGTGAGATTATTCACTTGTAGAATCTACGTGTCTCTCTTCTTTTTTTTTTCCTTTTTTTTTTTCAAATTAAAAAAACACCAGATTACTTACCGATGCCACTGGAGCTAAGAGTTGAGGTACTTCATATGAGACTGTTAGCTGCAACGGATAAATTTAGTTAGTGCTTGACTAAGGGGGCCAACTGAGGTGGTAAAATATAATTTAGCAAATTGTTGACTGGAACGACAGCAATAGGCTATTAGTTGGACCAATAGACACATGCAGCTAGTTTGACAAAATAAAGCATGGTGAGACTTACAACTGATATTAGTGTACTCAACTTTTCATATATTTGAAATTTGGGGTCAAAGAATGAGGCTGTGCAAATACATAGGCATCATTGGTAGGTAGAAGTAAATGAATTATCGAAATTTTATAAAGATCAAAGCTTTCAAAATCATATTATGAACAAGACTGAAAAACACACGAGAGTTTACTTGTTATGAAAATAATATTTAAAGCATCCGTCCTAACAATTGTCCTTTTATGTTTTGAACTTTGTTCCTTTTTCTATGAATGCAGTTCACTTACCGCTGCATCTTACCCTTATTGGTAAATATGAATAATTTTGAAACATAACATAATAAATTTATAATAATAAGGTAAGCATAAGTCAGCTATTGTTTGCAATGCCATAATAGACCAACACAGTTCATAAAGTGTGAAATTTAAACTAAAATCACAGATAAAGTAACAGATGAGAACTTCAAACACAAAATCAAAAGAACTTAAGTCAACATGTCAGAATTTTAATTTTTAGAGGCCCTAATTTAGAGGAGCTACGTTATATGTACACCCTTTTTTTTTGGGTCGACACTCAAAACACTTCCTCTCTACTTTTTCTTTCTCCATTAATTATTTCACTCTTTTCACTTTTACAATTTTTTTTCTCGAGTCTAAATTTTAACTAAAATAATAAATTTGAGTTTACTGGTTAGTTTTAAGTTTAGCGGATTGACTCAATTTAGAGACCATAACACTAGAGTTAAACCACCATGACAAAGATAATAGAGGTAAGAAATTATGTCAAATATTGTATAGAAGGCCTTACTTCTACTATACATGATGAAGGACCCTTTGGATAGAATCGCACAGCACCTCTGCCAAGTGAAAAATCAAGCAAGTAAAAATCTTATAAAGTGCCGAGCAGCCACATGAAACATTGTGTCTATAGTAGCCACGACGTTTAATTTTCTTTTGGTGATACGATTAGAATTACACTAAAACCTTAAACATGGTTGGGCAGAACGTGTTTCTTAGCAACTATGGAGATAGCTTGAACAAGATACAACTAGCAACTCTTTAATCAAGAGAAGCATAGCAATTCCACAGACAATGCGAGAGTTGGCTAACAGACTGCTACTCCAGGCACAGGTGACCATGACAATAATATTACAAATACAGATTTATCTAATGTCTTACAACATAAACATAACATGACACAGATAAAGGAAAAGGTTAACATAATTACTAATTGCAGCACTTACTGCTACAAAGGTTGAAAGGCATTTATCTTCTATTCCCATAACTGCATGAAAGTATGCAGTATTTATAGCACAGACGCCCACACAATTTTCACATCAGACTCTGGGACTTGAAACCTTACAATTATCATTCCTTAGGCATAAAAGCAGGATGCAGGCATAGCAAAAGTTTCATCAAGAACTGCTAAAGACTAAGGTGTTACATTCTTAGTATACATATCACAATAAACTGCTTCTAAGAAACCTTCATGATTGAATTAAATATGCAAATACCAAATCTTCAGCTTTACAACTATATATGGGGCTTTAGAGTGAGGAAGGATTTCCCTGCATTTTTATGTAATCATAAATAAGAATAATTGCATAAGTGCTACGTCATAAAGTAACTTCTCTCACTAAAGCATTAGCAAGTGTTTCTTGGGAACAGATACATCTGGCCAATGTTCGTTTGAGAAACAAAACAAAGAAGCTGGGAAGCATGAGTCATGACAATAATAGCATGCTTGTATCATGTCTAAGCTCATCGTCTATTGCTCCTCTTCTCACTTTTGGTTTTCCAAACAAAGGCCAATCGTACAAATATGATATTTTTTTAGTGTTTTTATTGACCTAAATTCTAAACAACTACAGCACGTTATCAAGTATTTCAGTCCTGCTTCCACAGATATAGCTCCCTCAACTTACCCTATGGTATGCCTTACTACTTTAGGACACAAGCCCATACCTACTTTGTGACTGCCGTCACTCTAAGCAATCCAATCCACCTCCGGTTGCTAGTCTAAAATAATATGATGGTTAATTGCTTAGCCAAACCAGGATAACACATGGACAGTTGAAATATCATATATATGGAAGTCAACAAAGAAATGTGCATCTGAACTTTTCTTTGCAGTCATACACCTGAAATCTCTTTATAATGCCTAACTACCGATATTTCTACAAAAGTGCAGTCAATCACATTGCTACCCACTTATCAGAATATGTCCTTGTAAGTTACCTGTTTGGAAGACCTTCCAGCGATCGCCAGTGGATTTTCTGATTTTGAATGGGCTGCACGAAGGTGATATAACATGAATAAAAAATAATAGCTGACTAATAAGAAAAAGTAAAAGGTATTTATTGAAAGATGTTATGATATTAGGTTGGAGATCTTTTCCTGCATATTACGAGCAAGCCAAGCGAATTCAATATCACGACCAAATGCCTTATACTTCAAGGACCAGCGTGATAGGTCAGGTTTGTCTGGCAATATCTGTGAAATATATCCAACATTAACATAAAAAGAAAAAGAAAATAATAAATAATAATAAAAAAGAGAGATCATTTTTGGAATGTTTATTTGAATGAACATTGCAGGGTTTCAACAATATTCCTGCAGCAACATTTGGATCCAAAGCAAGAATACCTTGATGCTGACCCTAATGGTACCTCCACCTTTAGCAACAAGGCAGGGTTACAATGTTTCAGGTTCCAGAATATGCTGAGATTTTTTATGTTGGTAAGAAAAATATGAGGGCGTATATTATGTGTAATGTGCACAAATTAATAACTTGAATTAAAATATTTCCTAGCCAGTATGGAATATAGATTCTAGCTCATCTGAAGTGACAGTAAATGTGACATGGTTGCATCAGCATGCCATGGTTTGTCACAACTCAAGCTCATAAGTCTGAACCTCACAGTTCAGGTAACCCAGTCATGATAAAATTGTTAAATCTACAGCTGATCCTTACAACTGAGGGGAGTCAACCATCAAATTAATCCGTGAAGTTGGCAACCAACTTCAAATTCATCCCTATCATTTGGAAACCCCCCAACCCCCAAAGGTCCTTGAAGTTGCTAAAAGCCGATCAAATTAGTCCATAGGAAGGACTAAACTAGTCCTCTGAAGTCTGTTGCCAACTTTGGGGACTAATCTGATGGTTTACTCGAGTTGAGAGCGCACCTTAACATCGGAAATAAAGGGCATCCAATTTGGTATGGCTTCACGATCAGAATAACACGCATAGGCAACCGAGACCGGCACATCAACTTCCATCTTAACCCTGCAATTGGCAATATTCTTCTTTTATCCAAAGTGGGAAGCTGTGGATGGGTGAACTTGAAGTAGGACCCACAAACAAGTGCTAAAAACTGACATGAATTGAAAATTTTACAACCATATGCCGTTGTCATCTAATTCTATAAGGAACAAAATGGCGAAAACACCAAACACCATAATAGACTAGGAATTAAAACACCATCAGTAGCAGGAAATGAGAAATCGTTCGCAAATGAATCACATAAAAATGTCAAATTCTGACCAATTTTTTTTTAGGCATCTATATTTGTAAATGACTCTTGGGTGACCTGCTACATACTCACTGGGACTGACTCCGAAAAACTTCCCAGCTATTTTTTATTCTTTTATTCAATATGTAATCTTGCAACGAAAAATTGAGAAGATGGAACAGAAACAGATAAATGATACACTAAAAAATATAAGAGAAAAATAGATAACATAGAAATAATAATGGTATTATCTGAGTTGTTATATCTGAGATGATTTACCATAGAAGGTGGACTTATTTATAAGATAAAAACACAATAGTCAAAACTCAACGGCTAAAAACAAATCACAATTAAATCAAATCAAACTTAATATATATCAAATCAAATCAAATATAATATATATTATTCTTAACAGAAACCATTGGCTAACAGAAACGAGTGAGTAGAAACAAAGACAGGTACGTGCAATCCTGCCACTCCATGACAGGGGAGAAGCGATTGGATCCATGGGGGATTGAGGAAGCTCGCTTGGAAGAAGCGTTGGGGAGCCTGAACAAGAGGCGATGGAGAGATTGCCGGTGCCGGGTGGCGGGGAATCTTCTGGCTCTGGAGGAAAATACGGTTCTTCTTGAACAAGACCAGTGTGCTGTGGCGGCTGTTGAGAGAGAGCCTACCAGGGTTGCGGTAGCAGACATGGTCCGATGTTTGGGACTTCTATGGCTGTGGAGCGCGGCAGCGTGATGCTTGGTGTGTGATTTTTTTCTTTTTTCTTTTTTAATCTTTGATAAATCGGGCGGACGCTGACGTTGCAAATTCACATTCACATCATGGTCCAACAGCGCCCTTCGAGTCAGTATTTTCTCTCTGTTGACACGTGTTGGTTACCGTTTAAGAAACACTGAAATTAACCGGGGGGGGGGGACGTACCACGTGACACGATGATTGATAAATCTCAAATTTTTACTAGAGATAGACGTATCATTGATGAGTATAAAATTAAAAATTTATAATATTTTTATTGAGTTATAGTATGTTATTAAATTTTTAATATTTTTTAAACTCCTTTTAAAATATGTGAAACATGTAAAATATCATGTGTTAATGCTCGTTAATTTTTTAAGAATCTATATTATTATTATAAATTATTACAAAAAGTTTATGCGGACAAATAAGAGGATGGGAAGTAAAGGGTGTTGGTTCTCGTTAAGCGGCTTAAAAATAATTTTCATTTGTACTTTTTTTTAATGAAAGTTTGATTTTTTAACTTATCGGTAATACGGTTCAAGTATTAAATATATAATGGATGCAACAAAATAACATAATAATATCGATAGTTTAGTGGTAATTGTGTTTGCTCATTCAGATTAATTTATAAAATTCAACTTTTGAGTCACTAATTAGTAATATGATTCAAATATATAATAAATATAATTGATGTAACATTATATTACAATAATTTTGGTAGCTTAGCAGTAAAGTTGCTTGCGTCTTATTGAGGAGGCCTGGGTTATAGTCTTCCCTCTTGCAAAAGTGAGGACAACAGGCACATGTGAATGACGCAATTATTGGGGTGTGTGGAAATTAAGAAGGACAAAATTGGTAGAGACCAAGTTGACTACTAAGTTGAGGGTTTTTCCTTAATTATTTAATGTTTAAAATATTTTTTATTTAGATATGACTAAAAAAACTCTTAGATATAGCTCAGACACGGCTAATCATGAATTTTTTTAACACTTTTGCATACATGTGTCGAACAAGTATCTTCGTGTGGCGGTGTCTGCGGTGTGTTGGCCACAGAGACATGGCAATTTAATGAAGTGTTCATGCTTTCGTTAAATGATAGGGTTTAGGGTTGGAAAAGAATGAAAGTGAGAAATCTTTATAATTCCTCAAGGTATAAGACAAGTCTTGAGACATCCTTTATGGATCTCTAGCTCAAGGGTTTATCCCGTGGGAAAGGTGGTTGACTAACGGAAAGCTGAATGGACAAGATGACGCTAGATAGTAACTTAAACATTGAAGTTTTCCCCTTGCACTATCATGAAAATAAAGATGGCATAACTCATTTGTGGCTGTATTGTTCATCTAATACGTGATTAGTAATAAAATCTAAATTGCGCAGACGGTATTCTAAGAAAATGTTTAGAGTAGTGAAAATATGGGATATTACAACCTTGATCAAGAAAACCAATAATACCGAGTAGATGAAGAATTTTTGACCAATTAGTATGATTAGTTTCTTGTACAAGATCATTGCGAAGATTTTGGCCAACCGTTTGAAACTTGTTATGCCTAATGTCGTTGAAGAATTCCAGTCGACATTTGTCTAACGTAGGAAGATCCTTGACGGGATGCTCATTGCAAATGAAACTATATCATGGCTAAGACAGAAAAAAGTTGAGGCATCATTGCTGAAATTGGATTTCCGGACGGAATTTAACACAATTAGATGGGACTTACTAGATCATGTACTATTATGCATGGGCTTCAAAATGAAGTGGAGGGGTTGGATTAGGACATGTGTCTCGACAACATCAATAACTACCCAAAACTTCGTTCAAGATGGAAAGAGGTTGAGATAGGGGGACCCATTATTCCCCTTATTGTTTGTGCTCATTGGAGAAGTGCTTAATCATATGGTAGTGAAGGCTAGATCCATGGGTTTAGTTGAGGGCTTGATGGTGGGTAAAGATAAAGTGGACGTGTCTCACTTAAAGTTTGCAGATGACACAATCATTTTGTGTCCAAAGAACTCAGTGACCATCCTCAATTATAGAAGGATTCTTGATTATTTTTCCCTTATGTCAGGATTGAATATCAATTACTCTAAATCGATGGTTTCACCTATCGGTTGTGAAGATTCCTAAGTTAGAAGTGTGTGTGTGTGACATTTTGGGTTATGTTGAGAAACCTCTGCCAATGCTTTACCTAGGGATTCCCCTTGGTGCTAACCCAAAAAGGATCTCAATGTGGAATCTAGTCTTGGAAAGGATTAAGAAGAGATTAGCACCATGAAAAGCAAAAAAACTCTTTCTAGAGTAGGGATATTAGTGCTCATAAAAGAAGTCCTCAATAGCCTGCCTTTGTAATATCTTAATGATTTTAAGATGCATAAGGCAGTGACTAGGAGGATCATTCAACTCCAACAGAGACCTTTTGTTCATGTATTGATAACAAGAGGGGTCTTCCCCTAGTGGCGTGGGAGGCTATTCAACATCCTAAGTGTCTGGGCAGCCTAGGGGTGGGAGATATTATCATCAAGAATGCTGGACTACTATTTAAGTGGTGGTGGAGATTTTTTGATAGGTCTCAACCATTATGAAAGAGGGTCATTATTTCTACTCATAGCCTTGATCAAGACTATGATATTTAGGATCCAGATAGGAGATCTTTTGAGGGCCTCTTGGGCCAGATCACTAACTTTGCTAGCTTTAAACCTAAGGTTTTGGCTACTATATCTAGTGGTATTTGGCATAAGGTGAGGAATGGTAGAAGTACTCTGTTTGCCTCTTAGAGTGAGGTTTCCAAGACTATCTGTTGTGTCTAGTTAAAAATCTTGTCTTATTGCCGACATGGGAGTATGGAATTGGCAAATTTGGGAGTGGACAATGATCTAGAGGAAAAAAACATTTTCCATTGGAAGAGGATTTACTTTCTAACTTAATAATAGAAATTGTTTGTTTCAATCTGTCTTTTCCATTGATGGAAATCACACATATATACAAAAACTTCCTAAGATAGCATGACTACTAATTGATATGCTCCTAACATAAAATCCTCCTAAAATATATATAAATTGATACTAATTACATCCTCCTAAAATATATATAAATTAATACTAATTACATCTCCTAATTTACTTTCTATATTTGACTAAGTTACCGTTAATACTTAAATACTTTATTCGAACCATTTGCTCGTTGTGCAGGTAATAAAGATGAGATTAGGTGAATATTTAATTCTTCTGGCCAGTATAATGTCAAAACCTTTGCCATAAAGGTTCAAAAACTATCTGTTGATCCCAATAGAGAAGTGAATATGGCTAGAATAGCATGGAAGGGATTGGCTCCCCCGAGGCTGAGTTATTAGTTTGGTTTATACTACAAGAGAGACTAAACACTAAGGACATGCTGTTGGAAATTCAACATTATTCAACAAAATCAGGCTTTGTGTCCCTTGTGTCAGATTGAGCCTGAATTAGTGCGAAATCTATTCTTTGGGTATAGCAAATCTAGTTTATTTTGGTATGAGTGTTTACAATGGTGGGAAGTTCCATGGTGTAGTCACCTTAAGCCTAATGGTTTCTTTTTAGCTTGCTGTGAGGTCAACTTCTTTAGTACTAGTAAGCGTATATGGAATACACTTTTTCATATTGTTGTTGGGTCCATTTGGGATATTAGAAACAAATTGGTTTTTGATAATGCTCAACCGAATTGGGCGTTGGAGAGATGGAAAATCAAGGTTAGACTTGAGTTTTGGATGAAAGGATGAGATGCTAAACATGCTCAAGCTGCAAACGAGCTATCACAAGACCCAAACCAACTCAGAAAATGGAGATTTTGCTGGAGCACCTCCCATTAATGTGATTGTAGTAGATGTTTGATGATTTTGTGGTTTGCTTTCTTATAACTTTGTTTGTGTCTTGTTTCTAATTCCCTTCTGCTTCTTACCTACTTTGTGCATGCTGTTCTCTTTGTTATGTACCACCTTGATCGCGTTTGTGCTTGGATGGATACTGCTAGCTTTTGGGAGATTACTGATTTTGGTATTGGTTATTGTGTGTTGAAAGCATTGGTAGTACACTAAGATCAATATCTTTTAGTGTTTTGGTGGTACTTTATGTGGGTTGCTTGATCGTGGATGAGCTTTGTTCATTTGGGTGGCATGACTGAGTTTTACAGAAGGGATTTGGAGGGGCACTATCAGATTTTTAGTTTTGTGGTATATTTCATTTTGTCTTGTGTGTTGTTTATCAGATGGTTATGACCTTTTGATTTCATTGTATTGTTTGTGTGTTGTATTGTGTACTCTTGTTTGCTTTTTTGCTTTAGGAGACTTGAGCTCTTATCTTCATAAAAAAAAAGGTCTTACATATAAAAAAAACATAATTAGATGTCATTGTAAAATTATTTTATATTAATAATGGATATAAATTAATCTCTAAGTATAATATAAAGTTCAAATTATATAAATAAGATATTAAAGAAATAACTTAAAGAAGAAAGTGGTTTTCGAAAGAACCTGGGTAAGAACTAAGAAGTATTCAAAAAGCATTTTGGTAAGTGAGTAAGTATTAAAATTGTATCTGATTATACTGTACTTTATGTTACATATTAATTAACATTTCTAATAAAAATATGAATTAAGAATGTCCAATTGGGTATCACAACAGAACTGCACTACACAGCCACTTAGCATTAAGATCCACTTCAGTTATACTTTTCGGCTTTGTCATCTAGTTAGTGAAATCATTAAACATTTGTCATTGGATTGAGTTTTAAGCAGCAACTTTTGCACGCTAAAAAAGGTAGTTTTTAGATTACCAGACCTATAGCTTGAGCTTTATGCTGTAATTAATTTTGATCCACTCGATGTGATAGCCATTCTCTATAGCTAGCAGAAATGTAAAAGTAAAATTAAAAATATATATGGTAAAATAAAAAAGTTACAGCATGCAGCTTTATGTTGAATTAGAAAAGGAAAGCAAAAGCCAACAGGGAGTTGGTATCCAGTCGACTCAAATTAGTCAAGAGGAAGCCTTGAACTGGACGGGCAAACCAAAAAGGAAGAGAAAGCAAAATGCTTAATTAGACTAGAGATTTAAAGTCTAATTTGGAGCCAATTAAAACAAAGTCAAGCAGCTACACTAAACCGCCATCATTTGGCAATACAGTGACAGAAGAAAATGTGGCATCGGTTTGGGCGGCGATAGAAAGAAACAGCAATATGGTGAAGTGCTGCTGTGAGTGGAAGTGGAAGCAAAGCAGCAGAGATGAATTCTCAACTTCAGAGTGGATGGACGGTTACCAATATAATTAAGATAACGTATACAATGCCAAATCAGTTTTTTAATTAATACACAGAAACTGCCAAACCATATCTACTTTCAAGACTGCTTTCATTTGCTTTTTTAAGACGGGAACTGAGTTAGCCCCATTCAATTTGCTATTATTTTTTTGCTACATGTACTACCAACTCCTTCTTTCAATACATCAGGTCTCACCACACGTACTTCTCAACCAATTCGTTTCACCACGATACCCACTCTACTACGAGAACACGTCACCACCTCGCCACAAATGACGGATCGTGAATCACCCATTGCCCCAATTATCGGTGGAGCCTAGTCACCAACAGAGCTCGCGGACCACCCACCGCTGCCATAACCGAACCACCATCGCATCATAGCATGCACAAACATATGAAACAATTAACACAAACTAATATGTGGGCAAAACAGATGAAGGAGTAGTACACAAATTTTTACCATCTCATTGAACAAACATGTACAACATATGTGCACAAACATATCACGCAATTAATACAAATTATTATTTAAGGGGGGAAAAAGGAAGGAGTCAAGCACAAACTTGTAACATCTTAGTGAACAAACATATACAACATCCATGTACAAACATATGAAACAATTAACACAAACTAGTATATATATGAGCAAAATAGATGAATGAGTAGTGCACAAATTTTTACCATCTTATTGCATTAACGTGTATAACATAGGTATACAAACATATCACACAATTAACATAAAGTAATATTTAAGAAGAAAAAAAAAGGAAGGAGTCGTGCATAAACTTTTAACATATTAGTGAACAAAACAAGTTGCCGAAATTGGATCTTGAATTATGAACATGGACGGAATTGGATCTCGAATGATGAAGAAAAGAAGTTGAACAAAACAAATAATGTTGCGTTATGATGAATTTTCAGAAAACACATAACCATAATGAGGATGATGATGAGAATTAATATATGGTGAAGAATCAATGGAGATTAGAATTAGAATCAATGAAGGAATCAATTGCTAACAGTTTTATATTTATTAGAATTAGAATTATACCTCTTCTAACCCACCATTAAAACATACACGGAAAACTACTTTAAAAATTACAATAAAATATAAAAAAAAAACTACTGAAAGCTAGTTCATGAGGTTATTCTTCCACCTTAAGTTGAATGAGATGTGAATCGGCTCGATGTCTTTCGTCCTAATAAGTTTAAATAATACCCTTCTTATTTCAAAAACGAAAAACAACAAATACTAATTTATAATTTACAATATAGTTTGACAGAGAAGGATGTAGGTGAATAGAATATACCATCTTTTTCTTTGTATAGAAGTTAGAAAGCGTATAGGAAAGTAGGTTGGATGTATCCAATAAGCAACAAACGAAGAAACTTACAGCGCCATGAAGTTTTGTTGATACTATGGGCAGCATGAATTGTGTTAATTAAAGAGAGTGATATTCTGTATCTCATCTCAAAGCTTCTCGCAATACTTTATTTTTATATATCTTTTGGCTAATTTGCAAGAATTATTTGTGATGATTGATTTGCAATAGACATTGTTTTCTGACTCTCATCATTGGAGACCGGTTACATGTGATTTACGCTAAGCGAAAAATCGCGGTTCAGACAATATGCCAAAATCCAAAATCTTAAAAGAAAAGAATTTACAGTTCCTCTCATTTATAAACTCTTCACTTAATCCATCAATAACTAAGGAGAGACTTTTTACCCCTATACACCTTGTGTCAAAACTCTTTATTAAGTTGTACCTCCCTTTGCAGGGATTACGCTGCTCCTGCAATTCAGTTCTCAGATATTCATTGCTAATTTAGCCTGTGTCCTCTATATCTATGTTTTCTTCATGTATTAGGCAGTGCTAAAACTTGTTCCAATTTTGATAAACCCAATGTATATACTTACGGGACAGAAAAATAATAATAATAATAATAATATTTATGGGAAGAACATGGGAGGCTTATCGGCTATCCACTCATATCTGACCTCTCTCGTTTTATTCCGTTTTGCTCTTTTCAGAGTAGACATATTGCTGACTCCACATTCTCTAAAGCAAAGGGCCAATGCCAATGCCTATGCCTATGGCGGTATTTGTCGGTTCCCTTTCCTCTAAGCCCATTAAAATAATTGTAACGTGCAGATGAAACTTGGCAGATATATCCCACTACGGCCCCTTGTTATGTGTGTGTGTGTGTGTATATATATATAGTAACTCAGCCTCTCTGATTCTGCATGTACTCCAAGGGAAAACAAAAAAAATTTGGTTAAACTCGTTCAACTTGTATCAACTTTTCCCCAGTGCTGCTGCTAGTGCTCACTTATTGCACAAAGAAAGCTAGAATAGCTGGATTTCTTTCCAACTTCCCAAAACTCAGGGTGCTTAATTAGTTAGTCTCTACTATTTGAAGTTTCATTTCTTTCTTTTTAGTTTCTTATAGTAACAACTAAAGCAAATTGAGCCTCTTCCCTTTCTTTTATCCTTACCAAACTCCATTCCCTCCCTTTTCCATTCATTCTCCAGTGCTAGAACATTACTCAGAATGAGGCATTCTAATGTTGTTTCACCGCTAGCATCATTATTCTCCATATTTTCCCTCACCTTATTTCTCTCCAGCACCCAAGCTAGATACCATTACCACAGAAAGCACAAGCACTCGCATTCTCCTCACCAATCATCCGGAATCTCGCTGCCGCCTGCTCCGGCGCCCGAACCTTCTTACAATGCTCCCGATGAGGCTCCCGGCCCCTCCTCCTCTGGCGGCTACGACGATGAATCGGAAATTTTCGATGTGAGAACATTTGGGGCAATCGGCGACGGCGTAGCTGATGATACGGAGGCATTCAAGATGGCTTGGGACAGCGCTTGCGCGAGCGAGGCAGCGGTTAATGCCATCGTTGTCCCTCCCGGTTTCTCCTTCGTCATTCAGTCTACAATCTTCACAGGTCCTTGTCAAGGTGGCTTAGTGTTGAAGGTACTACTTAAATGTGGAAATTCTTAGTCGCTCTGTCACGCATTAACTGTTTCACATTGATGTAAGAGTGAATGAATCGTAGAAATGATACTGTGACGATTTCATTTAACAATCTTTGGACAACTACGCTCAGAAAGGTGCGAGGCATCTTTGGATCAGCCGTGGAATGTAATTTTAAAAAAATATTTAACGTCAAGTTAATCATGACATTTTTTTTTTTTTTTGCTTTTAACTTAAAACTTAGGACCAAATATTAGTGAAGGTGGGTCATTCGTATCTCCTGACTCACCTGCGTACATCATGTGAGGTGCCTAACAGAAAAAATAAGAATTTCTGTTGGTTTTTCTTAGTCACGTGCTTAATGAGGTTTAATGGTAAAGCTGGCTAATTGACTTTTACTGGTGCCCGTGTTGAAGGTTGACGGTACTCTTATGCCACCTGATGGACCTGAGTCTTGGCCAAAGAACGCCAGCAGGCGCCAATGGCTTGTCTTTTACAGGGTCAATGGGATGTCACTCGAAGGTAGTGGCTTAATAGATGGGAGAGGACAAAAATGGTGGGACCTTCCTTGTAAGCCTCATAAGGTACTACCGAAGATTTAAAATTCTTAAAGAGGAAAAAGAGTTCAACAATTTTGGGGCTGGCCTCTTTACATTTTTTTTATGAGTTTAGTATAATTTATATATTAAAATATGGATTGGAACACAAATTTATAATTGTATGGGTCTGTGTCTGAAATCAAACCCTTTTTTTTTAAATAAAAAAAAAAATCTTGGGTCTAAAACAACCATAGGATGTGGCGATTTCAGACACATATCCATACAAATGTAAATTTTTTTTATGGATCGTATTATGGGATGCAAATCAATTTTGGGGGTATATATGTAATAAATCCCAATTTTGGTGAACAGCAGTTGATCATTAAATGTCACAGGGACCTAATGGGACTACATCTCCAGGACCTTGTGATAGTCCAGTTGTAAGTTGTCAAGACCTTTCTTATTCTTTTTTGGACAACCGCAACATAACAGAAAATGATTATTCCATATTTAACACTATATATATGCTGCAGGCGTTAAGGTTTTTCATGAGTTCCAACTTGACTGTGCAAGGGCTTAGGATCAAGAACAGCCCCCAGTTCCATTTCAGATTTGACGGCTGCAAAAGCGTCCACGTGGAATCGATCTACATAACAGCTCCAGCACTAAGCCCCAATACCGACGGAATACACATAGAAAATACCAATGACGTCAGAATATACAACTCTGTCATTTCTAATGGTTAGCCACGAAATCCCTAATGCCCCTTTGTCTGTTGGATTAAGAGGCGTTGGCAATGTATGTTTTCTGAATTGTCGCTTCGTAGGTGATGATTGTGTGTCCATTGGATCGGGTAGCTACGATGTGGATGTAAAGAACATCACATGTGGACCAAGCCATGGGATTAGGTAACTTTTTATTTACTTGGTCAAATAATATTTTGGGTTTGACTCTAATGTTTCCTTCTATTAATTTCACTCTCTTTCAAATTGTTATAAATTTAGTCTTCTTTTTGTCTTTATCAATTTAGTCTATTATGTTTCAAATAGCTATCCAATTAATATTTGCGTGATAGACGTAGCGGTTACTAAACCAAATTGACAGTAATTTGAAACGTAACAAACTAAATTGATACGAAAAAAAAAAGAATTTATCAGCTATCCTGTGGGGTAAATGTTCCTTGCTACTTAATTTATCTAATTTTTTGATAATTTTTACAACTAAATTCATTGAATTTTGTTATCATTTCATGATCTAATAAGACATATTGATGGATTATATGATCTAATGTGATAAATGAATATTTTTTTAATACAATATTTGTAGAGAGGTGCACCGTAAGCTCAAATAGTCTGCAAATCTCTAAACTTCTTATAAGTTGGCTCTTTCAACGAGGTGACTAATGAAAAGTTTATTACGATCATACAAAAACATGAAATAATAACAAAATTCGATGAATTTAATTGTAAAAATTATCAAAAATAAATAAATTAAGTAACATGAGATATTTAACCCACCTAATTTTATTTCAGCATTGGTAGCCTGGGAAACCACAACTCTCGAGCCTGCGTTTCAAACATTACAGTGAGAGACTCGGTAATAAAGATGTCGGACAACGGGGCAAGGATAAAGACATGGCAAGGTGGATCTGGATCGGTATCAAGGGTCACATTCAGTAACATTCACATGGACAACGTGAAAAATCCCATCATAATTGACCAATTCTACTGCCTCAGCAAGGATTGCAGCAACAAGACCTCTGCGGTATTTGTGTCAGACATACTTTACTCAAGCATAAAGGGAACTTACGATATAAGGCGCCCACCCATGCGTTTCGCCTGCAGTGACTCTGTCCCTTGCACTAACTTGACACTCTCAGATGTTGAGCTTCTTCCTGCTCAAGGAGATTTGGTGTTGGACCCTTATTGTTGGAATGCTTATGGTAATTTGGAGACACTGACCATTCCTCCAGTGTCTTGCTTGATGGAGGGCACTCCTCAGTCCATTCCGGGGAATGACATTGACCATTGCTGACCAGACCCCACTAAGTTTCTGCAAAGCAAAAATATGTGTGTGTGTGTGTATATAATTAATAATTAATTAAGGAGTAAGGTATTTAAGGAGTGCGGTATGGTCTTTGAGTCTTGTGGTTGTTGAGGATGAGTTGTGTTTTAGATGCTCCCCCTCAATTGTTTAACTTAATATGTCTCACAATTATTCCGGGTTTGAAATGGAAAGTTCAGAGCACTTGCTCATGTGTTAATAGGTTAAATTTGTGTTTTGTGAATGACATGGATGTGGGGTGAGAAAGTGCTTGCTTGGATCAAGTTATGTTTTGGACCAAAATGGTCCCTGCTAAAAAAAAATGTATTGCAATTACTTATTTGTCATTTCTTTATTTATTTTTTTTCCTCAAAAACTCGGTTCCCTCTCTTATGCCGCATTTGCCTCCTTCCCTCTCTAAAAGTGCACAGATCTGCCTCCATGCCGAAATTGATGAAGAGTGGTGGTCGGAATGTAGTGGGCCGAGAGGAGGGGTGGTTATAGGATTTGAAGACGGTGGTGGGTTTGATGGTGATGAAGGTGCTCGCTGGGTTGAGATCGCGAGATGCAATGACGGCAGGAAGGCCACGATTGTAGGAGCGAAAAATGGTGGGGGATTTGATGGTGGTATAGCATGAGGTGTGTTATTTCTAGAGCAAAACTTTATGGTGCTTGAGTTTTAGGCCTTTTTGGCTTCTAGGTTTGATGAAGTTCCAGTCTTTCTAGAACGCGTGTCAAAAAAGTTTATGAAGTTTTGCTCAAGGTTTTGTATGTATGACTGTATGAAATTGGGTATACATGTAGCATTTTTGATAGAGCACTATGAGCTACATATACACTATGAGCT
Source organism: Nissolia schottii (assembly GCA_003254905.1). Classification (NCBI taxonomy): domain Eukaryota; kingdom Viridiplantae; phylum Streptophyta; class Magnoliopsida; order Fabales; family Fabaceae; genus Nissolia; species Nissolia schottii. Next base: position 55,943 of record QANU01031401.1, read on the forward strand.
TGGGCTAGGCACTATATTTGTATATTGGAATATGCTCCACAATGTGAGCTAGACATGAAGAGCGGTTACATGTATCAACCCAACCAATAACCATCAATAAATAAAAAAGGGTTCTGCACATTGAAGGGACTGCAAAGTAAAAACTATAACCCAACTTATTTATTTTTATATTTTGATTTGCCTTTATTTTATCTTTATGTTTCTGCATATTTACATTTGGGTTAATTAAGTTTTTCATCCATGTAATTTGGGAAAGTTTGGTTTTGTTCCCTCTGTGTAACTTTTAGTCCCTGTAAAATTTGAAAATTTGGTTTTAGTCCCTGGGGTGGGGTGAGGGTTGACTGGGCTGACGTGGCGCTGACGCGGCGCGCCACGTGGGATGCCACGTGGCATAACCCAAAACCCAACCCAAACCCGACCTGACCTGACTCGAAATTAATTTAAAAATTAAAAAAAAAACCCTCCCCCACTCTCCTCGCCGACCCTCCTTCCTCCC
>QANU01031401.1:57125-84217 GCA_003254905.1 Nissolia schottii
GGGGGTGAGGGAGGAGGGAGGGAGGAGGGTCGGCGAGGAGAGTGGGGGAGGATGGGTGGGGGAGGGTTTTTTTTTTTAAATTTTTAAATTAATTTCGGGTCGGGTCGGGTCGGGTTTGGGTTGGGTTTTGGGTTATGCCACGTGGCATCCCACGTGGCACGCCGCGTCAGCGCCACATCAGCCCAGTCAACCCTCACCCCACCCAGGGACTAAAACCAAATTTTCAAATTTTACAGGGACTAAAAGTTACACAGAGGGACCAAAACCAAACTTTCCCAAATTACAGGGATGAAAAACTTAATTAACCCTTTACATTTTCTGCTATTTACAACTTCATAGATTTCCTTTATAACATTTCCTTTACCTTTCTAGCAATTTAATTTTCATGCACTTTATCCCTCAAACCCATATTATAACGTGATATCTATGGGATCCTATTTATTAAGTGTAACTAAGTACGGAAGGACTACCTTGATTCGAGTGTAAAATTTACCAGGACTAACTTGACCCAAGTTTAAAATTGATAGGAATCAAAATTGACATTTTTATTTGTTAGATATCAAATTGGCCCTAATTTAAATTTTACAGGGACCAAATTAAACCTTTATTTTATTAGAGACCAAAATGATGCATCAAAATTTTGAAAGAGACTAAATTTAACTTTTACTCAATTATTAAAATAAAGCTATTACTGTTTAGTATTTTTAATTAACAATCCTCATATGATCACACACATGATTCACTGATATGTTTGAGATAAAAAATCAGTTTCACTAATTTATATTAATTAAATGTTTGAATTTTTTTTTCTATTATCTTAAAGGGGATTTTCGTGCATGACACAAACATTAAATTAGTTTAATTCTTTTGATATCAGGGTGTTTAGTGTTGGTACAATGATTAATCATTTTGCATTAGCTAAACTCACACGAACTAATAGATAAAATGGAGATCGAAACCCCAATGACATGGTTTAAAAATAAGATGAACTGCCACCATGTCACTCTGAACTAGTTTAATTTATAAATGAAGTGTTTTTTTTTTGGGTCATTAATTTACAAATGAAGTTACTAATCATTTACGGGACCATGCCCGCGGTTTCAGTAAACCCAGTCCGATAACTTTTTTTTTCATTTCGTAGAACTTAAAGCTTAAAAGAAGCACAAAACTTATGCCTCCCACGAAAATCTTATACTCCGTCCATTTTTATTTAGTTGTTTACTTTTTTTCATTTTAGTAATTTTACAATTATTTGCTCACTTATTTAAATAATATTAATTATTTTTTTATTATACCCATATTAAATACATATAAAAAAAGTAATCGATCAAGAAAGAGAAAAAAAAAGTAGTGTAACCCATTAACTAGGGACAATGTTATAAAATATTATTAACTTTCTTTCAACTTTTACACTTTTCAATATTATTTTTAACTGCCCAAGGGGGATGGCTAAATAAAAACAGAGAGAGTAGTTTGGTTCAGGATATTCCAAAACTCCCTTGGCATTGCGTCTTCAAGGAAGATTAAGGTGATGACTGATAAGAGTATATGCAAACAAAACCCAACGTAATTGGGAATCTAAAAAAGCGAAAACATAAAAGGAAATGATAATTGCACAATTATCAGTGAGCGTGAGAGTGCCCTCACTTCCAAGTTGGGGCTCTGAAGTGGAGGGAGGGAGGAACAAATTGCCTTTTCCAATTTTGCACGCGCAGTGCACACTCCAATCATGGGTCAGTGTGTGTCTATGTATTAGAAGGAAGGTATTGTAGCATTCACTGAGAAAAAGTAACAGTCGGTGCACGGGGCTAAATCCAATAGCCACCCACCAATGATCAAATACACCTTTTATTTATTTATTTATTTTTCCATCGTTCTAAAGGTTATAATTGTTACTACCACAAAATGCAAAGACATTTCGTTAGGAAGGATCCCAATCGTTCTTAAATAATTGACCACATTCCACTTTGCAATGAGTGTTAAAAAATATTAAAAAAAAATGTAAAGCTGGAAAAATTTAATAATATTTTATAAAATTACTCTTATTAATGTCTTCCACAATTATTTTATTTCTCCTTTACTACTGTTATTAAATAGGAGTATACAAAGAAAAAGAATAATTAATGTTGTATAGATTTAGAAAGTGAACAATTATTTATAAAAATGTCAAAATGAAAATGTGAAAAATTATTTAAGAACGGAAAGAGGAGTAAAGTTAAGCTAGATTTAGAAAGTGAATAATTATTTATAAAAATATCAAAATAAAAATGTGAACAAATATTTAAGAACAAAAAGAGTAATAAAGTTAAGCTATGGTGTTAAGTGAAATTACACTAATACATCTTGTACTTATGTAAATTACTATCAATTTCTCTCATAAGCACTCACCCGTCAGCTATACTATAAATAAAGATGATGTCTTTTGTAACCGTTTTTGGTGAATTCTCATTGCATTGAATATATTTTTTCACTCAAAATATATAATGATATAAAAATGTTTAAAAAAACCACATTCACCCACTGCACTTAGCAATTACCATTTTAATACTTGTTAAGACATTAACAATGATAACATAGCTAGACACAATTTGTTGTTAATGTACTTGTTTTTATTATGTCAATTACATTTTCACGTTCAACAAACTTCACAACCTCCTTCAAGTCTCTTTTACTCGATTTCACAACCCCTTTTAGTTCTTGCACATAAGAGATGTCCAAAGATATTGTGACTTGTTGATCGCGAATATGTGAGGGGCATATGCATAATGAAAAGGAAAAATATCTTAATAATAAATATTGTCTAACTTTATTATCATTAGGAGAGGTTAAGGAAAATGAGTATTATGAGAGTGTTAGTATAATTTTATTGAATCTATGGAAAGATCAGTGCAACTTATTTTAAATTTAATATGCCCTTGCTAAATTTGGATTCAAGAAGAAAACACAATAATTAAAGATTGTGTGAATTTAACATCAATTATAATGTACATGCCCCATCTCCATTCTTGGTTAAACAATCTTTTTAGCTTTTTGGCCCATTCCCATACTGCTGCCTCCCTTTTCTGCTCCATTTGATCTTATAGTCCATTAACATTCTGCTGCACAAGGACCGTAATTTCTTCCAATCCCCGTCAACTTTAAAGATTGATCATTGTTCTGTACTCCTTTTTCTACTCCAAGCGTTACATAATTCATATGCAGTTTTACTTTAGGCTTTTTTACTCCCCACAATTCACGAGAGCAATGAAGCATCTGGGCCAACATTGTGTAATGTGTAACAACATTTCAGGCCAGGGAATAATAAAAATAGCAACAACTTGGCGGCAAGTGATGGATTGTTAATTGACTATTGAAGGTCGGTGATGAATGGCAATAGTATATAACACCTTTTTCTATTTTGCGGCAGCCTAATAAAAAGTGAAGTGGCTGTAGCTGCTACGGATAAATTATTAATGGAGGGAAAATGTGAATTGTCTCATGAATTAATTTGGGCATGGAAAGCTGCCCCAAGTTAACGAAAAAGGGAATCTAGGCCACTCTAAGGGCATCTCATCAACCCACTACGAATTTATGTCTGTCTAATGCACTAGAATACATTATTTCTTATGAATGAAACATCTAAAGATACCTAACAAATATCACTTTCTTTATCAACTATGATGCTTGAAGAGACCTTTAATTTTTTTTCTCTTTGCGCAAGAACAGAAAAAGCAGAATGTTCAAAAACACGGCAACGAATAGAGGAGAGCAAAAAAATTCTCAATGACTTCAAATTAAGCATTGGTTTTATTTGTTGGACACGCACAGTACTATCATTTTATTATATTAATTAGTTTATCTTTTGACAATCTACCGAAGGGGTCGATAAGAACATAAAGAAGACAGTGGTACCGAAGGTGGGATGACCTTTACGCACGCCAGTTCTGAGGGCAAAAGAAAACCGTTTGCTTAAGTTCACATCGAAGAGAAGGGTGTCTACTAGCAGTAAACACAAGACATTTTTTTTTCTTCTTTTTTCTCAAAACACAAAACACCTTAAAATGGGTGAAATTGGTGTACTCGTCGAAAAATTTGTCATCATATGGTTCTCTATCATTAATCTTACAAGATTAGGAATATTTATCAAATTTTATTTTTGTATGGGACAAAAAATCAGAAATTGAAATTTGATAATCAGACTTTTGAAAAAAAATAAAAATTCTAGGGTATGCGCATGGGCATCACTAACGCGGAGGTGACCCTTCTAAAATCGGATTCTCCTTTTCTGATTTCAGGAAAAAAAAATATAGCGCCACATGCCTGACACTGATGTGACCCCCGTAAATCTGATTCCCCCTTTCCAATTTCAAAACAAGCATATTCTCCTTCACTCACTCACGGGACGAATAGGAAATGGAAAAGAGTTTCAAATTTTGTGGCGGAGTAGAGTATATAAATAAAAGCACGGGTTGAGACGAGGAATAAGATGTAAACGAGAGAAAATTTTTACTTATGAAGGTTTAGAAAAAGTTTTTGGGTAATAGTTATATACATAAAAATATTAAAATTGATGCACCAGATAAAACAATGGATTCTTCTCTTTATATTTCAAAGTCAATTGTTATTGGAAGGGTAAATAGTTTTTTTGTGTTATATTGTTATAAATTTAATTTTAGAAGTAATGTATGATGCAAAATGAAACACATAGTATGCTCTACACAAGTCTTATTACGAGGATATTGTGTATTGAAAAAATGTCTTAAATAGTATGCTGATATTATTATTATTAGTTGTTGTTGTCGTCACTGTCCTTTTGTTGTTGTTATGTTGATTATTGTTATTATTATTATTATTATTATTATTATTATTATAAAATGTCTCTGTCCTATATGCATTGCTACGATTTTTTTTATTATTATTGTATTGTTACGGTTGTAATAATAAATAATAGATATTTATATTATTATTATTAATTAAAATAATAATTATTATTATTATAATTATTAACAAAAATTGTTAATAATAATAATAATAATGAAAAGTAGTTGTTAATATTGTTATTACTATTATTACTTTTATTATAAAATATTGTTAATATATTAATAATATAATAATAATAATTATTATTATTATTAATGAAAAATTGATATTACTGTTATTATTATTTTTTATTTAATTTATTTACCTTGTAATTTACTTTTTTCTTGCAGGAAAAGCACAAAGTTTTGCAACCTAGAACTAGACGTATTGAGCCGCCCGTTGATCTTATAATCCTACATTTATTACATGTGGGTCTATTTTATGCATGTATGGTCAACTGTCCTCGTAAGAAACTGCTTGTTAGTGCACTTGTGGAGTGGTGGAGACCGGAGACCCACACATTTCATTTACTGCACGGATAATATACCGCACGTTAGAAGATGTCGCAATCTTGTTTGACCTTCTGATCAATGGCAAACCCGTTACCAGGCCAGATGTACAATACGATATTGTTAGCCTATTAAATTTGTGTCACAGTAGACTTGGAAAGATTCCTGCTATGGAAGAAGTCAATAGATTGTTCATATCCATTGTTTGGTTAGATCACCACTTTGGCACGACCATCTGTGAAGGTGCCAATGACTTTGATCTGTAACAAGTAATAGAGTGGCATGTATTATTGTGTGACAAGTACGATGGTTAGGTCTCCGCAAAGTTCTTGCACTTGCTTGCTGATTTCGACCAGGCAGGCAAGCATAGTTGGGCTTCAAGTGTCCTTGCTATGTTGCAATGGAACTTGTATCGCATTTCACATGCAAGTGTCAGACAAATCAATGGATACGTGACACTTTTAGAGACATGGACATTTTATTAGTTGCCTAAATTTGCTATGAAATCTGCCCTTGGAGATCAATACTTTTTCCCACTTGCCACTAGGTAAAATATTGTTTGCCTAAAAAATTATTACTTTTTTTTCCCGTTAAATACTTCATATAAATAATTTATTATTATTGTAGATGGAATCGTTATAAGTACCCTAGAAATTTTATATTTGAAAGATTGATTCAATAAGACAAGGAATAGATCGTATGCACCCTAACGAGGTAACTATATAAATTTGGATTATACTTGGATTATGTGTAGTTAATATGATGCATTAACTTATGAATGTTTATGCAATTTGAATGAGAACCATATCATCTGCATCAAATTGTTAGCTATATTTCGGAGGATGTACAAAGTGAACATAACTTCTAGAGTATAGTTTGTCCTTTAATTTGTTTCCAGACAGTAGAGTGGCATGCGACTGATCACGTAATGTGAAAATTTGGACTTTACCAATTAGCACTTACAGGTTACAATTGTACCGTTTTGGGGAGATCTCACAATCAGGTTTACACGAATTCACCAACTATTGCACTAATAAATTGGGAGGAGAGGCATGCATAGTGGATTCAACTCTAGAAGAATCTCACTGTTTTATATGCACCCGATATTTTTAGTTACTCCCTGTCAATTGAGTATTGGGCTTGGTACAATGCTAACGGCCGAAGATTATGGTTATCTCTAGAGTTTCACTATCCTGACCAATTTAATTGGCAAGTATCTTTTCTGGTGCAAGAGTACATAGCATCAGTTCCTCACTATTTGCATGCGGGCCTGCCTCCTCATTATGCTCTTCCACCCCTGCCTCCTCACTATGCTCATGCTCCCCCGTCTCCTTAGTATGATCATGGACTCTTATCTTCGCAGCAGGAGTGCTATTTCCAATCCTCAAGTATGGGTCAACAAAGTGCTGGTAAGAACAATTAGCCCGTGCACGTTGACGATATAGAATTTTTGACATCCCAAGAGTACGATATGGCTTCCATGTGGAATGAGATACAATATTGTTTGCCTATTCCAATTATACCCCAACAGTATGCTACCTCATCATCATAGACGCCCTAGCCTGAAGTGGATCCACACAGAAGCCCATTCCATGTTGGATGTTCTTCGTCATATCAAACACCCCAGCCTAAAGTGGAACCACACAGAAGCTCATTCCATGTTGGATCTTCTTCTTGTGCTAGTGCTCAATCTTCAAGAAGAATGTCTGTTGGCGAGCCTAGCAACACAGGTTTCCAATTTCGCATTGGTTTTCGTAGGCAGTCCTCAACTGTTGACAACGTGCAAAAAGACTTGGACCTAAACCAGTCACCCTTGGAGGATAGATAGCGCCAGGAAACAGATGAGGAATTTTTTGAAGGGGTTAACAAGGATAGAGAACCGATTGGTATCTACCAAAGATTGCTGGCAGGTTCAGATATAGAGATGTCGTGCACATCAGCGATGCTGCAAGTGGGGTGAACATCAGTGGTAGCAGGCGACATAGAGGAAATGCTTTCATGAGAGGACTCCAAAGCACTATGGGTCAGCGTAGCAATAAGGGAAGTAGTGGCCAAGCTAACTCACAAGTGATGCAACTAGTGCTTGCTCCTTCATTATAGAATTGTCAGGGAGGAATCTTACATCTAAATGAGGTAATCCACGTGCCTAAAAAATGGATGCCTCCTCCAATAAACAGGAATAGAGGCTAGGATGTAGTTGTATATTATTAATGAAAACTAATATTGGAATGTTTTATAAAGTTAAAAATATTTTATATTATATTATGTGCCTAATAATTTCGCATGTAAGTGAAATTAGGTAGTATACCTTTAGGTAAAAGTAGTTAAGTAAAAATTAAAATAAAATTGCAATATGATTGTATCTCATTGCACATTCAAAAACTAAAATACAAAGATATTCAATAATGGTTGTTATGTTATGGATGTTGACTTGGGTCTGCTCCACTGAAAGGACACTGGCTACTATTGTGATTAGAGCTCTGACAATAAGTACATCGTCTCAACCTCCGAAACTCTCTTGAATCCATTTCATTGTGGTATCTAGTTGATTTGGGTCGACCTGGATGGTTACGCCTTTTGTTAAGGTATGGAAGAATTAATGGATCGTCATACATTGGCCCCGTTGATTCATATTAAATAACCAAATTAATCAACATTATGAAATCTACTGCAATTTGTAGTAGGAGCGGTTACAAAGTTAATAAGCAAATCAATACAACAATATATGCCTTATAACTATCATTTAAGGCAAACATTTGCATTTGCATTTCATTAGATATTGCAATAGATGTATACTTAATCAACCCGTTATAGAAAGATTGTGGAGACTTATATCTAATCTTCTCCACTCTCTTCTAAAAATGAGAATAAAGCACACCATGTAAATCTTCAAATGACATAGATGGCCAAATAACAATTAACTCTAGATCATAATCAGATATAAATTCCATACCTTCACTATTAGACTTTTCCATTAAACCATTAAAGTAAACAAAAGTAGAAAAACTTTCTCTACTCATTTTTTCTTCTCACTTTCTCTTCACAATTTCTCTACATTCTCTACACACTTTCTCATAATAAAAAAAAGACACAAATGAATAACAAGAAGAAATGAAAGTGAATGGAACAAATTTTGTTTTTGTTTGGGGTGGATAGAAAATGAATGGATCTCTGTAGTTATAGAGAAAATTTTAGCATAATTCATTTTTTTCTTCTAAAATTAGATTTGTAGAATCCGATTTCAAGATGTCAAACCATGTCATTCATGGGGTTTGGGATGTCAGCCAAGTCAGTCTGAAATTGGAATGGTGGAATCCATTTTCTGACACGTCAAATCATACATCAGTTTTCTTTTTTTGATTTTTTTTCCTTCTAAAATTTAGAAAATATGATTTTTGAACTGACCTATAGAAAAGTAATTTTTTTTAATCCCACACTAATCACACAATAAACAACATTTATATGCATACATCAGTGCAAAGCCCGTACTCGTTATGGGCCACCTTCAAAAGGCCCAGTCTAGGAATAGTTGACCTAAGGACAATTGACCTAGAATAGTAAGAGGTTTAAGAACCTCATAGATCAGACTCATAAGTAGATAGCTTTGAGTGACAGGCTCCTAAGATTATGGCATGCGTGCCTTTTTAGATTTAGTAGATTTTATGAGCGTCTGGCTCCTTTAATTAGGGTATGCGTACCCTTACAGGTATTCAGGTTGCGCGTACCGGAATCGTCCAAATTTATCCTAGTAAAGTAAGGTCGAGCCAAGGTTCCATTGAATTCGAGGATCGAGAGACATCTTTCCTCGCGTCCCTCTGCTACGGAGAAGGGCATACACTACACAAATTAGATTTACTTTTCAATAGTTTACTTTCACTAGTTTATTTAGTTATACTTTATATCAGTTATTCATATTTGCTTTAACATCTATGTTATATTTATTTTTCAGTGTATGCCATGACTATATGCAGTATATGTTGTTTGTGTGGTAACAAGGCACCCGCCACTAAGATGACAAACTCACCCCTCTGTTGATATCAATTTTTAGATACAATAGAGGACAGTGAGAACGTCATCCTCGTCCAGTAGAAGCAAGGAATCAGCATCAGTGGTAAACTCTGCTTTGTAGTGGGGTCTACCAGGGTCATTAGTAGTTATGCTCTAGATACCTAGGGCAGGATTCCCACATTTAGCATTTATGTCTTTAGTTATATTATCAGAGCAACATTTTTAGTATTTCATGGAAACACAATTATTATTCAATGAAACTAGTTATTTTATGAAATTAGTTATTTATTATGAAGTAAAGTTATTCATTTATAAGCATTTCATGTACGTTTGTATGTCATGTCAGAGCTTCCATAGGGCAGTATCCCTACATGCGGTCACGTCCTAAGTTGGGGCGTGACACTCCTTCCCTTTCTCGAACGGAGTTTTCGCTTAGTTCCTTCCTCTCTCTCTTGTGAAGACGCGACGTCTTCACCTAGGATAAGTTGTCAGTCCTTTAAAGGATGACCTAGGGTAGTAGGCCCTAGTGCTGTTACTTTGGCAGTGGTAGCCCTATGGCAGTCCATGGCCGCCGTGGCGATGCCAGATCACTACCGTAGAGCCTACAGTTATGTCTTCCTTATGGCTTTATAATGGTGTGGTGTTTTTTGGCCTTCCAAGTGCCAACACTATGTAGCTTGGAGCTTCTAGTGCTAGTGCTCCTCAATTCCATGACATTCTAGGTGAGTAGAGATCCCGACGCGTCGATGATTCCGCTTCGGTGGTCTGCCAGTAGAGTCAGTTGTGCATCATAACACGTTTATATATATATATATATATATATATATATATATATATATATGCTTAGTAGTTGATAGTTACCATGCTTACATCATATGTTATATTATAATATGTTTATGCTATGATAAGACAGAGACTTAAGACTATAGGCATGATATCCCTTAGAATTGTTTAGTTAGGATTACATAACAGACTTTCATAAAGACTCTGGTTAAGGAATGAACCCTAACTAAGGGTAGGTTCTAGCAAGACTTGGTACTTAAGTTGTCCATTGTGACACACCTCTCTTACCTGGGAATCCTCCCCTAAGTATGGGACCTCAGTCCTTGATCCTAAACAAGTAAATAAGACTAAACTAGCAAGGATACCCCTGTCAAAATCGGTAGACTTAGGTCCTAACAACTTGGATAACCAAGCTAGCTCATGTAAAAGACATTACAAATAGTATATCTTAGGATAGATGACCTAGAATAGTACGGGGTCAACAACCTCATAGATCTGACTCAGTAGTAGATAGTTTTGAGCGCCAGATTCCTCAGATTATGGTATGTATGCCCTTCCAGCTTCATATTACATGAGCGTTAGGCTCCTTAGATCAGGGTATGCGTACCCTTACAGGTGCGCGGGTTGCGCATATTGGAACCGCCCAGATTTATCTTGGTGAAGCAAGGTCGAGCCAAGGTTCCCTTGAAATCAAGGATCGAGAAGCACCTTTCCTCGTACCTGTTTGCTAGGGAGACAGGCAGATGCTGTAGACAGATCAGATTTACTTTTCAATAGTTTATTTAGATTTACTTTTCAGTAGTTTATTCATATTTACTTTACAATAGTTATTCCGATTTGCTTCAAAATCTATGTTTTATTTATCATTCAGTATCCGTTTATCTAAATGCCATGACTATATGCAGTATATGTTATTTGTGTGGTGCCAAGGTACCAGCCACTGAGATGAAAAACTCACCCCTCTCTCGATATCATTTTTCAAATACAGTAGAGGGAAGTAAGAGTATCCCCTTCGTCCAATAAAAACGAGGATTCAACGTTCGTGGTAAGCTTCGCTTTACGGTAGGGTCTACCAGAATCATGTTAGATATGCTCTAGATACCTAGGGCAGGATCCCCCCATTTAGCATTTATGTCTTTAGTTATATTTTTTTAACAACATTTTTAGTATTTCATGTAAATTCAGTTATTATTTAATGAAATTGTTTATTTTCTGATATCAATTATTTATTATGAAGTAGAGTTATTCATTTATAAGCATTTCATGTACGTTAGTATGCCACTTCAGAGCTTCCATAGGGACAGTAGCCTATGTGCGGTAAGTTGGGGGATGACATCCATCACTACCACCCTCATTACCACCACCACAAGAGCAGTCATTCGATGGCATACCTTAGAAGGGTAGGGGCAGATGTCCCCTCCTCCACAAGAAAAAAAAAATTCTAGACCCTGTATAAACAAACACATTTTTTCAAAGGCAACGCTTACAAAGTGTTGCCTAAAATTCCATATCGTTGCCAAAAGCTTCAAATGTGTTGCCAATGGTTGCTTTGTATGCTATTATTTATGTAGTTACAATATTTTTTTGCAGGCAACACTTAAACAATGCTGCCTAAATTTTCAGATCATTGCCAAAAGTTTCAAAAGTGTTATCAATGATCACTTGAGGATGTTATTATATGTATAGTTATAATTTTTTTAAAGCAACATTTAAGAAGAATTGCCTAAAGTCTCCTTTATTTGTTCTCCCCCTAACTTTTATGTTGTCTTCCGCCACTATAGTCATGGTTAGAACGGTGTGTAGTGGTGGTGGTAAAAATAATGGTTGCTTTTGTGATGGTGGTGGTTGGAATAAGGAGGTGTTATAGTGGTGAAGGTGGGGTGTGTGTGGTGGTGGTGGTGGTAATGGTAGTGAGAATGAAGGTGTGGTGGTGGTGGGAATGAAGGTGTAGATGGTGGGCTCAAGGTGAAGATGGAGGAACACTACCAGAAATTCGCTAAATAGCATCGATTTAGTGACCAATTTTTTTCTAGTTACACATAGTGACTAAATTAGTGACTGCTATGTGTTAGTCACAAATAACGACCGTTTTAGTGACTGTAATGAGTTAATTAATGCTAAAAAATTATCAGTCGCTAAATCCGTCATTAGATTTCAACTAGCGACCGAATTTGTGACCATCTTGATAATAAGTAATAAATTTTATTTGCTAAAATTTTAAGTTACTAATGCAAACTTTGCGACTGATTTTGTAACTGACTTTACACTCTAGGACGACTCCCTGAACCTTACATCTTCAGTCGATAAATTGGTCACTAAGTCAACATTTTACGACTACATTTGTGACAGGATTTTCAATCACAAAGCATTTACCTTTTTTTTTTTTTTTTTACTTTTTATTCCCAATTTGATTTTATAACCCTAACTTTACCTTTCCCATTTTACCATTGTTACTATTTCCTCATGGCACACACGACTCACTTACGCTCTCCCTCCACCGTTGTTGCCCTTCACAGATGCCATCCTCCGCCGATGCAGCACTACACTGAGCATGCGAAGGAGCACACGCTAGAGCGTGAACGAGCTCGCACCAGATCTCACGAAGGAAGTAGCATGCAGCAAAGCGCGAAAGAGCACGCACCAGAGGAGCTCGAGAAGGAAAACACACCTTTAACTATAAACATGTAAAGTGAGATGCATTAGCAATCACGTAAAATTATCTTGATTTCGTTTTGTCATAGCACATAAGCTAACAACAATGTATTGCACAAATCGTGTTTTTTTATTTTTTCTTTGTGCATCTCTACATTATTATTTCAGAACCTGAGAATCTGAGAAAATAGCATTTTGATTGAAGCATTATAAGCTTTAGAGTATTATGACTCTTTAGTCTTCTAAGCTTAATTAAAGCCTAACGTTGCAACATCCATCATTCTTAATTCGCTAATGCAGGTTTGACTAGGCTTATTGACCTGGATTTATTTGGTGCTCGAATCACAGATTATGGAACAAGCTATTTGAAAAGTATGCAATGTCACTAATATAAGTTCACTGCAACTATCCCTAGAGATTTCAATTTCACATGAATGGAAGTTGAAATATGACTATTTGTTGAGATAAAGTGTCTTGTATCATTTTGCTTTTTGTTTCTCTTGTTTATATAAGAAACACAAGCGTGTCTAGTTATAACTCTTATAGTTAAATTGCACTAGCTTCTTTTTGTCTGAAATTCAATTTGACTATTAGGAAATGTTTGTCTTAATTGGCAAGGCTTGGATCACAGGAAATGTAATTGTTTTGTTTAATTAGTTTGATCTGATCACTTAATCTCAATTCAGCCACTACAATTTGTAGTTTGTACTCTTTACCTCGCACTCTCCCACTCAAGATTTTTTAGTCTCTAATTGAAAAAGATTATGCACCTGTCAGGCTAATATTCACTCTAAATTTGGAAACAAACTCCAAAATCAATTTTAATTTCCTACTAGGGTATCCATAGAGTTAACTACATGATAGTATTATTTCTTTCACTTATTTGATTGAGCCAATTTTGGTTATAATTGGAGTCCACTACATTGCTCATTGTGTTTTTTGTGAAAGAAAATTTAAGAACCTAAGGTCCTTGGAAATATGTGGTGGAGGATTGACTAATACTGGTGTGAAAAATATCAGAGTTTTCTTCTCTTATGTGCTTAAATTTATCACAGAACTGCAACCTTACAGACAAAACCATGGGGTCAATTTCAGGTATGCAGGTCGTTATTGTGCTTGAGAAACACGTGGTCGCTCTTGGTTTGTTTTGTTTTCTGCATGACCAAGTTTAAAACCTAAATAATTGTTAATGAAAAACCTTAGAGTAAATTTCTTAGTTTATTTATTGAGCCATTCATTGCAAGACAACTATCATAATTCATAAGCAGCAATATTATAGAGTATTTCACTTTTGTTTTTGTGCTACCCATACTTGGATTAAAATTATTATTGACTTTCTTAGGTCATCAAAGGATGGGATGAAGGCATTTTAGGAGGTGATGGAATTCCTCCCATGCTTGCAAGTACTTCTTTTTTATTTGGAGAAGGGAATGAACTCATGGGAGCTCTACTTCTCTATTTTTATCCTGTTTACTAACAAGTGCAGGAGAAGAAAGATATTAGATATGTATCATATTTATTGATCTTCATGATCATAATTGTGAAGCACTGTTGAGTTTTCTCATTTTTTTTATTTTTATATTCTTGCAACAGAAGCCAATCCCTGCAGATTTGTACAGAGCTATGTGAGATTCTCAAGTCATAGGAATGTCTGGTTACACAAAGGAGGTATTTTTGCGTTTTAGATGTATCTTCCTAGAGTTTTAGATATCACATGTAAATTCAAGTTTTGTATTCAACTTCACACGTGATTTTTCCCTTCCCTGACTTCACCCTATATGGATGATGTTATTATAATAAGAAATAAGAAATAAGAAATGACATGTTTATAGATAATCTAAAATGCTTCTACTTTACATGATTGCTAATGTATTTCACTTTACTTGATTTTTCGAACATATCCCAAATTGAAGAATATATCTGCAACTTCAAAAAGAAAAGCAAATTGCTCTAATGATTCATATTCTTAGTTTTTTTGTTCTGCATACTTTTGTTTAAATATTTTTATTTGAACGTTTAAATGTTTAAATAGAGAGAGGTGGGAAGGAAATGATTAATGATTTAACATGCCTTATATTGATTAGAATGGCATGGAAAAATTCATATTCAGGCTATTTTAATTGTAGAGTATGATGCCTAAGGTTTTTTAAGTAGCCTTGAACATCTTTGAAGCTTAATTGTGGAGGATTAGCAGGTTCATTTCACACTTGTGGCTCTATTACCTCATCCCAACATAGAGCTAATTTGGTTAAGTTTTCAAACACCCTATTTTATTTATTTACTTCTACAAGTTAATTTACTAATATGATACTTTCATAGTAAGATTAGAATTGAGTATGTTCATTGCATTCTCTTTTATAATTTATTAGATAAGAAACTAAGTGTGCTATTATATGAACAAGATGATGCTTGTCTGTATTGTAGTAGTTTAGGTAAAAGGTGGAAGGTTTAACATTTATATTATTCTTGTTGCATTTGCAGAAAGAACTGAACGATAGAACTCCCATTGCATTAGAGCTATTTTGGCACACTCACAAACACAAAGATGAGACACGGGTTGATAGCAGATCAAAGTATGTACATGTAAGTAACTAGTGATTTGTTTCATATCTAGTGCATGTTCTATTAATATGTTAAATGCATGCCTAAATTTATGTTTTTGTATTGATTGACTTCATTTTGGAATTGATAAGACGAATTTACCAATACCATGACGGAGGAAACTCAAAAGGCACCTGAACAAAGAGCTCCTCCACCAAATGAGATAGTTTTGTGGACTGAAGTTGCTAGTGTCAAAAAGGGAAAATTATATGGCCTTGGTTCAGAGTCCGTTGTGGTTCGTAATAGACCACGTTATCATGGTTCTAGTTTGCAATCAACAGGGTGGGTACAAAGGACCGAGCACGAAGGACCATTGAAGAAAACGGATGATGAGAAGAGTACTCTTGTTGCTAGGTTGGAAGAAAATGAGACACAACTTCAAATCAACAACCAACTAGTTCAAGAGATGATGAGAATGATGAATTTCAATGCTAGTGATTTGATGCCACTTACCTCAAGAAACACAGTTGACCATGAGGACGGGGACGAGGACGATGATGAGGATGGGGATGGGGACAGGGAGGAGGAGGAGGAGGAGGATAAGGAATGAACTTATTTAGTGTTTTGAACTATTACGTAGTATTTTGGTGCTTTATACTACCACTTAGTATTTGTTTTAAACTTAATTTAGATGGAATATTACTTAGTTATTTGAACTAAACATTTGGTAGTTATATCATCTTTTGAATTAATTAATGCATATAAGATTGTGTTTGAATGTAATATTTAGAAAATTTTTAACTTATAGTATCATTTTGATGCATATATCATGTGTTTAAGAATAAGATATAGAAATTGTGAAACAGGAAGTAGGTAGTATTCAAAAAATAAAACTTGTGACTGCTTTAGTGATGGCTTTAGAGGTAGCATTAGTAATTAAAATTTAGCCACAAACTAGCGACTAAAGCAGAGAGCGGTGCATAAAGGATTCCATTACTAAAGTAGTGACTGCAAAGTCAATCACTAAAAGTCAACTAATTGCAAATGGAAATCGGTCTCAAGGTTAGTCGCAACATCAGTCACAAAAAATAGCAACCACATTTCTAGTCGCTAAAAGTCAACTAATTGCAAATGAAAACCGATCTCAAGGTCAGTTGCAACATCGGTCGCTAAAATTAGCATCCGCATTTTCAATCGCTAACTACTTAGCAACCATGGAATAAGTGACTCACCATTTCAGTTACAAAATTGGTCGTTATTATATGTAGCGATTGATTATGGGCTATTAGTGACTGATTTGACAGTCTCTATTTTACAATTTTCTAAGGAATCGTGCATCAAAAATTTATTTTCACTTTATTAATCTAAGGGTTAAACCCTTTAATTTAACCTTTAAGTAATATTTTTTTTTTCTTTAGAGACAAGTTAAGCAAGTTGTACCCAATTGAGATAGAAAGTTAGGGGTGGATATTGAGAAATTCTTACTAAGACACAAGTTTAACACTTTATTTTTGGGCAATTACAATAAAAATCGCTTCCACTAAATGAGACCCAAAACAGATGGTTACATATTAAAGGTCATAGGATCCACCTTTGTTTTGTGTGTCGAAGAATGATGTATGAGGATGGTAGGGGTGGTAGACAAAAAGTAATGCTATATGTACAACAAATACATGGATAATAATGAATAACCATGGAAAAGACAAAAACATCATTGCCATTCTTTCTCTCTTAGCATTAGTTTTTTCAGACACAATCTTTACATACTCTCTCATTCATTTCATACACTCTTTCTATCATAATAAGAAACCAACACTATTGAAAAAAATTAAACCGACACTATTGAAAGAAGAAATCAACTATGTTGAAAAAAAGAAAACAACATAAAAATGTTGATTTCTTTTTCTTTTTTTTTTGACAGAGTTGGTTTCTTTTTTCAATAGCTTCAGTTGTTTTTAAACAAAGTTGATTTTTGCGCTTAAAAGAAAAGGAAACCAATGATTTTAAACAAAGAAACCATCATAAAAAGTTGGTTTCGTATTTTAGTAGAGTTGATTTCTATTTTTAAAAGAGTTAATTTCTTTGTTTGAGAACATTTGTGCCTTTTTATGTTTGACACAATAAGAGGAGAGAGAAAAAAAAAAGAGTGAGAGCAAAAGAGCTGCAAAAGTAATGAGAGAGAGTAAAAGAATGACAGTCATATTTTTATCTTTTTTTTTCCCTTTAATTATCCATTGTTGTTCACACATTTATTGTACATCAGCATTATTCGGTATAGGAGGTATAAGAGGAGACGAAAAGAGTTTGAGGTTATGAGATACTCGAGTTAAACGAGAAGGATAACCTGAATGATCCACAAACCCCAGTTTATAAGCTCAGTACTTTGCCGGAACAAGGTTCACGAATCAATCCTAGATATATCGCCCTCCTTTTCTCCTTTCACCAGCTAGGATAATTAATTTTACACAAACTATTCCACCCAAGATATTGATTCAATAATCCTTCTTTCGCCTCTAAATTTTGGATTATTGATCGAACCATAACACAATCCATAGTTCATCAGTTGAAGCACGAAATACAGTGCTGAGTCCCGACTGAACCACGCATAAACCATCAAATAAACAACTACAAACTAACTCTACAGACTGCACTATCACAATTGATAAACACAGTGGAAAAACAGATAAATAGCACACCAATAGAAGGTGTTAATTTACAATAGAAGGTGAGCCTATTTATAGGCTAAAAAACGACCAAAACTCAACAGCCAAAAAACATCAAATTATTTACATAAATTATTCTTAACAAGTTAAACATAGACGACGTAGTCCAGTTTTCTAAGCATCTGTTACAACACGCACGATCACTTGAAGAGGGCATGCATCAGAAGTTACTCCAGCCAGCTAGCGCCATCAATCAAAGTGAGAGCCTCAAATCAATGCCGCTTTCATTTTCCTCTTGCTTAGCAGAGTCAGGGTTTTTGCGGTGATGAAGACGGGTTTCCACTTCCGCGAAATCTTCAAGTTGAAACGTGGGCCTCCAAATTACCCCCGCAGATCTATTTTGATTATTATATTTTTCATTTTCCAACAGAACATTCTCATTCCCCTTGTCTTCGCCGTGGCCTGACCTGAAACCGATCCACCGATCACGGGCCTCGCGAACGCCTCTCACCAGAGCGAAGAACCTCTCCATCTTGGCGTCGTCCTCTTGCTCTTCCCGGTCCTTTTCGCGGCAGATTCTTCTCTTCTTGCTGGTGCTGCTGCCACGACCCTCCATGTGCTCAAAAGTGCGTTGGGAATAATAATTAATAATAAAATAGATAGTTATAGTAACAAACGAATGACTAGCGGAAGAAGTGTGCTCCCAAGAAAGACCACGCATGCGGTTTTTAACAGGAGGAGGGGACAGCACGCAGTTTCGTGGTTGCTTCTTAGCTGCTTCTAGCTGTATAAGGACATGGTCGTGGGGCTCTCCGTCAGCACGCTGACGTTTGCCATTATTCTCAAAGGAATCTTAACTAAGTGAGCCACAAATACTGCCTTGTGTATACCAAGTCAAATAATAAGTCTCGGTATTATGTAGTTCACCCACAAAGGCGGAAGTCCTCGTAATGTTATTTTACGGCAGTGCTCTTACGATGTACAGACACCTTATTTATATGCACCGTACATTGAGGATAAAAAAAAAAGGACAATTATTATATTTGTGTTTTGTGAGATTTTTGGTTTATAACCTACCGTTTGTCACATAAATTAAATAAAGCAGGGATAAAAATGAAATTTTGAGGATCCTTTTAGAGAGAATGCAAGTTTAGAGAGAGGAATTATGAATAACACTGATGATCAATATTAATATTCGTACTATAACCAAGAGTAGATTGAAAAACAACAAAAGAACAAAGAAGTAAAATTACAAAGAAAGAAAGAACTAATCCTAAAGAATTTGAAAGATAGAAAAAAAAAAAGTAAAAAGAAATTACTTGATCCTTCTCCTATACTTGATTTGTCCTGGGACGTGTGTGAGTGTGTGAGAATTACAAGTGTCTCTTTTGAATTGTCATGTTCCAGGGCATCCTATTTACAGGCATCATGGATTTCATGCATGTTTGTCATGTGTCCATGGTACGGTTTGTGTTTGCTCTAGCATCTCCACTTAGCTCCACTCCGCGGAAAACTCACTAGCCACTCACTTTACTATATATGCACGTTCTCCGTAACCACCATGTAATATCTGTTGACATCTTTACTTCTACACATTCTGAGTAACTTTCTTATTTCGAATTTGATTCCAAATTAAGATAGGAACCAATAGTTATATTCTTCAATATTTTCTCATTTTGATGACACAATCTAATCTTTGTTATCAACTTCTAAAAACTAGCCAAGTATCAAAGAAAGTCGCCCTTTCTGAGTTTATTTGAGTGATCCTATCTTTACAAACCTTGCTTTATTCGTCCATTTTCACACCATTTTTCTACTGGAGTATTAATCATAATATATTCATTATAGGGTCGTCCTCAACTTAGCCTTTATCATTTGGTTGATACGTATGGTTTAATGCTACAAAGTCACTTATATCCTTGAGTTTAACCAATACCTTTGTAGGAATTTTCAGGATCGACTGTCACTTTATATTACCAAGGTCGACCAAAGAAAGTAATCCGGCTTGATTCTTCGTTGAACGGCTAGCTCTTAATGTTTTTCTTTTGACATCCCTTTGTCTTTTACTTTAATACCCCATTCTTAACCCTCATATTCTTTTGCTAATTACTTTGTGGTACCAAGATGCCCCCTAATATTTTCCTTTGAAGGGATTATAGAAGGAAAATATTAATTCATCATATCCTTTAATCTTGATCTCTCTTTCCCTCAAAATATATTAAAAAAACCCAAAAAGTAACTAAGGGGTTTTCAGGCCATCATTGTCTAGCCTTGTCACATCACATCCCGACACTAGAGCTATTTTTCTCTCTCCTATAGCTTAATCGTCACTCTACTCAACCAACACCTTTGAGACTTACTATCTCTTATAGAGGTCGATTGTGATGAATTTTTCAACGCATTCTTTCGACAGTAAACTTTCAACCAAGAAACTTTTTTTTTGACGTAATCATATTTGAACCATATATTTCATCTTCTTAGGGTCGACATGCGTATCTCAGGACTTTTCATCTTCTTAGATGAATTAATATAATATAAATGTTAGGCAGTGTAACTATCACATCACCTTCTCCACTTCCCCCCACATTTTGTGCCATCGTTTTGCCTTCCACAATCTAAAACTTCTTCAAGAAGCTACTTAAACCCTATAAATCCTCAATGCTCATCTTTACTTATTTTTTACCATTCCAATTTCTGAAATACTTCTCTTCTTATTTTACACATCCACTTTTTACAATACCTTTGCCTTTCCTTCTTCCATCCTTATTCCTAAAAATCTTTATCAGTTCTCATGGCAACTCCTTCATCTTCAACCAATAAGGGAGTCCCTACCATCGCTTCTGCATCAGCATTAATTCAATGGAAGAGCCTAAATATGTCACCCAACCCCTCCCCAGAATTCCACGAAGTGTGGTCTACCTAGGTAATGTTTCCCTTCTTTTTTCTAGGAAAATTTATGGGTATGGTACTTTAATGGATAGGGAAGATGCATCTATGGTCTCTTCTTTCTTTCTCTGCATGCTCGGGTATGAAATCTTGGCAAGTGAAACAAATATATATATATATATATATATATATATATATATGCATGATGTTTTCATCAATCTAAGGTTTTCAGAAACAACATGTAGAATAACTAGGATTTCATAGCTTGGTTGGATCGTTTGGAATAGGTGAAGGGTGATCATTGGAAAGTTGTGGATATTTATGACTTCTTACAACTCTTCTGCTATGATTTGAGATTGGATAGCTCTATGATGGAGGCGGCGTACAAATTCTAGAATCTGTCCATGAACAACCTACATTTGCCATACAGAATGGTTGAGTCGACCCTGTTTGCGATGGCGGCCATTACAGGTCTATCTCCGCTAGGGGAAATAATTAATCCTCACATGAAGCTTACTAAAGCAAAGTATGACGTCAATTTTGAGGACAAAAGTTATGGGTTCTTTATAAAGAACATAGGAGCTGAAGGCGATCCTATTTCGGATGCTGAGCATGTGGCATTCCTCCAATACTGGCTAAATGGGTGTGTGTGCTACTCACGCTCCTACAAGATGACTAGCGTCGATGGGGGTTTTCCATAAGGTCGCCGCCGTGCTACATGAAGGTTGCCTTGTTTGTTTAGCCAAGCTACTTTTGGCGAACCTCTATGACTCCCTAAACTCAACTATTGGGGACATCAAAGTTAATAACACATCAACTCTACAATTTGATGGCCCCTTATGGCTTTTTCAACTATGGTTGAACGCCCTTTTTGGAATCACCTTCAGATGTCTACCCTCCCTGATGGCATCTATAAGGAGATCGTTAGCCCAACCTTGACCTATCTTCACTTCAACAAGAAGAAGCGAGCTCAATAAAATGATCACTTTGAATTCTTTGTCTCCCAACTACATGAAATAGTAAGCTTCTAGGGAAACCTTGTTCCTTCTCCCTTCGCTGATAGGATGAGTGGTCCCTTTTGATTCAAGCTCCCTATGGTTTCCTCTGATCCCATCATTCAACAAGGGAATGATCACTTGTGGGCCGACTTCCTTTGCATGCAGCTCCTGTCTGTTAATGTCCAAGGCGACAAAGAAGCTAAGGTTTTCCTTCACGCCCCACACTTCTCTGTGAAAAAGTTTGGGTTCTCCTAGGCTCTACTTTCCCCCAATATCCAAAAGTACCAAGAGCAAATCGTCAACATCTCCTTCAAGACTTTCGACCTTCTAGAGTTTAGATTATTTAAAAATGAGAAAAGAAAGAAGGGCTTCAGAAGTGTCCTGGTCACCCCGAGCTTCTTCGTCTTAGGGTCATTTGTCTCTTGGTGGGACAACTCCTACGATGAGTTCCGGGTATCATTGTAGAGTTGCTTGGAAAACATGATCCATATTTATCCTTTTTTGCAGACTGGCGAGGCCACCACTAAGACGAAAGGTAAACATCTTGATGAAGTCCTTAATTTTGAGAAATATTTTAAGGAAAAGTATGACCCTTTGAATCGGGACAACATGGTCGACTAAATTTTAGATACCTTCAAAGACAAAAAACATGCTTATTCGAGTCGGTGTCTTAAAAGTTTTGAACGAGCAAAAGCAAAAAATCCTTTTATGAACTTCAATTCTTTTATGATCCTTTTTAATTTTCCTCCTTTCCCAAGTGCTCCTTTTAGAGTAAGCGTCCCTTTTTCGATTCAAAGAAAACATATGACTTGTCTTTTAATTACAACCAACTTAAACAATAAGTGTCAAAAACCTATGTTGTGTGCAAGTCGTACTTCGAGATCACTAACTTGAGTCGATTCCCTACACGAGTCATTCGAGCTCCTCCTCTAGGTAATCCTATTTTCCAATCTTCTCTGAATATTTCATTCGCGTGTCTCTAATAATTTGCCTCTTATTATAGTTACTCAATCGATCCAGATTGAGGGAATGGCGGCCGACCCCAAAAAATCTCCAAAGGAATGGTCGGACGATGGTGATGCATCAAAGAAAAAGGGTGACTCCAAGGTAGGCCACAAGAGTCCAGCGACTGCCATAGAAAAAAAACTCTTCCGAAGCCCTTAAAGGCTTGTAAGGTCATCATAGCATCTTCCAATCCTTCGCCTACCTACGGGTAGATAGGTTTCCTTTCTTCCTCAAATTGATTGAGCTTTCGATCATCCTCATAGTCTTTTTCTGTCATATCTTATCCTCCGATCCTAATAACGTTTACAGGCAATGTCTCGACTTCTAGAATGTAGAGTTCATCTCAAAGGGATCGATATTAGCAGCATCTTGGCTTTCTTGCTAAACTTAAGCTTTCCTTCATCAATTCCCATTTGTATCAAATCCCTGAAATGAACACAATTATTAGTCCAATGGATGTATGACAAATGATGATTACAAAATCAATAACCTTTTAATTCCTCTGCAAAGGGCATTTTTACCCCCTCTAGAAGAATTATCAAGTCATCCTTAAATAAAATGTCAAAGATTTGGTCGGCCTTTGTAAGGTTAGATGAATAAATTTTATTCGGGGAATGAATTGAATTCATCTTATCTTTCCCTTTACTAGTTCGCAATACACTCATACATAAGGCGATCCTAATTTAAGCTCTACTGTCAATACTTCTTGATTCTCTAGGTTGCTTTCTACTATATCTGGATCGACAATCTCGTCGTCCATATAACTGTCTTCTTTCTTAAATGGGTTTTTTACTTTAGCTTTCTCAACCATTTCCCTTTCATATTTTAAGAATTCCACTTGCTTTACCTTCTCTGCTAATGTGGAAAGGTTGATTATATGTTGGTTTACTAATTTCTCCCTAAGATATAGATCTAAACCACCTATGGCTATCTTTACCATTTCAGATTTAGGGATAGGTGTAAAACCCCTATTTCTTAATGCCCTAAATTGAGCCAAGTAGTCATCCACAGACTCTGTGCTTCCCCTCTTTACCTTAAATAAATCTATCAGAGTAATTTTAGCTTCACCTGTCACGCCCCAACTTAGGGTAGACCGGCACACAAGGGACTAGTTCCCTTACGGAAGCCTATGGAATGCTTTTTGTAAAAACATGCACTTTAACTTTAATTAGAACAAATAAAACTTTCTTTTTTTGAATAAACATGAACTCTTTTATATATAACATAAATACACATGATAAAATACGTAACTGGTCCGAGGATCCTGCCTATATACAATTGGAGTACTCTAGACATAGCTCGATTACAAAATAAAAATAAACTAAAAATTCCTATAGATAGATTCACCTCAAAGTGAACTGCTGACTCTTGGATTCTGACGTTGCTACACTGACCATAAACTCCATGCTTTGCTACGCTGCTTCGTAACCTGTAAGTGGAGGGGGAAGTGAAGGGTGATAACTTTGGGAAGAGCCTCAGCGAAAGGTCATCCACACGGCGACATGGGACACATCGAAAAACCATGGCATGCATATGCAATACATTATATATATATATATATATATATATATATATATATATAACAAGCATAAAACATTTCTATAATAACTAATAAATAAAAGCATTTGAAAATATAATATAATTGCGGAGCTTCTCTAGATAGACGTTCCGAGCATTACGATTTAGTTGTTGCTGAAATGTCTGGGTTTTACGGTCTTGCCCCTAAATCTACATGAATCCTATTCTATTCTACGATTGTACTAGGTATACTATGATCAACGTAGGTTGTCGTTGACTTACAGATCTACCCATACACTCCCATGAAAACAATTTTAAATATGTAGCATGATCATCATAACATAATTCTTATATTGATATCATAACATAACTTAATATCTTTGAGTGTTTTATCTTGAAAAAATAAAGGTAGATTAAGATCTCATGCTTAGGGAGGTTCCCAGGTAAGAAAGATGCATCACAATGGACATCTTAACTGCCAAGTCTTGTCCTTAGCCAAAACATTTCCTTAGCATAAGTCTTTTTCCACCAGAATCTTTCCTTAACGATTATCTTTTATTAAGGGTTTAACTAAATAGTATGAGTATCTATATCATTTAATACTAATCATACACACACAACATGAATATATTTAATGCAATAAATGTGGTCCCATGTGTAACACTCCTCCTAACTGCCTGCGTTATAGTTGTAAGCAATGCTCATAGGGTTGTTATCTGCTTTGGTTGGGTTACTTCTAGCTCCTACTTTTAGCTTTGCAAATATTTCTTACTCAAAATTATGGATAAATTTGAAAACATTTTCCCTTCCTTTATTGATTCAAAATCTAGGATTCGTGCGTGGTCAAGAAAACATTTATATATTAAGGCAAATGATAGAGTCGAAACGACGTAGGTGAGTAATCATATCAAACATCTTATGCTACATATATTAATATACAGGTACAAACGCGTGGTCTAGACTACAATAACACAGTTGGTTTATAATAAGTATTACATTTAATGCACATAATCGTTAGTGGTCTATGTAGATCATTAACTGCTACATAATCCAAAACAAGCATCGCCTCCGCGCGTAGATAAAGCGTGTAATCCCCGGTGCTTCTCGGGAGTCCCTCCTCGCTTGCAGACCTTCAGCCGTCCTACTACGTATCGCCCCTGTCTGTGAACTGGTCATAATCCCCTGGATCATAAAGGAGTGGGGGTGAGAATGTTTCGTTCTCAGTGGGAATCCTGAGTCGTAACTGTCGTTTCATTACTCAGTTATGATCCAAGCCACTCAGGAGATCTCTAAATGTCATGCATACTAAAACCCCTACTGGTTATTATCTAGTTTACTAGGTGACGAGGGATCCTTAGCCTTTACATTACCTAGGGATTTGTGCTTATTACTTTATTCACTTGAGTACGGTGAAGCCATATCACATACTCGCGTAGTTTATAACTTCCATATAGGCTGTCTTGACCTTAGACTGGATTTCTGTTGATACCCCCGATAAATACATTATAGTTAATTTTGTGTATTGATATACCATGTGATATTCACTATAAAATCACACTGTATTGTCCACTCTAACTTATAGGGTGCACCGTACCATCCTCCTTCAATCATTAGTCAAATTGGAGTTCCTCGTCATCAGGCAAATTAAGTACTCGTCCCAAATAAACAGAAATGATGAATTTCGCATTGAATTAATCAACCGTGAATTCAATAATATATGAAGTATATTGCTTCAATGCAATATAAATATTGCAAAGTTGATTCTTTGGTGGGAGAAATTCTTGCCTACTCTGATAGCAAGACACATTTTCTCTTTCTCCAAACCCTTTTCAGATCCCTCTCTCTTCCTTTCACCAATAATCCTCATCCCCTACACACTCTGCAAAATCAATAGTGCCACTCCGCCGGCAACCACCACCACCAATCATCGACGATTGAAGTGCCGACGATGTCATGGAGCCGCCGTCTTACTACACCACGACGGTCTTTCGCCATAATTCTTGGATGAACTCTCCGACCTTATCATCCAGGTCGGCCGCCATTAAAATTGCAAGGCATTTGGGTCATAGAACGAATTGAAGGGAAAAAAAGGATAGAATGTGTTATGGTTTGGGTTTTGGATATGAACGGGAACTATATAAATCGAAATTTATGAGGGTCTTGAGTAACATTTTTATCATTGTGTTGCATAATGAGGTGAAAAGTTGCAGATTAGAGGGTTGATTCAAGGCTCCTAGAGTATATGGCAGTGAAGGGAGCCTATCCCGACCGTCACTTCAGCAGAGTGCTCGTCTGTGGAGTCGTAGGTGGTGGTCGCTGGAGGAGTCGTCGATGTTGGTCGGAGGAGGAGTGCTCGGTGGTGGTTGTCGGAGGAGTGGTTGCCGACGGAATGCAATAAGAAGATGCCAAGATAGAAGATCAGGAAAAGATCACACATAATTTTATTTTTTATTTTGTTTTATTTTATTTAAGGGTTAATTATATTTTTGGTCCCTGTAAAATTTGAAAGTTTGGTTTTAGTCCTTGTATAAAAGTTTTAGTCCTTGTAAAATTTAAAAATTTGGTTTTAGTCTCTAGGGTTGGATGGGAGTTAACTGTGTTGACGAGGCGCTGACGCGGCGCGCCACGTGGGATGCCACGTGACCCGACCCATTTTGTAATTAAAAAAAAAAAATCAAATTTGCCCCCCA
>QANU01031401.1:85087-126128 GCA_003254905.1 Nissolia schottii
TTTTCTTATGATTTGCTTGAATGGTTTTACACTTAATGCTAGTCTTGTTTAATGTTTTGATTCTTGATTTGGGATTTAGTTGTATGAACGATAGTTGTACTAATTAAATCATAACCAAGTTAAGATCAACATCATTATGCTTAACTAGATTCTAGGCTTGAACGTTGTGAACGACAGTTACAATTATTAGAGTTGGAACTAAACTATTTCATCTAATCTTGTTGCCATAACTGGAATTAAGGTTAGCCGTTTTAACATCTGGATTAATGCTGACGTACTTTGTTAAGCTTGTGTGCGAAAGTGGCAGCCCACACGCGCCGCCCCACCCCACCGCACCGGTGTCTTTCCCCGCCGTGCCACCATGCTGGTCTCTTCACTCCTGTGTCCTCGCCGCCGTGCCACCCTGCTTCTCTCCAGATCTCCGCGTCACCTTCATTCATTCAACCGTAGCCTTTTTTCTCTCCCTCGCAAGAATCTTCAAGAATTTCATTATTTTTTTCCTCTCTGTTTTGTTTTGTTTGCTGATTGAATCTCTGATTTCTTGGCCTAACGGATTTGGAATTGCGAAGTTTTGGAATTGATGCGAGATTTTAGCTTGTCCCCTGTGTTTCAATCTCAAGGTATTTTTCAATCTCGAGGGCGAGGGCACAACGGCGAGGGCGCGGGAGTGGGGCTCGAGGGTGAGGGCATAGCGGCACCACGGGGTGGGGTGGGGTGGGGTGGGTGGGGGCTCGACAAAGATGAGATCGGTGGGTGGGTGGTCAAAGGGTTGTGTGGTGCGGTTTCGCAGGTTGTGCTTTATGTCTGTGAGTGGTGCTAAAGGTGGATGGTGGTTGAAACACCCTAGCTAACTGTTTACCCGTACGTAGTAACCAATGCTCACTAGGTTATTTTCAACTTGGTCGGAATACCTTAGTCCATAGTTATCTTTCGAAAATAGTTACTTAAGAAAATAGGGACCAATTTTAAACATTTCATTTGCATTGAATAAATATTAAAATAGAGCCATGCGTTGGAAGGAACAAATATAACAAAGCGTATACCAGTATAGTAACAACACATCTAATATACATTTATGTGGTTCATCATAACAGTCACATAGTTATATCTACAATACATAGGATACAAGTAACATGTACATAAACTAAAATATCATAACATGGATCAAAACTACATAACATCAAAATACAAGGGCTACTGGAATGCTACTCAGTATGCCCTTGGCAAAATCTGAACATCTATCTATCTCTAGGCTCATATCCTGTCATAGCCACTCATGGCTAAGCTGGCGGCTCGTTTGCATCCTCAAAGTAGGAATCATCTTCGGTACCTGGAGTCATAAAGCAGTGGGAATGAGAACGGTAGGTTCTCAGTGGAAATAACTTTAGTTCCTGAGTCTCGTCTCATATTAGGTCGGACTTCAGGCCGCTTAGAAATTTCTAAGTGTGCATACATACTAACATCCTACTGATTATTATCTGGCCTAAGTTCTGAACGGCTTTATCTACGTTACTAGGTGATAGGGGAACTACTCTTGCTTACTACATTCTCGTGCTGATTAACATTTCGTGTACATACATAACCATCTCGAGCGTTCTCTTGACGGTAATTACATAACAGCAGAATCATCCATTACATCTACTCACACATAACAGAATGCAGAATCGTACAGTACCCATACTCATGCATAACAGAATCATCAGGCTGAACATAACAGAATCATCAGAATGAACACGCTTGATATACATGCCTAACAAAATGAACATATGCATAACAGAATAAACCTGCATAACAGAATAAACCTGCTTTTGGAATATATGTTATTCCCACCATAGTAATGCCCTCTGTTGACATTAGTATGACGGAATAACCTCGCACCCTCAGTGTAGGCCCTGTTTGGACCTTCCTGCGGTGGGCTTCCACCTGCCGTGTGCCCCCTCGGCAGTGGGCGGATATTGTAGCCCCACCTTAGCTTGCCCCCTTTCGACAATGCAAAGGTGTGGTAACCGCGCACCTCCAGGTATGCCATATCGACACCACCTGTGGCGGGCTTCCATCTTCAGTATGTCCGTCGGACCTACTGAAATGGGCTCGTTATTTGGCTCTCGTGATCACGGCCTCAGAATTTTCAGCATTTGGCATTTAGCCTTTTCAGCATTTTCAGCATTGTTCGGCAGTAATTCAGTATTTCTTGCTTTTCTGTACCTGCAGCATGTTAAGACTTGTTTCCTATGGTTCATTTCAGAGTCTTTACTTATCTCATAGTTACTTCTAATCCTTTAAACTTGGCTAATCATGAATGCATGGAATGCTACAGATTATATCACATTCTACATGTAATTCACATACGGCATATACTTCACATATTCACATACGGCATATACTGCATACATTTCAGTTGTCAATCATAGTTATAGCATTGAGTATCAGATTATGTGCCTCAAGAGGGATTCCATAAGATATTCTGGTCTCAGGCCGCTTAGCGAAACTACTGCCCGCTCAGCGGTCTGAGCTCCTTGCGCTCAGCTCTTAAAATATGGTCGTTCAGCGGTAGGAAGCTTATCGCTCAGCGGTAAGAGTCCCATCGCTCAGCAGTCTGACAACTTTTTAAAATATCTCCAATGACTTTATCCTTTAAGAAAAATATATTCCCATCCTTATCCTCATCCACGTGGACTGCAGACCGCTTAGCGGTAACCGCCTTCCGCTCAGCGCTTTGTAGTTCACGTTTGAAAATTCTTGATGCATTCCGCTCAGCGGCGCCAGAGGCGGCTCAGCGGTCACTTGGCGAAACTGAAAACCGAATGCATCATTTTCTCCCATTTCTTCCCCCTTTCTTCCATGGAACTTGCTTGAGTTTTACACATATTTCACACATAATAATCCTATCTAATCCAGGTCACAAGACCCTTCAGAATCATCTTCCTAAGCCCTAGCATCATTTCTAACATATATAATCACATAATCAAAGAATCATCACACATACACATAATCACATAAACACTCATCCACCATCAAGAGGTGAGGAACTAGAGTTACCCACTTCCTAAAGAGCTTGTTGATGATGTAGGAGGGATGAAATTAAGCCTTGCTTGCTTAAGTTCTTGCTAGGAAACAAAACCCTTGAAATAGCTATGGAACTTAGGTTATGGAAGCTTGGTGTGTTTCCTCCAAGTGAAGAGAACTCACAACCTTGCTACTTGCTTGTCTTCTTGATGAGTTTAAGAGTGAATTAAGGTGATGAAAGGCAAAGGATGATGGTGGTGGATGAGCTTTGGTGGAGCTTTGGATGGCTTATGGCATAGAAGATGATGAGTTTAGTCTTTGAGTGTGTTTTGTGTGTGTGTGGCTTCGGGACATGAGGGCTGGCCGTGGGGGAAATATTTGTCCCTTGGTCATCTATGCTTTATTTTACTCTGTGTGGTTTCGGTCGTGTTCGCTCATTAACTATTTATGTACGGAAGTCCTAAAAATATTTCGGACATACCGTTGTGACCTATTAATTTTTCTTGTTAATATTTAAATCTTTGTTGAGATATTCTCGAATTTATTTTTATATTAATGTATTTTACAGACTCCTGTGAGTCGTGATTAAATTCTAATAATACCCTAATATCGATCCGAACGTCACTGGACGCCTCGAGATTGCAAACTTATTATTTTTAACTAATATTACAGGAATTAAAATTAATACTTGAATTTTATTTCATTTTTATTTCATCTTTTCCTTATTAATATATTCTTAATTATTTATTAGGCGAAATCTCAGCGAAGGAAAAGGTTGGGCTGTTACAGTGGTGGTGGTACGCAGTGGGTCAAGGGTGGTGGTGGTGGTGGTACGCACAGGTAAAAGAGGCTGGGGGGCTGTTTTTGAATTTTTTTAAAATTTTTTTTAATTAAAAACGGGTCGGGTCATGGGTTGAGATTTTGGGGGGTTATGCCACATGGCATGCCGGGTCAGCGCCTCGTCAACACAATCAACTCACATCCAACTCTAGGGACTAAAACCAAATTTTTAAATTTTGCAGGGACTAAAACTTTTATATAGAGACTAAAACCAAACTTTCAAATTTTACAGAGACCAAAAACATAATTAACCTTTTATTTAAAGTACAATGGTAACTTAATCATAGTTAAATTATAAAGTGTGAGATTTTTAATGGATCAGAGTAAATGTTTATCTTTATTTTAAAAGTATGCAAGAATTTTTTTAATTAAATATAATTTAATATTATATTAATTTAAAAATTATTAAATAAATTATAAAATATTTATATTAAAATTTTAATTTATGCTTGATCGCGTAATTCTTTTTAATTTTTAATATCAACAATTAAATTCTTCATACCTTTTTAAGTTCAGTTTGCATTTTTTTTTTATTTGATTGAGTAGGTATGACGCCAGCTGGGTGCCCCAAAGAATGCAGCATATTGCAATTCGCAATTAAAAAATATTGCTCTATGAAGTACGTTGCTTCGCCGCAATATAAATCTATAATATAATATATAATACTTAACATACACACGGTTTAATCATGCACCAGGAGAGGCAGCTAAATAACAAAACTAAGCTAAAAATGGTGGTGGAATTTATAGAAGGAATAAGGAAAAAAAAAAAAAAAAAAGTTGGCCTGACTAGAGAGCCAGTTTGAGATCGAGATCTTGGTCCTGGTGTTGTTGCTCCTTCTTCCCTCTTTCTGGGTCGGTGACGGTATCACACAAAATCGGATCGGGAAACTCCAAAGGGGGTTTCCTGAATTGAATATCGGTAGTGAAATCCTGCCATTCAAAAGAAGCTTCTGCCTCGGGTTTCCTCGTGGTGGCGTCATTGGCCTTCATCCTCTTCACGCGGCTCTCATGCTTCTCGAACTCCTGCAATGCCCTTCGTCGTCGATCTCGGGCGTCTCGGAAGCTCTGCAGCAGCGAGTAAAACTTCTCCATCTTCATCTCATCTTCCAAGTTATCATCATCGTGGCCATATTTTATCCCTCTCTTCTTATTTTCCATCCAATTGAAACAGAAGAAGAAGAAAAAAAAGGGAAAAAAAAAACTGTGTGTGGGTCTTGTTGGTTCAGCTGCGGAATCAACTTTTGTGGAGTGACAAGTTGGCTGGTGTTGCTTGTGATGTTGGAATCGTGTCTTCGAATTGTGCCTTTTATAAAGTAAAAACGGATGAGTAAAGAGGCGTACAGCGAAGAGTTTCTAATATCAACGGCGGAATCAAAGCAATGCGATGACGTCACACCATTGACGTCACTGCGTTTAGACTTGTGCTTGCGCTGCTTGCAGAAGACATCGGTGGTGGTCCCTTAGACTAGTCATAATGTGGACTATTTCGTCACATGATACATACTTCTATGTCAGTATTCAATCTGAGATGTCAGCTTATTCAATGTGTAAAACGACCCCACAATTTTTTTTCTTCAACTTATTAGGTCATTTTTATTTTTAATTATATTTAATTTTGAAACAATTTATTGGATAAAAAAAAGTACCATCATGTTATTATTACTATTCTCACCGTTAGTTGGTAATTATCTATTCAATTTCTTAACTTTTTTTTGCTAACTCTTATTCACCTCTCTTTTTTTTATCATTTATTCTGATTACACTTGTCACCGCAGAACTCTTTCCTTTTTCTTATCTTCATAGCATTTGTTTTGTTTGCAAGCATTTTCTTTTCATTTCACACTCTTAAAGAAATCACTCTATTCTCTTCTCTTTCTTTCTTGCTGCTATTCACGTTTAATAATCACAATTAATTCAATTGTCGGTCAAGGCTAACTAGTTATTGTATAAAATCTCATCAGGACACCAGTCATATTAGAATCTAATTCAATAGTAGATGAGATATGAGTTGGTACGGTGTACATAAACAACGAGTACACAACACAACTCATATTCATTATCATTTAACTTCCTCTCAACTTAGATTTTTTACAAATCCAAAAGAGTATGAGTTTTGCTAGCAAGCACGGGCCTATCCAAAAAGTTAAGGTTGTGAGAGCAAAACTACATAAGTATAGTAAGAAACATAGTTATCAAAATCGCTTTTTAACTCGTAAAATCGTACGATTTTACGAGTTTAGGTAGTAAAATCAAGCTAAATTGCATGTAAACTCGTTTCTGGATAAAATCGGGTAAACTCGGGTAAAATCGGGTAAACTCGTATAAAATCGAATAAAATCGCGAGTTTACCATAAAGGCAGGGTTTTTTTTTGTAGGGACAAAACAAGTTTGATATTGTTTTGTATATCTATGAGTTTTTAGATTTAGGTCATTTAAGTATTTTAGAGTTATCATTTACAGTTGCGCCTACAATCGTGCTCTATCGTGCTCCGTCGTTGCTTGTGCTCCGTCGCTAATCCATCGTATGTATTTCATCCTTTGCTGAGGGATCTTTCCCACCAGGGTGCGTGACCTCTGCATTGCTATTTGTGCTTTAGTGTTCTAGATTGAAGACATCATTGTGACAAACTCGCTTCTTGTGATGTTCAGTAGTCAATACTATGTATTATGTTATATGTATTATGCATGAATTGAACTTAGAACTCATATATTTCATCTTTATTTGTGCTTTGTTATGGAGGTAAATGTATTTATGAATTTCAAGTTTTATTAAATATATTTTTGTAGCATAATAATTTTTTAAAATATTTTTTTAATAATAGGTAAACTCGTACGAGTTTACGATCCGAGTTTACGGAAGCTCCACGAGTTTACTTAAACTCTCGAGTTTGATAACCATGGTAAGAAATATATTATAATTACATTTACGTACGAGCAATTCGGACTATCCGAGATGCAACTCGTAATCTGGCCTTAGGATGAATTTGAGAGCTATCCAAGTGGAGCACAGTGGCAATAGAAGCGAAGTCCTTGGTCTAACGAAGGTGGTGCCTACAAAAATCACTCTAACACCCAAGTCAGTGTATATATATATATATATATANGAGATAGAACGTACTAGAGAATGAATGAGTTTCATCCTTATATACTCTAAGTGGGTGACTCTTATTCTGCTTGTTGAGATACCTCGTAACCATGACTGAGATTATTATGAGGGTATTAATCATGCCTTTGTGTGAGTTAATACATTCATGATGCCTCATGGAGGCAGACACAATTACTTTCTTTCTTAAGCACCCATCGATTATGAAATTGGCTTCCTGATAGTATTTAGGCAAGGATTTAAGGCCCAATATGAAGTTTTGAGATCCTTTTGTGATAAATGGGCTTGTGAGAATCTCAACCCATATATGTAGGATCTCATATCTAGGTTTGGACAATAACATAATTTCCTAAGCCGATATGTGAAGTAGGTTGTTAAATGCCCAAAATACGCAATTTTCATCATTTAAAAAGGCATTTATTTGCTTAGGTTTTAAAGAATTATATAATGAATTCCCCATATTTTATAGGTTTTTAATATATTTTGAAGATGGATGCAAGCAGAAATAACAAAGAATAATCCCATAGAAGAATGGAGAAAAAGGCAAAAGCGGAAAAGAAACTAGAAGATGAAATCAGCAAAGGACCGCTCAGCGCAGGATCACAATCGCTTAGCGCACAAAAGCAGACTCACTCAGCGGTTAAGAGTTTATCGCCCAGCGCCCAAGAGGATAACCGCTCAGCGGTACAACTTATATCGCTTAGCGAAGAAACGTTGACAACCACTTGCGCGCGGCGCATTTATTGCGCCAGCTGGAGCCAGCCTGGCGCCGCCCTGCAAAAGCTGCCGGAGCATTTATTACTCCGCGTAAAGGGATAAGCCGCTCAGCGATACAAGCACCACTGCTCAGCGATAAAGCTCAAATAGCTCAGCGGAGCCATCAAAATCGTTGAGTGAAGGACCCAAATTTTGCCTATAAATAGAGGAGGCCGAGCCATTTCGAAACCATCCGTCCAACATCCCTTCCTCCACTCCAAATTCCATTCTTTTACATTTCCCTTTGTAATCTTTAGTTTAGTTTAGGTTAGGAACAAAGACGAGGCTTGTGAATGAGCCGAGAGAATCGAGGAAGCTCGGCGAAGCCGTGGCCATGATAGCGTGAGTACGTGTCATGGTAAGTGTCCAAACCTTGCCTCTGAGATACTCTTGTAAGATGGATTCCTAATCCTCTTTTTGTTGGGATTTTGGTCATTATTGTAGTTTGCCTGTATCTATGTAACTATTGCATATGAATCTATTTCTTTCTTATGATTTGCTTGAATCCTTTTATGCCTAATGCTAGTCTTTGTTTAGTGTTTTGATCTTGACTTGAGACTTAGTTGTATGAACGAGAGTTATAGTAATTAAGTTGTAAACCAAGTTAAGATTAATCCGCTATGCTAAGCTAGATTTAAGACTTGAACGTTGTGAACGAATAGTTACAACCATTAGAGTCGGATCTAAATCATTCATCTAACCTTGTCGCCGTAATGGGACTAGAAGTTAGCCGCTTTAACATTTGGAATAATTATGGCGTACTTTGTTAAGCTCATATACGAAAGTGACAGTTTAACAAGGGAAACCTGTAATCTTTTCATATGTGAAAGCAATGAAAAAGATAAGATCTGGTGGTGGGCAATCAATGAAATGATAGTTCTGTGTAATAAGTAACTGGATGCATGAAACTATGATGTGATTGAAATTCCCAACAAGCTCCGGAACTACCTCTGATTTGTTTCCTATTTACTTTTAATGTTGTTTATTTACTTATTTAGTTTATTAAAACAAATTATCAAATCCTTCACTCGATTGTTTAATTGAATGAACTCAAGAATGGTAATTTTGCAACTCTCTGTGGTTCGACTATACCCGACTATACTGCAATTGGATCCCTTGTGGATCTGAAAGCCGTAAATTAGGATATATATATATATATATATATATATATATATATATATATTTAATTTGAGCAACGTAAAGTGCAAACAATAGGCTTCCATCAAACTTGGCATGGTTGGGAAACCAGACTATGTCAGGATTGAATGAAGTGCTATTTGGCTTTCATCACAGGTGTAACCTGTAACATCCCGCTTTTTCCTTAGTAAAGATTTTGCATAATAAATAACTATATGA
Organism: Nissolia schottii; assembly: GCA_003254905.1. Taxonomy (NCBI): domain Eukaryota; kingdom Viridiplantae; phylum Streptophyta; class Magnoliopsida; order Fabales; family Fabaceae; genus Nissolia; species Nissolia schottii. The sequence continues at coordinate 94,151 of QANU01031401.1, forward strand.
GCCATTTAATTAGATTAGAAATTTAAATCTCCAATTTTATTTCCCAAAAATGCCTGTTAAGGTAATAGTTCGTGATCTCACAAAATTTCGCGAGATCCAGATTAATTATCTTTCGTCGCCGGAATTTAATCACGTATCGAAAGTATCCGTAAAACACACTTTGACGAAAATAAATTTACGAATACCTTAGATTAACTTAAATTCCTTATTATAAAAATTACTAGATGAAGATTAGATGTTTAGAAAAATTTTATGACACCCATACATGAAAAGTTAACGACCAAACATGATCAAACACGATCGAAAACACATAAAAATTAACACACACACACGCGCGACCATATTGCTAGAAGAATCACGGCCAGCACACAAGGCCACCTAGCAAGGTCAAAAATTCCAATTTAATCCTCTTCCAAAAAGCATGGTGAGTCATGCCATGAATCACCACTTAATTTCATTTCTTTTTCTTTTAAATTTTGGCCAAAAATGGGCCAAGAGTACACAGCCTTGTGCCTATAAATAGGCAGCTCATTTGGCTCAAAATATTCAGCCATAGCCTTCTTGAACACATCTATATCACGTACTCGTTTGCCATTTTCACGTAGCAGAGAAACCGACCGCACAAAGCATTGCTCATCGCTTCAAAAACCTATCTACAAGTAGGTAATCTTAGCAAAATCACTACTTTAGTGATTGATTTGTGAATATTGTTATGTTTATGTTGTTGATATTATTGTTGTTTGTTTGGAAAACTGCTAGTGTTTATTTGTGACTCTGTCAGGATTTAGGTATACCTAGGTTTAAAATAGAAAAATAGTAAGTTTGAGTAGGAACTATGGGCTGAGATTTTTATCATGAAAAACTAACATCATTTTTGGAATCTACACGAAAAATCTAGTGGGGTGTTAAGTTTTATGATTTTTGGAGCCCCCGATAAATTTCTCAAGCAAAATGAGCAAAACAACGTTTTCAGGCGAGCAAGGGTAAAACGGGAATTTCTTTAAAATGGACTGAAAATCTGGGTTTGTTTTCATGAAAAATGGCTTTAGAGCTATCAAAAACCTTAGGTTCAAGTCTTGAGCCCTTCGGGTTTTTGAGAACTAAAATTCTGAAGAAAAGCGGGCTTCAAATGATGTGATTCCTATCCAGCCGCTTGTGTTAACTTGATGCAGTCCAAACAGATTTTCTGCAGGACCGCCTTGCTAAAATCCGTAGATGATTGATGGGTTGTGTTTTTTTTTTCTTGTGTTTCTATAAGAAGGAAAGAAAGATATAGACGCCACACTCAAGATAAAGGTGAGAAGGTGAGTGGTAAGTCTTGGTTGATCGCCACAAGTTGCCTTGGTAAGATCAGATTTAGTTCTTTACCCAAGAACTAAAGTGAAGCTCTCACAATTGGGAGAAAAAAACTCAAAATGCATTCATAATTTGATTTAAAGATTTACATTGAGTTCTTTTTATAGACTTAGTGGACTGCACCAAGATATTGAATTTTCTACAATTTCCACTATGTATTTATGACCCACTTAGCATTGAAACTAGCACTAAGACTTCATTATCTAACATAACTGTCTAGGGACTCAAAAGACACTACCAACTAACCTAAGAAAGAATAAAAGTCATCTGAAAATAATGACCAAAATAAAATCACGAAAATTACATAAATAATATTAATTTTCAACTAATTAAAACCAATTTATTCTAGCCCAATTTATTTGTAACTTGATCACTTGAATTGGGCTCTATCTTGGATCTTCAAGTGACTTCTTCATGTTGGGCTTGACTATTCTTTAAGCTAAAGAAGAATGGTCCATTTTGGGAGCTCATGTAATGTCCAATTTTTGATCACCCATGTGCACATATCATTCTCTCCCTCTTCAAAAAGATTCATCCTCGAATCTTCCTAAAATGAACCCAAACCCAATCACCAGGTTCAAAAACCACATGGTTTTGCCCCTCCATAAATTTTTGGGTTTCCAACCTGCTTCTCTTTTCAAACATTATTTCTGCTTTTTATGTTTTGCTTTAGGCTTCTCAACTTTACTTTCCCCATCAACAATAGAAATTAAAGTCCTCGATACATCATCCGAGAATACATCTTCAAGTTCTTACAACAGAGAAACAAAACTACTTGGAAAATTTGTCATAAGTTCAAATTTAATGGGTGAAAACTCCCCAAGCTGAATCACAATCAAATCTCCTTTTCCTACATAAGCACTATTGAAATGATCTTTTGCATAAATACATAGTTTTCTCTCAACTTGCTCACTTTACTCATTTTTCACACTTTTTTCTCTATTTTCACTCATCTCACTTTTTGCTTTTTCCTCTTTATTTTCTCTCATTGTTTGCCTTTCATGATTCTTTTCTTTTATGGCCTATTTTCTTTCATGTTTTTCTCTTACCTCACTTCCCAAATTTCCAAGAGATGATTATTGAACCTCCACTAATTTAACCTTTTTAGGCTGAATTGAAATTGGTTGCTCCATCTTTGGTTGGTTCCTCCATGGAATGGAGTTGGAACTAGAAGAATTTCTTAAATTCGTGCTCTTCATTATCCTCTTCATCCTTTCATAGAGCTCTTCAAATTTTGAATTGAAAAGCCTTTCTAGATTATAGCCAATGCTTGCATTTGAATAGAAAATAAGTCTCCACCTTGTGATGAATTTTCTTCTCCTAACATGTTAAACGGATTGTAAGGAATACTAAGCTCTAAATACCAAATGATGTGATTCCTGTCTAGTTGCTTGCGTTAACTTGATGCAGTCCGAACAGATTTTCTGCAGGACTGCCTTGCTAAAATTCGTAGGTGATTGATGGGTTGTGTTTGGTTTTTTTTTTTGGAGAAAAAACTCAAAATGATAGGAAAAAGACCCTATTATATAACTATGTACTTTCTTCAGGGTACACCAAGCTCTCTGTGACCGAAACCTTCTTAAGATATTACAGTTTCCCTAAGGTTCATTTATGATCTTTACAGAGTTAGGTGATAGATTCTAGTGATCTACGGTTGTTCTAAAACCCAAGTGACAACCATGCCCTCATGATGCATAATAACATAATCAAGGTGCATAATACATAGTGGTTTACATCATCATACCTTATACATTACATGATACATGACTCGCATCTCAATCGATGGGGAAAGCTTAAGACATGGGGCTGAAATCCTAAGTCAATCGAATGGCCTTTCAGGAGGCATTCGAATGCCATAGAATTTTGGCTCTCGGGTTAGTGCATAAAATGGGTCATTCGAATGACCTAGACTGGGTCATTCGAATGACATATGTCTTATACTCTTAGTTTAGTGAAATCAGTGACTCATTCGAATGACTAATGCTAGTCATTCGAATGACTCATCTGTTGTGCTCTCAGTTTTAAAAATTCAGGGATTCATTCGAATGACCAAGGCCTAGTCATTCGAATGACTCACCTCTGTGATTCTCAGCTTTTGAAATCTCTACGATTCATTCGAATGACCCGGGGTGGTCATTTGAATGGCCCGTATCAGTTTGCTCTCTGTTCTTGAAAATTTCATGGTTCATTCAAATGACCATAGCTTGGTCATTCGAATGACCACAGAACTGTGACATATATTAGTGATTCATTTGTTACCATTTCTAACACCAATCCATTCCCTTTTCATATAACCATAAAGACAACTTTCCAACACTCAAATAAACATATTTTCAGTTTCTAAAACTTACTATAACACATATTCACCATTCTCAAACACATAACATATATTTCATTATATTTTCACACATAACACACACATAGATCACCAAGGGGTGATTGGAACTAGAACTACCCACTTCCTAGAAGATTTGTTGGTGGAGAAGGTGTTAAGAAAAGTTTCCCCAATGTGCTTGGAGTTCCAAGCTAGTGACCACCTTCTCCAAGAGAAAACTTGAACATATTTTGTGTTTTGTGTGGTCTCTTAGGGAAGGAAGATGAGTTTTTCTTGGTGACTTTGGGTAGACAAGAGAAGACCAAAATTAGAATGTGGTGGCTAGTGATGTTTGGTTTGGCTTAGGGAAAATGGCAAGAAAGCTTAAGCTTTTGTTGAAGACTATGAGGGATGCTTTGGGGACTTGGTTTTTCTTTGGTTTTTGTAGAGAAAATGAAGAGAAGAAGATGATGAAAATGGGAGAGAGCGCTGTTGATGGTGAGACTCGGGTAGGAAGGGAAATTGTGAGAAAAATGAGATTAAAAATTGATTTGTGTAATTATGGGTGAATAGTGGAAAGTATGGGTATGGGTAAGGTGATTTGAAGTGTGTAAGAGAGTTGTTGAAGGGGGAGTATGGGGCTGTGATGTGCATGGCTGATTTGGGGGAAATTTCTCCCAAATTTGTCTCGTGTTCGGTCGTGCTTGGCTGTTAACTATCTGGTTACACGCGTGACCGCACGCGCAAAAATTTACCGAATGACATAAAAATTATCTACACATAATTTTACACTAATTACACGCTTACAATAAGAATTTTGGAACTATCTAAGATATTCTAAATTTCCCCTGTAAAAGTGCGTTTTTACGGGTACCGTAGGTACGTACTTAAATTTTCGGTAATGACAAAAAATTAGTAGGAAATATTGCTTAAACATAAAATTACATTTTTCAAATAATTCTTATAAGGAATTTAATTTTAATCTAAGGTACTCGTAATTTCCTATTCGTAAAATTTTATTCTACGAGTGCCTTCGATATGTATTAAATTCCAACGACGACCGTAAGTCGGTCTGGATCTAGCGAAATCCGTGAGATTACGAAACCATTATTTTGAATGGTATTTTTGGGAAACAATTTTGTACTTAAATTATCTAGTCTAAATAATTGGCTCGTACATATTAATAACGCGAAATTCTTTTTAAAGAAAAAGCGGGATGCTACACATCCTCCACCAACACATATCTCCTTACTGGACGAGCCAAGTCCAACTCCACAAATACCCTTGCAAACTTCCTTCGATCTCCCTTCGTGGTTACAATATCAAATTTCACCGGCTTACCCAGGATTGCCGCAATAGTATATAGAATACTTTCATGATAAAAACATGGATTCATCCTCGTAAAGTGAATCCATACTAGGGTACAACCAAAACATTGCTCCTGGGGTTGAAATTTGTGCTCCACCGTTTCACCGCCAAGTATTCATTCTGTAGCATCCATGATCCTCTCATCACCACCCTTTCTCGATCTGCCTCCAAGTCGAACTTGACGAGGAAATACCCAAAGCCCACATTCATCACGTCAAAGCTCGTATAATGTCCACAAACCTTTTAAATGAGATTGCACCATCGCAAAGGAGAAAGGCACGCTCAAACATTTGATCACCATCGAATCTTCCCAAGGTCCGGAGACCTGTTGTAGCACTTCCTGACTGAATTTTCCTTGGAAGCAAGCTTGGATTAGATCAAGTCTCGAAGGAGGTTTAGATGTTGTGGAGCCAACCCTCCCAAAACCTTGTCACAAAACGGTACCATCTTCATGACTACCTTTGGAGGGCGATTCTTTGAAACGTCATGCTCCCTCAAAATCTCCTCTTCTTCCCTCTCATTATCAGCCATGGCCTCATCTGGCGCCCCTTCATGAATGCCTGGCTCGCCCACCAGGGCGCTCCCCTCAACCATCATGTCCTCCTTACCACCTGAAACACTCCAATGCTCTCCCCTTTATCACCATGTCCTATATCTAAAGCCTTATCGTACTTCATCCTCTTATTGCTCTCCTTCTCACCACTTCTCTCCTTCTCTCCCTTTGTTCCTCTTCTGGCATAAATTAGATCAAGATTATAAAATATTATCATAACATAATGACTAAAATAACCCATGAACAACAACACAACCCATGAACAACAACACACTCATCTTGAGTTGCTAGAGATTGACACATCACTGATTCAGAAGACTCTAATGGCATGACGTTAACATCTTATATAGATGCATTGCTTCCCACGAACAAAAATATTAGCTAGAGTGAATATAGTCCACACTGACTTAGAAGAATCTCATGGCATGACATTAACATAGGCAGTGCTTCCTCGTGAACAAAAGTATTAATTAGAGTGAATATAGTCCCACGCATTGCTTCCCCGCAAACAAAAATATTAACTAGAGTGAATATAGTCTAGCTTCCCACTAGAACTGGAAGCTAGTTTCACTAGAAGTAGAACTTTCAATGAATTTAGCAACTAGAAGCATAAATTTCAATAAATTAGCAAGTCTAAATACTTTGGGAGGGATTATTAAGGGAAGGGTAGCATCCCAACTCATTTTATTGCCAAATTAGTCTTTGTCAAATTCAAAAGTATAACATTTAGTCCCTCAATTTAGATGCCCAACAAAGACCATGGCGTTAACAAAGTGACGTGTCTTGAACTTATCTCACTTCCACCTCATTTATTCTTCTTAAGTAGCTTATGCCCAATATTATATAATTTCTTCAAAGGCATCGACAGTAATCAGCTCTGACACAAAAAAAAAGATGGCTATTGATGTTCATTTCTGCTCTAAGCTTCAAGCTTACCTAGAAACTGCCAATGTCATTTTAAGGTGGACGAATGATGTGAAAATGAGATGTATTTAACACTAGTATGTTACCCCGTCATCATTCAAGTAAATGGTTTTTATAATCTTAAGAGAAGGATTAACATGTTCTACTTTTAAATTTCACAAAGATTAGTTTGATTGAAAAAAAATTTAGGAAACTAATTTGACAACTTAGAATGCTAGATGACCCAATTTAGTTCAAATAATTTTAGAAATATTAATTTGTCTGATTTAAAATTTTAGAAAAATAATTTGAGGGAGTCATCAAATTTCTTTTTTGGGTATTTCTCTTTAGAAAAATTATCACATTACAACGCAGTACAAATTGGACCAAGCCCAAAGATCTCATAATAACCAGGTGTGAGGTGTACAACAGTGTTGCAGACCAAATCCTCGTTATAACGGCGGAGCACTGCGTACTGTGCTACTGCTCTGCCTAGTAAAGGGTAAACTGAGATTCTAACCGAAGAAAATAAACGACGTCAATCCGCCCGAGTACCAAATTTTGGGTTGATGTTCAGCGGAAATGCTACGCTATAGTGTATATTGCACTATAGATATTAAAAAGTGTACAAGTAAAATATTAGTGTTTAATTATTAAAAAAAAAGTGATAATTTTTTTTGAATTAAAATTGTTTTAAAAGGTATTATGTACCTTTATGAGTAATGTGTATTACTCTTTTCATTTTTCTTTTATTGCCATTTGACAAAAATACATAATTTAAAAAATAATTTAATAAATATTAAAATAAAAAATATAATATATATATATATATATAAAATTAACCTTTAAATAATAAGTTTTATAGTTATTAAGTGTTATAAAAAAATGTATTTAATATTTTTTTAATCTAATTAAATAATAATTAATTTTAAAAATTTTGTTGTTTAAAAAACGGCCAAAAAAAAAATATGGACAGTTAGTATTTTACAATAGTTAAGATTTGTATACTTCAATTTATAAATTGCAGCAGTGGCGGATGCGTGCGTTCTACAAATCCGCGAAAGGCTAAACGTGGTTAACGGTGGTAGTAACAGCAGCTCCATTTCTCTTCTTTGCAAAGAGAAGAGATCTGCTCTCATCTCCTTCGTAAATTCATCTCTCTTTCAAGGCAAGCCCTCTCTCCTTTTTCTCTTCTTTCAATTCTTTTATCTTCCGATCTCTTCTCTGCGCATAGATCTCTTCACCATCTCAAACTTTAAAAATAAAATCCCTCTCTTCTCGATCTCCCTCATTTTCTATTTTATCACTATTTCTTTTGGTTTGCATTTTTTTTTTAGTTATAATTTCAGTTGCGTTTGTGGATTAGTGTCTTCATTTCTCTGATTTTCATCTCTTTTTTTTTCCTGCGATTTGGTTGTGTGCCTGCTCGATCTGCGTCGCGCGTCGTGAGATCACGCGATTTGAAACCACGAGCTTGCATTCTTTGGTTATTTTCGGAATTTTGGTTGTTCATGCATGTATCTGGTTCTAATACGTGATTATAGATTGCGCGCTTATTCTTCAGTTTCGTGTGATGTTATGAATCTTATGATGATTTTCCATCTGCATAGTGTTTCAATTTGATTTTTTTTGTCAGTTAGATTTGGATCGAATGATCTCATACTTTATGCTGATTTTGTGGATTCAGAGTAATTGAAAATGGGGCTGTCTTTCACCAAGCTATTCAGCCGGCTCTTTGCCAAGAAAGAGATGCGTATTCTCATGGTAGGTCTCGATGCTGCGGGTAAGACCACAATTCTGTACAAGCTCAAGCTTGGAGAGATTGTCACCACCATTCCCACCATTGGTAAGTTTCCACCCGTTGCATTATTATCTCACTCTGTTCATTTATATTACTGTGGTGTGGTATCCCAAGTCATAACTAGTTTGTATGGATCTATGAAATGGTAGAGGGGTAATTTCTAACTAATTCAAATTAAATGTGGACCAATATTACCCATTGAAAATAAAACGAGGTGAGCTCAGTTCCTTTCGTTTTCAGTTTTAACTGATAACTAATTCAAAAAAGTGTGAGATCAATTTTAGGTTTTGGCCTTTTCCACCCCTTTCCATCTTGTTCCTTATTAGTATTTTCTTTTTCCCTTCAATTTGACTTGATTCATCCTACCAAGTGGTTAAATCTTTTAGTTAAACTTGTTTTGTAGATCAATAATATTTGCATGATATGAAACTACGGTATCATTTAATCCATGTAACTGACTTCACCTAGTGGGGCAAGACTTTGTTTTTGTCGTTGTTGTTGTTGATATAATGGAAAATGAAAAAGTATATTTTATCTCTTGTTCTTTGTGATGTCCACCAAGATTGGTATATGGCCTATGGATTTTTTTTAATATACTGTCACCAGCTATGAAGCATGGGTACAGTGATTTTGGAAAAGTACCCGGTACATATCTGGTACAGGTATGTGTGGGTACGGTGATTTTTGAAAAGTACCCGTAATGGGTATGTATCTGGTACGGGTACAACTGGGTATGCTGGAATATGTACCCATTTTTTTTTGGAAAACTTTTGAAGTGGGTATGGCTCAGATGTGGCTGGGTGCAGCTTCAGGTTCACGACTCATTGAAACCACGTTGTTTTGCTTCAGACTTCAAGCCTCCATCTTCACTTCTCATACTCTTTGAAGTCTACATTGACGAACCAATATCCACCCAGTCATCGCCAATGACTCCAACGTACACCACTGGCGACAACAGTGCGGCGACGGCAGAACCCAAGACCAATGGCGGTGCCGCGACCCAAGAGCTGCATTGGAAGATAGAGAATATTGCAGTTACATGCAAAGAGAAGAGAAGGAGGAAGATAGAGAAGAAGGTTATGGAGAGTGTGGTTGTCGTAACAGTCTGGCTAACTGCTAGCAAGATATTTTCCGCCTTGGCCATCAAGCCTCACGGTTTTGTTTCTCCGCCCTTTTGCGGGAAAACGCGTCTTGCTATGGGGAGGTATCCGAAGCCTTATAAGGACTTCTTCGTTTGCCTCCCTAACCAATGTGGGACTCGGGAACTCCCACCTCCCTTTTGGGGCTCCTGCAGCCCCTGGAAGGCACACCGATTCGGGCCCTGGCTCTAATACCATCTGTAACACCCCTGCTAACTGCTTACGCTATAGTCGTAGGTACTAAGCAATGCTCAAAGGGTTGTTATCTGCTTTGGTAGGGTTACTTCTAGCCCCTTACTTTTAGCTTGGCAAATATTGCGTACTTGAAAATATGGACCGTTTTGAAAACTTTTGCCCTTTCCTTTATTGACTTATAAACTACGAGCCGTGAGTGTTCAAGAGAACATATAGATATGCAAGCGATAGAGTCCCAATGGACTTGAGCGATGTATACAGAATATTTCATCATCTATATAGATATGTATATATACATACAATCACTTGGTCCATCACACAGTTACACATTTGAGTAATACTACATAATTACATCTACTGCACATAGTCGTTAATGGCCGATCTAGACCATGTAACTGTTACAAAATGCATAACCATAATCGCCGTTATGAGAAGGGGTAGCTCCGGTTGTTCCTCGGGGATTCTTCGGCTTCGAGACCTCAAGACGTCCTGCGCTGCCTCATCTTCTTAGGTATACCAGTCGTCCCTGCTTGGAACCACAAAGGAGTGGGGGTGAGAACGTTGCGTCCTCAGTGGGATCCTTCGGGCATAACTACTCGTTTCTTTACTCCATTATAATTCCGCAGCTCAGGGGGTCTCTAGGTGACACCGTTTTACTAAATCCCTACTTGATTATTATTCGTTTTAGTCCTGAGCAGCCTTATCTAATTACTAGGTGATCAGGGAGTTTTAATCTTTTCTTTACCTATCACAAGAAACTTATCGAGTTCTCGAATCTCATGCTATCCTCGTATTGCGTAACCTTATGGAGGCCGTCTCGGGAAAGTTTCATCACTTGACGTTACCTCATCATATACACATATTCGTCACATGTATCACAGATAGTATGTATGAAGAGTTTTGAGAGTTTTCTTTCGTGTCTTGTTCGTATTTCTTGTCATATTATGTCCTTCCCCCCTTGTACCCTAGCCGAAATCATTGTCCCGGCTAGTGTACAACCTACTCCGTATCCTTTAATGGCAGAGCTCATGCCGCATACGCATTTAGCGTAAACATATTTCATATAAGTAACCATCCATGTAAACAGGGTGGTGAGGGGCTGGCCTTGCAACGTAGCCTTATTAACGTGTTGTTAGCATATCCTTAATCATCATGTCTTAACATATCCTTTAACATATCCTTTTATCGTCGTGTCTTAACATATCCTTTAATCATCATGTCTTAACATATCCTTGTCTTAACATGTCATGATGTCATATCCGTGTCTTAACATGTCATAATGTCTTATTCTTTTATGCTCGTGTCTTATTATGTCATGATGTCGTATGCTTTTATGCACGTGTTTAAGGGGCGTGCCCGTAAACTTGCCCAGTGAGGGAATCTCCTATTCATGTAACTATGTTCTGTCTTTCGGTATTCCGAGCCCATGGTGGTTGGTACCTTCTTATGACCTTCATTGATTTCCTATGCTCACTTATGATCTTTAGGACGTTAGGTGATTTCTTTCTAGTTATCTACAGTCGTCCTTAAGCACTAGTGACGACCGAGTCCTCATGATGCATGTTAACATAACACATACTTACATAATCATTTCTAGCATCAAGTATACATTTCTAGAGGTTTAATGCTCGTTGGAATATGTGGGTAGACTTGAAAACTCAGGTCATTCAGTGGTCATTCGAATGTCCAAGGCTGTTCATTCGAATGACTTGAAAATTTAGCTCTCTGTTTGTAAAAATCATGGGTCATTCGAATGACCAGGGCTAGGTCATTCGAATGACATGACAAATTTGCTCCAGGATGAGTAAATTTCAGGGTCATTCTAATAACTATGCTGGGTCATTTGAATGACCTTGCGTTAGACTCATTCACAATGTGGTTTCTTGCCTGTTTCTCATATTTTCTTACTGAGAAATCATTAAGGGTTCCCACATGTTCCAACAATCACTATAATACATTTTTCTAACTCAGAAACTCACAAAATCATTTATACACCATAACCACAATATTTTTTACATAATATTTACTACGTTATATTTTCCTATACTATACACATAACACATAAAAATCACCAAGGAGGTGAGTAAGTTAGGGTTACCCACTTCCTAAGCGTGTCGGTTGGTCGGGAAAGCTGAGAAAATGTTCCCAAGAATGTTAGTGCGACCCAGCTATGTTTCCTGAGTTCGGCAGCGTAATCGCAGAGCGCATGAATGGAACAGAAATAAATGGAAACTGATGAAAATGAGTGAAACAGTAGTGACCTTGAGGGGCTATTTATAGCCACCCTCAGGTCGGTGGCTTTTTTATTATTATTATTATTATTATATTAATATATATATACACACACACACATTCATACTATCCCTGCTGCAGGGATAAGCTTGGCTTATGTGGCCGTGGCTTATGCTGATTGCCATGGGCCACATGATGAATTTTGATCATGTTTGATCGCGTTTGGTCGTTAATCGTTCGTGTACGGATCTCCTAAAAATTATCTGGATATACTGTCGTGATTTACTAATTTTTATTATCAGGAATTTAAGTCCGGTAAAGGTATTCGTAAATTTATTGCATAATAGTGCATTTTACGGATACCTTTGAGTCGTAATTAAATTCCAGTGATGATCGAAAATCGATCCGAATCTTGCGAAATTTCGGTGAGCTTACGAAACCATCATTTTGACTAGTATTTTGGAGAAGGAAACTTTTATAATTAAATTTTCAGTCTAAATAATTGTCTCGAATATACTTTAATTTCGCGAAATCTTTGTAAGGGGAAATATCCGAATGACCTGGCCTAGCTGAGTGTGTGCTTGATGGTGGTAAAATCCAAAGAGAGGATTAGCCGTGGTCTATGCAGGAATTCAGACTCATGCAAAACGGCACCGTTCTTCATTGTCATTGGTGTTTGGACAGAACACAAATATCTCAAACAAAGATGATAATAAAAAACAATCTCATGTACAAAGAAAAGAGTGGCGGGCCTTTCATGCAAGCCCATTAGTTTTTGTTTACTTACTTTTTTGTTCATATAATTTTTTTTTTCATATAATTTAATTTTATTATATGAAATTTTTATATATATATATATATATGTATATATATGCTGTACCCGTACCTGATACTGTTGTCGTACTTGTACTCGTGCAACATAGGTCACCCAGTATCATTGTAGTCATGATAATGATCTCTCATCCTTCCAATAGTAAATCCCTTTTGTGATTTGTACTAATATATCATTTGGTGTAGGGTTTAATGTGGAAACTGTTGAATATAAGAACATCAGCTTCACTGTCTGGGATGTTGGAGGCCAAGACAAGGTATTCTATTCCCTACTTCTATGTTTATTTACTGACATTATAATACTTATGGATGGTTTACCAACTTTCAGCAAAGCTTTTTCATGGTTTTATAACATGGTCACTGATTGAAACTGCTTCGGGCTTTAGCTACTATGTGTGTGGTCTAGTTCCCTTTCCTAATTTGAGTTATGACCGGTAAACTTTGGTGGTGAATCCTTTAAAGTTGATTGGCTGCAATCACATAGACATACTATCCTCCTTTCAGATATTGATGATTCAAAATACATGTTGTTTGGAGGTGCATGTGATTTACTTTGAAATTATATATAGGCGTAGTGTAGAGCTTATGATGATGCTGTACCTGTTATCAACACCGTAAATCATAAATCAAGCAGTGATGAGATTTTCTTCTTTCATTTAAATGTCTCTTGAATTCAAGACTATAGATATACTCAGCCTGTTACTAGTGTGTTGACTAATCATCAATTACATATTCTACCCTTAATTAATTTGGAAGTTTGTGTCTTAAAAGATTGAGTGTTAAAATTTTGAATCCTTAGGCTCAATATAGTAGTCTTAATATGGAGGTGCATGTGATTTACTTTGAGATATTATGTTTAGGCCTAGTGTAGAGCTTATGGTGATGCTGTACTGGTTATCAATATTGTAAATCATAAATGAAACAGTGATGAGATTTTCTTCTTTCATTTAAATTTCTGTTGAATTCAAGACTACAGATATACTCAGCCTGTTACTAGTGTGTTAACTATTCAATTACATATTCTACCCGAAATTAATTTTGAAGTTTGTGTCTTAAAATATTGAGTCTTAAAATTTTGAATTCTTTGGCTTAAATATGTAGTCTTAATTTGGAGGTGCATGTGATTTACTTTAAAATTATGTTGAGATGTAGTGTAGAGCTTATGGTGATGCTGTACTGGTTATCAACATCGTAAATCATAAATCAAACAGTGATGAGATTTTCTTCTTTCATTTAAATGTCTCTTGAATTCAAGACTATAGATATAGTCAGACTGTTACTAGTGTGTTGACTATTCAATTACATATTCTACCCTTAATTTTGAAGTTCGTGTCTTAAAAGATTGAGTGTTAAAATTTTGAATCCTTAGGCTCAATATGGTAGTCTTAATAAGGAGGTGAATGTTATTTACTTTGAAATTATGTTTAGGCCTAGTGTAGAGCTTATGGAGATGCTGTACTGGTCATCAACATCGTCAATCATAAATCTAACAGTGATGAGATTTTCTTCTTTCATTTAAATGTCTCTTGAATTCACGAGTATAGATATACTCCGCCTGTTATTAGTGTGTTGACTATTAATCAATTACATATTCTTTCCTTAATTAATTTTGAAGTTTGTGTATTAAAAGATTGAGTGTTGAAATTTTGAATCCTTAGGCTCAATATGGTAGTCTTAATATGGAGGTGCATGTGATTTACTTTGAGATTATGTTTAGGCCTAGCGTAGAGCTTATGGTGATGCTGTACTGATTATCAACATCGTAAATCATAAATCAAACAGTGATGAGATTTTCTTCTCTCATTTAAACGTCTGTTGAATTTAAGACTATAGATATATTCAGCCTGTTAAAAGTGTGTTAACTATTCAATTACATATTCTGCCCTTAATTAATTTTGAAGTTTGTGTCTTAAAAGATTGACTGTTAAAATTTTGAATGCTTTGGCTCAAATATGGTAGTGACTGTTGAATTTAGATCACATACTCAATCACCTTAGACCTCTTGCTTTTCTGTCAGGATTTAGATTTCTTTGAATTATTTTGAAATCATACTTTTGTTAATGCGGTAGTGACCGCCGATATCTTTTACCCTGTAGATCCGTCCTTTGTGGAGACATTACTTCCAAAACACACAAGGGCTTATTTTTGTGGTTGACAGCAATGACAGGGACCGTGTTGTTGAAGCTAGAGATGAGCTGCATAGGATGTTGAATGAGGTAATAAAATTGATCCCGAATTGAGTGAACGAGAGTTTTGTTATTTAGCTTACCCAATTTCCTATCTAAATTCTGCCTTTTTGGATGCTTGTAATCTTACCTTGGCAGGATGAGTTGAGGGATGCTGTGCTTCTAGTTTTTGCGAATAAGCAAGATCTTCCGAATGCTATGAATGCTGCTGAGATAACTGATAAGCTTGGTCTTCATTCTCTCCGCCAGCGTCACTGGTAAACTAAAATATCTCTTTCATCATTCTGTTCTTCACCTCACTTATCTTCCTGCTCTCTGCACCCATTCTCAACTTCAATGCTCTATACATGCAGGTATATTCAGAGCACATGTGCCACATCTGGTGAAGGGCTTTATGAAGGACTGGACTGGCTCTCAAACAACATTGCGAACAAGGTTACCACAACATAATTATTTTGACAAGCTAGGCCATTAGCATGACAGTTTTAACTGATGCAAATGTTTATATTTTTTTTTTCTTCTTTTTTGTGATTACAGGCATAGAGATCTAACGGTGCAAGAACTTGAGTACTCTCCAGCAATTATGATCTCCAGTTTCTGATTTTCTTGCCTTAGATTTTAATTGCTCGAGCATGTATTATTTTGTTTTGAAGAAAGAACCGCCATCAATCTACTAGCCTGAAGAATAATTTGAATTTTTTTTCCTTGTATAACCTAATAGCATTGTTTACCCATTGATTTATGAAGCCAATTGAATCGTTGAAAGCCTCGAGTTTGTGTATTTTAGATATGATGCTCATTAGAGTAAAGCCATGGAAAATCGGGAAGTTAACTCACCTGTGAATTGTTAACTGTTCCAACCGAAATAATTTTTTTTTTTTGGGGGGGGGGGGGGGGGGGGGGGGNACCCAAAATAATTTTCGCTCACTTCTTTTAAATGGTTTTATGCTTTCTATAAATAGTCTCCGAAATTTTTCTCTACAAAATTAAGCATTTCTTAAAATATGACTTACTTATATCTAAGTTTTTTCTCATCAATATTTTGTTCTATAAAATTTTTCCCTCCAAAAAATATTATCTCAGTTTTTTTCTATATTGTAAGTGGAAGATCCGTTTATCCACTTGTAAACGCTACTGCAAATAGTTCAGGAAACTTGTACAGAAACCCTAGCGTGCTCTTAGTGCTCCGAGTTTTCACGTGTCCTATTTCTGAACGAGTCCTATGGTAGGTGTATTAGAGTTCTTAGGGAAACAAAGAGGAATTTATAGGGACAAGGTTATGGAGAATTTGTGATTAGGTTTGGGTGGTATGTCTGTGTCTATGTTTTGGCAGAGCTACGGTAAAGTGTACGAACGGAACGTGTTTTATGTTAACTCTTGCATGTGATTTCCAAGAGCCACAAAGGGGTGTTTATAGGCCATCCTTGTTCGTGGGCTTCTTCAAATTTGAAGAAGAATTGAATAAAAATCAGTGAATAATGGCATAAGCCATGATGTCATTACATGAGTCATTATGCCTAATCATCTTTAGTGATAAACTTGGACATTTTGACTCTCCAAGTGGAGAATTTCTGGCCATGTAAAATTTCCTAAGTTGGTCGTGACTTAGCTCTTCAATTTTGAGACCAAATTCTAATCGCGGTTGATCGTGTTTGGTCTTTAGCTATTCGTGTACTTCGTGTAACCTAAAAATATTCCAAACACATCATTGTGATCTACTAATTTTTATAAGAAGGAATTTAAGTCAATCCAAGGTATTCGTAAATTAATTTTCATATAAGTGTTCTTTACGGATACCTTTGATACATGACTAAATTCCAGCGACAAAAGGTAAGTAATTCAGTGTCAGTGAAATTTTGCGAAATTGCAAACTATTACATTTACAGACATTTTTGACTTAAGAATTTATATTTCTAAATTTTTAACCTACACAGAGAGCTTGTACATGTATTTATTTGGCGTGCTTTTCACTAAGAAAAAAGCCGGGTGTCATAGGCAGCAGAAGAAGAGGATGATGACCCAGAGGAGGATCTAGAAGAGCATTGAAGGACCACCCCGTGAAGCATCAGCGTGAAACAAACACCCTAGCTAACTGTCTACGCTTAAGTCATACGTAATGCTCACTAGGTTGTTTATTACTTGGTGGGAAAACTTATAGTCCATTGCTATCTTTTAAAAATACTTACTTATGAAAATATAGACCGATTTTAAACTTTTCTTTCTTAGATTATTGCATAAGATATGAGTCGTGTGTTGGATAGAGCATTTAATACCAGCGATAGAGCCCTTAGGCTTAACAATTACAGGTCCAATATCAGCAACAGATAGATAAGCAATCATGCGGTCCACCATATATCCTTATAGGAAGTCATATAGTTAGTTATTACAATAAGTACTATACACTTATCAAGTTCGTCAAAATACAATAAACGTCTTCAAAACATAAGGGCTAACTGGAACATTTCACACTTAGCCCTTGGCAAAACTCTTGCTTAGTCTGGTCTCTTGAGGTCCACTTCACGTTACTGCCCTTCACAACTCCTCATGCGGCTCGGTAGAGTCCTCATAGTAAGTTCCGTCGTACGTCCTTGGAGTCATAAACAAGTGGGGGTGAGAACGATGTGTTCTCAGTGGGAAAAACCTTAGCACTAGGGCCTTGCATTTTCTTTGGTTATACTCGAGGCCGCTCAGGGGATCTCTACGTGTACATACATACTATAATCCCTACTGATTATTAGTCGCCATACTAGTCCTGAGCAGCTTTATATACGTTACTAGGTGAGCGGGGAATCTAATCTTGCTTACTTAATTATAAGTTCTCATGCTTATGCATACTTATGTACTTACATATACATACCTATACATATATGCATCTCACATACATCATGCATGAGGGGGATCTGGGGTTCTCTTACGCGCCCTGTGGCTGCGTCCTGCTTTGGTACATAGTCCTTTCACCTTTGTAGTCATGGTCGCGCCTACAACCTACTTGCGTTCCCTACTGTTGACGACCCGACAGCGCCCTAACCGGTGTGGTAGTTGGCCACATAAAGTTCATAGGAGGAAGACATCGACCAACGATAGGCACAACCACCCAACTGAGGGGATGGCGAGGGATCGACCCTGTGACTCTATCAGGCGTGGACTTGTGGGTCGGCCTTGTGACTCGACCAGGTCAGCCCTGTGACTTGACCTTGTGTTACTTCGTTCAGTTTATTATGGGCCCATTCTTTAGTCAGGCATGTGCCTGTAATCAACATAGTCCTATGCCTGTATTCATAAACTCAGGCCTGTGCCTATGGTATCATAGTTAGGCCTGTGTCTGTGTTCATAACCAATCCATCTTGTTGAACTGGTAAGGGGCTTGTCCGGTGGACGTGCCAAGAGAGGGGCTTCCTATCATATAACTACTTACTTGCTTTAAGGTACACCGGACCCTTGGTGGTCGGAAACTTCTTAGAGCATTACTTATTCCCTAGAGTTCAATTATGATCTTTAAGCATTAAATGATTACTTCTAGTTATCTAAGGTTGTCGTAACACCTGGGTGACAACCCGGTTCTCATGATGCACTTTATCATTAAACATAAGCATATTCAAGGTTACACATAAGTCATACGGATAAGTGTTTTGTTGGAATCATGTGGCCTAAGAAAATTTCATAAACATTCATCCCCTGGTTCAGGTTAGCTCAGTGACCTAGAGCTCCCTGGGTTGTTCAACACACATGGGAAACCATGGTTCAAGCCGCTCAGCGCCCCCTTGGGGTCGCTTACCGGTCCTTGAATCCATCCAGATCACATAATCTTATTTCAAAACCTTTCCCTGAAACGTTCTTTAGGCTACTCAGCAGTCCTTGAAGCCCCTAGGTCACAACATAGTTTCAAAACATTTTCCTTTAAGGCCTTAAGCCCTAGGCCGCTCAGCGCCCTGGGCGTGACCTAGGGTTCCTCCTTTGTTTTCTTTCTATTCTTTCATCCCTTTCCCATGTCCACTTCTTAGGGCTTTTCCACAAGTTTCAACAACCACAATACAACATTATTCAGCTCAAATAACATATCAAAACCATCTATACAACATAAACCTAGCATATCTAACATAACACACAACAATTCACAGGATCACACATAACAACGAGAAGTCACCAAGGAGGTGAGAAAGCTAAGTTTACCCACTTCCTTAGAGTCTTGTGGATGGTTGGGAGAGTGAGGCAAGGTTTCCCTGGGTGTGTAGCTTTCCCAATTAGTTTCCTGGTTCCAGCAGCGTGATGGCAGGGTTTCTGAACGGAACAAATTTTGAGCAGAGATTTGGGAAATGAGAAAGTGAGAAATTGAAGAATGATGGGGGGCTATTTATAGCCTCAAGGCCGTGTGGCCTTGGCCATTTTTAGCCACATGAATTAATGAAAAAGAAAAACGGACAAGAAATCAATTAAAAGGATAGGAATGCCAAGTCAAAGCTAGTCTTCTTTGACTTTTTGACCAAATACTTGGTCCATGGGAAGAGAGAGAAAACGTGAGTGAGAGGGCCGATTGCCTTGGGTCATGGGGCCCACTTTCTAGTTCGATTTGATCGTGTTTTGTTGTATGCTGTCCAGGCGCTTCGCATACGGCCGTTCGAAAACTATTCCGGTCGTATTTTCGTGATCTCCTAATTTTCCTAGTGAGGGGTTTAGGTTTATCCAAGGTATTTGTGAATTTATTTTCATACAAGTGTTCTTCACCGGTACCTTTTATGTATGATTAAATTCTGATGGCGAAAGGCGATAAATCTGGTGTCTGCGAATTTTCGCGAAATTGCGGACTATGGCCTTAATTAGTGCTTTTTGGTAGATAAAATTAGAATTGACAACCCTAATCCAATTATACCACTTATATATCCATTTATTACGCGAACTCTTTGTAAGGGAAAATAATCGGGATGTTACACAGCGTGTCTAAGAAGGCCTACCGTGAAGTACTTTTGTCTGGGCTAAATGAGTAGTGTGCCATTAGCCCTTAGGTTATGTATTTGGATTGTAAGCTATATGATGCTATATGTGTAGTAACTATTATATGACTTATGTAATGTATCAATGATGTTGTTGATGGACCACATGTGATGCACTACCTTGTTAATTGCCTGTTTAACCTGTATTGATTACTATAGAACCGTTAAACCCCAAGGCTCTATCACTTGTACTATATGTGTTCTATTCTACGCGTGGCTCATACTTTTATGCTTTAAAAAATGAAGGGAAAATATGCTTTTGTTGGAATACTTTTAGTCCTATATTATCTTTGAAAATATTTTTTAATTGAAAATATGGACCAATTTAAAACATTTTCCTTTCTGTATTAAAACTTAAGATATGAGCCGCGGGCGTTCAAGAAGACATACATATATGCGCAAGTGATAGAGTCCTAAAAGACTTAGGCAGTAAATGTAACCCCCCACTTTTCCACGCTATTACAAGCACTGTCCCTATAAGCCCTATATCTCAAAACCATTTCAATATTTCTTGTAATTTAGAAAACCCTAAATTGAGCCATTCAAATTCAATTTCCAAGGAAGCCAACTCCCCTTAGGTTTTCCCTTGAAGCTCCTTAGAGAAGTAAATTCTCTAAGTCCCACAAAACCTAATCAAGAACTCTCCTTTTTTGTCAACTGCAAGCCGAACTCTCGGATGGAAATCTTGTATTTCCTTCACCGACGCGTTCTTAACTTCATCATTGCATCCACCATCCATTTATCACTCTCTTATCCTTCTTACTGCTATTCTCACCTCCTTTATTTTAAAGAAAATCCTCAAGATAGGTCTTCTTTTCCTTGACTAATCGCCTAACGAACCCACGCGTGTGACGCGTGTTTGTCACTTCTTCACCACACATTGGAAAAAACCCCATTTCCTTCAAAAGAAAAAGATTTAAAAGTAAAACACAATACACTTCCATAATACTCTAAATGAATAAAATCTTAGGTCACTGGTTTCCTTCTTATTCTGTGATGCACGCGCATCCGAGAACTTACACCTCAGATTTCCTTGTTATTAGAGTAAAAACCCGCTGAACCGAGATACACTTAGGAATTACCTTCAAAACCTCTCATGTTATCAAAATTATACATTGAGATACTTATTCTAGATGCTATGAGGTCAACCGGGTGTTTAGAAAAGGCGAAAAACATTTCCCGAGTTGCTAGTTGCCCGATAAGCCTCGTTGGCCAACTGATGGCCTCGGTAACCCCATATTAGTGCCTGTATTACCAAGAAATATCTTGAAATAGATTCATATATCATTTAAAGGTCCTAAAACATCCTAGTTCCACCTTAGAACCGTTTTAGAAAATTATGCTCTTTCTCATGAGTAACTGTTATAGGATTACGCATGGTCTTCCGTATAACTCTCTGTTCCCTCTATAAATCATTCCGTGGACGAGATAATTATGTGAAAAGTGATTTATTAGGATTTAGAATCTAAATCACTGCGCTATGTCAAGAATAACTATCAAGGTAATAGTTTCGAATCCTCACAGGGATTCGTAAGCTCTCGAAATCAATTATCTTTTGACGCCGGAATTAAATTAATTTCTAAACAGTATTAGTGAAACATACTTTTATGAAAGTTGATTCACAAGTACCATTAATTAATTTAATTCCCTCATTAAAAATATTTTTAGATGATGTCCTTATGCTAAATTTTTTTTATAGGATCCCCATTAAATCATCACACATGTATGGCGACACACGTTGCCACACATACCTGGCAAATTACGAAACAAATTACACAAGATTCAGCTGAAATTAAAAACAATCATCACAGTCAAAGCTAAGTAGAAACATGGCAACATATAAAGGCAACACGTTCCTTAATGCATGGAACCAAAGTAGCATGCATAAGGACACATAATATACGGCCATGTGCTCTTAATTTCCCAATTTTCTTCAACTTAATTTCTATAAATTAAAGGCAGCAGCTGAAGCATATGCTCAGCTCATTCATTCATTTCATTTCTACATATATATGAGCAACCAAACTGAACTAAGTTCATTAGCTTTCCTATGATTCATACTTCTCGGTTTCTTTCTTTATTGCTTTCTTTCTTGCTTTCAATTCTTTCTTCTATGGACGGAAAGCACTCAGCTGAACCATCATAATTTCAATTCATTTAATCCATACATGAAAGCAAGCAAAGCCTAGACGTGGCAAACTCCATGCTATTTCACGGATTTGCTTCCTTTATTTCCTTAGTTACAATTCCTTGTTTTATTTCCTTTCTTGCATTAAGCAACCTTGGCTTAATCACACACACATTCAGCCTTATTTCTTCCTTTTCTTTCCTTTTAAACCAAGAGAAAAACACCACATAATTATCTCTCAAGCTCAAGCCAAAACCGGTTACATATAGCATCATTTTCCTTGCAAAATTCTATCATTTTCCCAAAGGCAAATCCGTGGCCTCATCATCTTTATTTTCTCTAGATTTTCTCAAGCTTTTCTTGAGGAAAACCGTGGCAAACATTGCCAAGGATCATCCATCAACAAGCCAAGCAAGCAAGGCATGCAAGCTAGGCAAAGGAGCAAGCAAAGCTAGGCCAAGGAAGAAGCCAAGTCAAGCCAAGTTTGCTCCAAGTTCATCATCAAAACCGCCATCATCATCGCCCTTGGGGATTATTTGCATGCAAGATTTGGAGCCTCTCCAAAGCCATACAAGGAGCTTTCTTAATGTAGCCAAGTTCCCGTCATGTTTTCTTAAGAGTGGGTAATTCGAAACTCCACTACTCAAGTGGCTTTGTTCTTATGTATTGTGATAGTTTTGCCTTATATATGATATTCGAAATATGTTTTCTGTACACTAAATTGTGCTCATGTGTTTTCAGGGATGTCTTAAGATAAGTGAGTTTGAGAGAAATTGGTGGAAATTGAGCTAAGAAAACTAAGTCTTGAGGTTGTATGATTACTATGAGTAATTCAATTGTCAAGATGAAATTTAGCAAGCTTAAGTTTGGTTTCATGCATGTGAGTTTAAGGACCTTTCATTAAGATTTTAAGTTGAGAAAAATATATTTGAGAGTGCATGAGGATATGTGATAGATTCAGTTACAAGGGCTTAAACTAAGGAGGAATTAAGGTTTTGAAGATAATGCATGTAAGGTTAGAGAAATTTCGACAAGATTTCAAGTTATGAAAACAAGTTTTGAGAGTAAATAAACATATGGAATGAATTCGAGTATGATGGCCTAATTGAGGTAAGATAAGGTTTTGATCCTTACAGGAAGGTCTCTGCCCTGTAGGTAGAAACTTGCAGGGTAGGGATGGTAAGTTGTCCTGTAGGTAGAAGCTTGCAGGGGAGAGATAGTCAACAGGACTCCATAGGTAGAAGCTTGCGGAGAAGAGAAGGTCTCTGTCCTGTAGGTAGAATCTTGTAGGGGAGAGATAGTTAGTAGTCTTTGTAGGTAGAAGCTTACAGAAAGTTGAAGGTCAGTAGTCCTGTAGGTAGAAGCTTACATGATAGTCTTTGTAGGTAGAAGCTTATAGAGAAATGAAGATTAATGTTCCTGTAGGTGGATGCTTATAGGGAAAATGATATGAGAAGATGTATGTAAAGAGGCACTAACAAGAAAGAAAGACTTTACAAGGATCACCTATACGAGA
The DNA here is from genome assembly GCA_003254905.1 of Nissolia schottii. Lineage (NCBI taxonomy): Eukaryota > Viridiplantae > Streptophyta > Magnoliopsida > Fabales > Fabaceae > Nissolia > Nissolia schottii. Next base: position 117,661 of record QANU01031401.1, read on the forward strand.
ATTAGAGATGCAAGCAAGATATGACCTAAAGTCACGAATAGAGCGTAGTAAGCACAGAAGGTTTTCCTATGATAAGTAAGTGAAAGAATAGATTCCTCAATCACCTAGTAAACTAGTTAAATCTGCTCAGGACTAGCGGGATTAATAATAACCAGTAGGGTTGTTAGTATGATATGTCACCTAGAGACCCTGAGCAGGCGGAATCATAATTGAGTAGAAAACAAAGAATGAACCCCAATGTTTCCCACTGAGGAAGCAATGTTCTCACCCCCACTCCTTTATGGTTCCAGGTTAGCACGACAAGTATGTCGAGGTGGTGTAGGCATCGGAGGACGCGCAAAGAATTGGGCGTCAAAGGATTCCGAGGAAGTAAAGGACGATATCTCATGCTTTATAATTGAATTAGCTAAGGGAACTAGACAAGCCCTTAGCCCTTAGGAGAAGTAAATGTATCATGTATAATTAAATTTGTAATTATGTATTATTACTCAAATGTGAACTTGTGTTATGGACCGGATGATTGTGTGTGTGTGTGTATATATATATATATATATATATATATATATATATCATGAAATACTCGGTAGAGTATCCAATCGATTAGTTATTCTTTAAGTCCAATGGGACTCTATCGCTTGCATATCTATATGATTTCTCGAACACGTACGGCTCATATTTTATGTAAGAAAGGGAAAAAGTTTTGAAACGATCCATATTTTCGAGTAAGAAATATTTGCAAAGCTAAAAGTAGGGGCTAGAAATAACTCAACCAAAGCAGATAACAATCCTATGATTGTTTACTACTATAGTGTGAGCAGTTAGCAGAGGTGTTACAGTTGTAACAGGCTAGGAGATTTTTGAAGTTGTTGCTATTTCTCCTGAGAATCTTAATGGCACACTGACCAAACCATGTCTACAATAAGCTCAGTCAACCTGACCTGATGTTGTGAGGTCCTCATGTCCAAGTGGGACCTCGTAGGTCCTTGCTGGACCTCTCGAGAGTTGGACTTCACGGAGTTGGACCTCGTAGAGGTTGGACCTAACGGAGTTAGACTTCGCGGAGTTGGACTTCATAGAGTTTGGAGCTCACAAAGTTAGACCTCGTGGAGTTGGACCTTTTAGAGGTTGGAGCTCATGGAGTTGGATCTTTTGGAGTTGGACCTTCAACACAATTAGCCTCAATTAGCCGGTAACAATGTTCATGCATGTCCTCTCACGATTAAATTTAACAGTAAATCTGGCTCACTGATTTTAACATTTTTTACGTGTAAATTTTAAAACCGGTTAGAACTAGTTAAAATCAATTTTGAACCGGTTACCGTCCCTTAGGGCATTTATTATGAAATCAATAAGATGTAACTTTATATTGAAAAAATAAAAAATGTGAAGTATTTAATGTATTAAAAAAATTAAAAAACATTTCATCTCAAGTTTTTTAACAAGTGCCCTGAAGGAACTTGTTAGCTTAACCTTTTTAAAATATGTGGGCTGAGTCATAATTTAGACCAAAGTTAATCATTTGCATTGAAAAGAAAAAAGATACTTGTAGGTCACTTTTATTTTGTGTCACTTCAATGATGTAACATTAATGTGACAATGATTAGGCTAAAATAAAGGACCCATGGAGAGACACTTACTAAAAATGTTTTTAGGCCCTGTTGTTTGTTAAAAAAAAAACCCGAAAGCATAAACCGCAAGTTTAGTTCCAACTTAATCAGAAAACGTATTAGGATTAAACGTACTCATACACTTATAGATTACGGTTTTAGTAACAAGTTTCAAAACATGAGTTAATTAAGAAGTCAAACTTTTTGAGTAATTAAGTTTTTTAAGTTTTTAATTCATTAATATTTTAAGATGATTCGTTCTTATGTTGAAAAAGGAATGAGTTTGCCTCAACCTTCCAAGTGACATTATTATGCCGAGACTTTTTTTTGTTTGTTGAAAATATTATGCCAAGTTTGACATGATAATTGGGTAAGACAATGGCAAGAATGGTAATACGTCTCAATTGTGCTAAGGGTGGTACCTGCAAAGTCACTCTAACGTTTAAGTTAGTCTCGTTATGATTTGAGTGAAGGTACAAATAAAGATACCTTACCTCTTGCACATAGGATTTGTAACTTACATAAATATATCATGTAAGTTGTTTAATTAATAATTAAACACAATTAAATGTGATTTATGTTCACTTTATAATAAAACAAATGAAAAAATATCTTAAAATACAACTTAATTCATAACTTAATTTTTATGACACTTTATTATGCACACATTACTCTCTAATTCAATAAAACATAACTCAATTATTATAAATATATAAGATTAGCTTAATAAAATTCAATTTATATTGTTTAACATAGACAAGTGAACTAAGTATCTAAAAAAAAAGTTATAAAACTTGTACATTTTGAGGAAAAAAAAAACAAAGTGTGAATTTAAAATCGTAAACTCATGAATTCACAATTGATTTTTATCGAGTTTACTTAAACTCGTACGAGTTTATCCAAAAAAAAAAGTTTATACAAGAGTTAACTCATTTTTATGTTATAAGATTGTAAATCTGTAAGAATTTAAGATTTACCTCAAGAGTTTAGTAATCACGACGTCGAGGCCTTCTAGCAAAAAAGCATCAAAATTTCTACAATAAATTTCTTAAGCTTACTCGTTAATAAAACCCCACAAAAAAAGATTAAATATCACAAATCAAACTAAGTGGAATCATGCGCTTTCTCAGTCCGTCACTGGCTGGCCCCGTACCCTTTTTCCTTCCTTGTAACATGCTTAATCTTATCCGCGGCTCTATTTAAGTACCCATTGCCCCCCCAATAAGCGAAACTAACAATCAACAATAGCACAAATCCCACTTCTTCAATACCCCTTTCTTTCATATCTTTAAAACCCAAACTGGCACAGAGACGTGTCTAGTGTGACAAGAGGCATGGACGTTAACGTTAGGGAGAGTGGGTCTGCAGCACAGGCACAGGCGCAACAGATTGAAAACGAGACGATGGCCCTCAGAAGAGGTCCATGGACGGTCGATGAGGACACCATCCTCGCCAATTATATCTCCACACACGGCGAGGGTCACTGGAATTCCGTGGCACGCTGTGCAGGCACGTGTACCTTCTTCTAACTCTTTACCATCACATGGTCATTCATAATCACTTTCGGACTTGACCAAACAACGGCTTTAGTATCTGCTCGTGCATGCACGTAGCTCAGTCGTCGTCGTCGTTACTTTAGTTACCATAGCTTATATCACAACGGATGAACATATTTTACGTTGTCACGTAGCTGTTCTTTTCAATTCTCATGAGAAAACAACGATCTGAAAACTAACTACGCGTACAGGTCTGACGAGAAGCGGGAAAAGTTGCAGACTAAGGTGGCTAAACTACTTGCGCCCCGACGTGCGCCGCGGCAACATCACGCTCCAAGAACAAATATTGATTCTCGACCTCCATTCTCGGTGGGGCAATAGGTAAATTTCCCACTCCCCATCAGTTGTTAAGTGTCTTCTAGCAAGCATCTCTGCGTCTAATTAGTCTTGAAAAGTTAAGACACGCTTTTGTGTACAAAGCATCTCGGACCCACGCGAGCATGACGTAGAGCAGCCACCACGGAGAAGACGATGGAGAGCACCCACGCACGCGAGACCCGCGAGCAGAGAGAAGAGAGAAGCTGCCTGCGGCGACGGCGGCGTGTGGGAGACGATGTGGTGGGGAGAAGGGGCGGGTGGTGGTCGTGGACGAAGATTGCTGCAGATTGATTTGGGGATTTTGGGGGGATTAGGTTTGCAAATTTTGGTTTTTAATTTTTTTTTTTTAAAATGGGTCGCGTTCTGGGTTCAGGTTGGACCCAAAAAAAGGGGCTCGGCCACGTGGAGGATCCACGTGTGACACCTCGTCAGCGACGTCAAGTAACACGTTAGCACCGTCACTCTCCCACCGTCAACAGGAACCAAAATCAAATTTTCATATTTTACAGGAATTAAAATCAAATTTTTTCATATTACAGGAGTTAAAAACTTAATTAACCCAAAAATAAATAATTCAACCTTATAATTGAATTAATTCTATAATTTTATTAGATTATTCCGAACAAAGAGATTCAGACCTTGACACAATTGACTCATCTTTCTTTCATTCAAAACAACCTGAATGTTTTTTTTATAGGTGGTCCAAGATTGCTCGGCACCTGCCGGGAAGGACGGACAACGAAATCAAGAACTACTGGCGGACGAGGGTGATAAGGCAGGCGAAGCAGCTCAAGTGCGACGCGAACAGCGAGCAGTTCAGAGACGCCTTGCGCTACGTGTGGATGCCACGATTGCTCGAGAGGGCTCGCCCGTCTCCATCCCAAGCATCTCTCGAGCAGCGGCACGAGAAACAGCAGGACCCAAACGCAACCTTGCACGGTTCTGATGAGTTCCAGGTTCCTTCGAACTCGGACGGCGGCGATTCTTCTTCGGAGCCGTTGTTGGGCGGCCGTGATGTTTCGGTCCAAAGCGGTGGGAGTCAGTGGTCAACTTTCATTAGTCGCTTGTTTGAACAGGGGAGCGATGGTGGTGGTAGTGGAAGAGGTGGGGACTCACTAGAGAGTGGGTTGTGGAACGATGAGAGCACGTGGTTTTTGCAGCAACAGCTTTCCGATGACCTCGAAGTGAAGATCAATTCCCTTGCGTGACGCGTCGCCCAATCCACGGTGCGAAGACTTTGATGTACAAATTAGTATAGGTAAGCTAATGAGTAGGTCATAGAGTCATAGGTATAATTTGGCATAATTAGGGGATGAATACTGTGTAAGATTATTTTACTCTCTAGGTAATGTGGTCCATATAACTTATAGTGGTATTAACTTTAATAAAAGGGAATAAAGATGATGACAATTGATTCTATAAAAAATGATAGAGTTAGTAGAGAGTATTTTGGTAAAATTGACTCTCCCCTCTCCCTTATAAATAAGATGGCGTTACTCAAAGAAAAACAAGAGAATTTAAAGATTCCAAAGAATTCAGAAATCATTAGGGTTTGAGGTCTACCTCACCATCAGAAGAGGTTGAAAGGATCAAAGAAAGATGGAAAAAAAATCCGTTAATACGATTCAATCACGATATGGATCCAAGTATGTATTTTTATTCTTAACCTCATTTATAGTGTGATAATCATAAATTTCAAAATCGTTGTTTCAATGAATTGGTAAATTGAAAAATCACAACTTACACAATGAATTCAATTTCCTACAGCTGTTGCTACAAACACATTGGAATTGCTTGGTCTATTCACTTTTTAAGTTTCTTTGTGACAAGTTATTGTTGGTATTAGTTGGTGCTCCTTGTGTATTATTGGGGATGAGGGGGTTGGGCCACGCCCGGGCTTTGCTTCTACGCTTGTTAAATGCACATAATTGGTCTGCTTTTTAACTTGAAAAGGAGTTTGTGGAATGGAAGCAATCCATGTGTGTTTCATGGGCAGTAGGATATACCGGGCCCTCCCTATCCCAAAATAAAAAGTTTTAAGTTCCATCTATGAGGTTGACTCAGTCTTTCTATCACTACATTGGTTCCGTGTTTGTATGTGACAAATTTCCTTGTTTTTTTTTTTTCTTGAATTTGGTTTAAGGTGACAAATTTCTAAAAGTAGAGCAACATGTGAAACGTTGTCAAGTAGAGCACATGTAACACGGCATGTACAGTGTAGCGATAAGCGGAATGACGTATAGGAATGCAAGGTGTATATTTGAAATTCAATCAACGTATAGTCAATGTAATTTTATGTATGCTATACACAAATATAAATATGGACACAAATTTCTTTACTCACATACATAAACTTTTTTAATACTGTTGGGTTCACCAAATTTGGCAATGCGATAATGATTAGAGAGAGTCTATGGATGAATGACAATCAAGAAATAAAGCGAAGTAAAAGAGTAATCACGTTGTTGAGCGATGCGATCAGTTTAATTTAGTTGTTGATCAATATGTTGGTAACTCATTCAATGAACATATATAGAAGGGAGTTAGCAAGTAAGTTGGCCTCGTCATGGTGGTGAAGATTGTGACAAAGGAATAAGCATGAGGGTCGACTATATATTAAAAAATCTTTAGTGATATGAGACCATTAGTTGACAAGAATGAAGTTGTCGACATGGTAAGAATCGTGACGAATGAATTAGTAGGGAAGGTCAAGTCTTTGATTTGAACATGAGATGTTGTAACACCCTTACTAACTGCCCACTCCATGGTAGTAAACAATGTTCACAGGGTTTTTATCTGCTGTGTTTGGGTTACCTCTAACCCCTACTTTTAGCTTGGCAAATATTTCTTACTCGAAAATATGGATCGTTTTCAAAACCTTTTCCCTTTCTTACATAAACTAGGAGCCGTACATGTTCGAGAAAGCATATAGATATACAAGCGATAGAGTCCCAATGGACTTAAGCAATAATTAAACTATGGGATATCAATATAGAAGATTTCATGATATAAGTATATGTATATACAATTATCTGGTCCATAACACAATTACACATTCAAGTAGTAATATATAGTTATACATTCAATTATACTGGTTCATAATACATTTAATTCTCATATGGGTTAAGGGCATAACTAGTCCCTTTAGCTAATCCAAAACATAAAGCTTGAGCTATTGTCCGTTGCTTCCTTGGAATCCTCTAACGTCCACGCCTTTGCACGTCCTCTGATGTCTACTCCGCCTCGATGCACGTGTCATGCTAGCCTGGAACCATAAAGGAGTGAGGGTGAGAACATTGCGTCCTTAGTGGGAAACCTTGGGGGATCATTCTTTGTTTTCTACTCAATTACGATTCCGTCGCTCAGGGGTCTCTAGGTGCCATATCATGCTAAAACCCTATCTGTTATTATTATTCCTGCTAGTCCTGAGCAGCTTTAACTAGTTTACTAGGTGATTGAGGAATCTAGTCTCTTGAGTTCCTTAACATAGGAAAAGTTTCTAGGCTTACTACATTCTAATCGTGACTTTAGGTCGTATCTTTCTTGCATCTCTTATTCTCGTATATGGGTTCTTCGTGAAATCCTTCTTACTTGTCAATGCCTCTTTATATACATCTTCTCATATTCTTTTCCCTGTAAGCTACCTACCTACAGGAACATTACATATATCTTCTCATATCCTTTTCCTTGTAAGCCACCTACATACAAGAAACAATTCATACATCTTCTCATATCCTTTTCCCTGTAAGCCACCTACCTATAGGAAACACTGACCGTCCTCTTCCCTGCAAGCCACCTATCGATAGGGAAGTGAACATCTCTGCAAGCCACCCCTCTTCCCTGCAAGCCACCTACCGATAGGGAAGTGAACATCCCTACAAGCCACCTACCTACAGGAATACTTATCTTTACTTCTCTGCAGGCTTCTACCTACAAAAACCTTAGACTTTTCACTATCAGCCTTGTGCCGGGTAGGATAGTAACCATATCTTATCATAGTATCTCATCACGTTTTCAAGGTTCCTCTGACGTCCCTTCATAACGTCTATGCATATTTGATAGGTGAATTTTGTATCCTATTTTATTATTCTATAATTGAACATTGCATACTAAAAATATGTGGTTTTAATGCTTAATTAATATGTTTTTCCCATTATCCTCTTTTGTGAGAAATTGAGAAAAATGCAATTTTAAGCATTATTTTATCTTAGAAATTAATGTATAGATTTCTTTTGTTCTTGTTTAGTTTTCTATTTTAATTGCAGAAAATAAATTGACAAGAGGATCATTGAAGATTTGAAGGAGATTTGATAAGATATAAATTTTGAAGAAGAGAATTGAAGACAATATTTGGACCAATGAATGCAAGATTGTAGATCTATCTCTTAGCTTTAATTGGAGATTTGAATCACCTCAATCTGATATCTGTAGCTGAAGTTATCGCGATTTTACTAACTGATATGCTGAAAGTGCGTGATTTACTCTCACTTTGTGTCAATCCTCTATAAATAAGACATCTTCTCCCAACAATAGACACAACTTCATACTCATCCTCCACTTTTATTTTCTGCATTTTTCCCTTTTATTTTATGCACTTAAGGTTTATGTTAGTAGTGCTTATGTATTAGTTCTTCAAGGATTGTTGGAGTGCTCGCATTGACAACGCAAGCTTCCAACTATTTACGAATTTCTTCAGTTATTTTATTCAGGTTTGTTATTTTAATTCTCTGCTATTTTCTACCCCCTTCTTCTTATTTATTTATTATGAGCATTTATCCTCCACCCATGGAGGAGTAGTTTCTTAATATCTTGCATGCGGTAATTCTAGATTAGGATTAATTCGAGGTCTTGTGCTTAATATTTATTCATGATTTGTTCCGCCCTTGATTAGTAATATAGCGATCGCATGTTATTGGTTAGGGTTAATTCTAGGTTGATAGATCTTGACGATTGTAGGATTTATTGATTTAGGATTTGGGAACTTTTT